>CM061142.1:58967581-59555555 GCA_030789695.1 Scilla litardierei | reverse complement strand
TATGTCAAGAGGATATTTGAACCCAACTACGTGCAAAGAAGCAATAATTATATGAAATAAAAGCAAACTAAACATGACCGAATAGATATTGAACCCACTACAATTAAACAATTGCAAACTAAACATAAGCGAACAAAAATGAGAAAAAACAGAAACTGCTGCAATTAGATGGAATCCCACTACATTTAATCCTTTAATAAAACATTGAACCCATTCAAGAGCATCAATAGATAAACCCAGTTCAGTTATAACAACATCAATAGATAATCTTATAATGACCAATGACTCTAGCATTCTTGTCGAGAATTGAAGAACCAAAGTACATCATTTCTTACTTAAGACTAACCGAAGTAAAACGAATGGGTAACGGGCAATTTCTCAAATAGATGGAATGCACCAAATTACAATAAGAAGAATGATAATTTAAAAAGTAATTAAAAAGAGTAAGCTTCTCCAATATATTTTCTCAATCAACAAAAGAGTAAGCATAACCCAAACATAATAATGCAAAATAACAAAATTCTCGACACCTCCAACTCAATCTGCTCAAACCTCCCCTAAATAATAGGCTTAAAAAGATTAAGCCGAAAACAATCAACTAACGAACTCAACCCATTAGAAAGTGATCAACTTTAAAATTTAAAATTTCCAATTGCATACCAAATTTCCAGACATAGCTTATGAATAATTTCCAGACATAGTTTCCAAACAGCATATCCAAATTTATTTCCACATGTCCACATAATGCAAAAGTTGGTTTTAAACTATGTCTAGGAAAAAATTATTACGTATATACAACTGGAAGGGCTTTAAAATCAGTTATATACATGTATGGAAAACGTGATAACAAATAAGAAGTAATTAGAAAGGCAAACTCAAGTGAGGGCCTTCAAATTGGCTTCGTGACTCCGTCCAGAGCATGTAAAATTTAAAAACACACGTCTTATAGATTTTGCAACCAGATGAACAATGCTAATCCAAAGAAGCACGTCAGAACCCCGAGTGACTCCAAGCTACCAAAATGGAACTGAGTATGGTTATGCTTGCAGATGAACTGTTGTTCACTATTACAAATATATGTATCCAAGTTTTGACTTCGGCCAAACATTGAGCTAATTTAAAACATGAGTTTCAGATTTTATGTTGTTCCTCTGTAGGATTGCAACTACTACTCTTAGATGACAAAACAACCATCACATTCAATTATCACTCCAATAAAACCAATATCGAGCGGGCCACATATGCATGCTTTTTGTTTTGTGTAGGCGCAAAATCATCATAGAAATCAGCATATTATATATATCACTCTAAATATCTCTTGCTCAATATGTTCCAAAATAGTGAAGGGTGCAACATATAGATAGCAAGCTAGTAAGTGACCCATCAATTTTTAGTTGGGAGATGATGAAAAAATGCATATGATGTTTCAACTGCCATGTGCTTGCATTGCATGTGCAGAAAATGTCACATTGTTTTCCATAAATATATTTCACCTGCAATATATATTTGAGCAACATATACAAATGCATGGACATGTAGTTCAGGAGATTATATTCAAAGATACAAAGCAAAAGAAATGATAAATTAGTTTTAGCGTTGAACTTTGAAGTCAATTCAGCATATAACAAAAGTGCGGCACAAAATTAAAAAGTATGTGCATCGTATGACCTGAACACTTTATAAAACCCAAATAAATTCAACAGTAAAAGAAGTAAACGTTAAACATTCAGATATTATTCATTTATCAATTAATAACCATCACCGGATCAAAACATGGATACATATTAATATTAACGGAGATGAGCAAAACTTGGATACATATTCAAATATTATTCGTTTATCAACAGAGGAATTTGACTTTGGCCAACAAAATGCATGATTAAATCTCCACCCAAGGAACTCATATATAGGAAATAATATTAAGCCCTCACGCTGGACATAAATAGTTGTGCATTAAAGGCCATATGTGGTTCTACTTAATTCAGTCACACATTGTGTGAATATGTAATGCAAATTAATTTTTTCCAAATTATCAATCACTCTTCTTACCTGATTGACCAACTTTAAATTATTTGTATCAATGGCTTTCAGTTCTGGGACAAAACTTCTCCAAATCAACAGCCGCATAGCATCGGCCAGAGTCTCTACAATCACAAAACAACTATTACTTCTCCCATAGTCCCCTCTCCGAATAAATATTTCTCATCTCCTTTTCTAAAAACCAAAAATAAAAAAATAAAAAAAAGAAATGCCAGAGGAATCACATATAAAATGAAAATAACAATGACAAAATTCAAAGCAAAAAATTGAAAATGATACCGGGAAGTTGAGTATGGTGTCATGGCCCCATTACTTCAATGCAGCTAAGTCATATGCATGAGCTGCATCTGATTCATAATCATATGCCCCTGTAAATTTTTTAAAAAAATCCCCAAAATTATAAAAACTCATTAAATATGGATAAATATGGATAATTGTATTTTTTTGCATTAGATAAAATCTTACCCAGATACAATGCTTTGCATCAGCGATTGAATTCAACCCACCAAAAGAAAAAAAACGAAAATAAAAAACAAATATTAAGCTGAATCTAATCTATTATAAATTTAGAAGAAGGAAACCAAGAAATTAACAGAAATAGAACCGTGATCGCCTCGTATCGCAATACACAATAATTAACCAACAAATCCAATTCTTTTATAGCTGTCAACTATAAAAAACATAAAGACACAATAATAATATCAATAAATAAATAAATCAAATGTACTTTACCTTTGATCCCTGAGTGGAAAATCCCAAATCCAACCCAATATGACTCCTCGGTTCGATTTTTCTATTTCCATTGCTCGATTCATTCATCGCCAAAGACCCTCAGCCTCGACTCCACCTTACGTATAGATTCGCAACCACCAATTCAAACCCCTAAAATTGGAATCAAAATTTCATGAAAAGATTAGGCCTTTCTGAATAAAAGTTGCTTACCAACAAAGATTGGACGCTGTTGGTCTGGGGGAATCCGCACAAAACCAGAATGCAAACCAGCAATATTAAATAGAGATCAAACCCATCAGCCCCACACACCCCCATCAATCCTTCTCTTTTGTTAATAATTTCCCAAAGCAGAAATAAAAAGGAAGACCCGTCAACCCAAATCTTCAAACCCCAAGCCAAACCACACCAAAAATCAAATTTTGAAGATTACCCAACACACAAAATCAGGTTTTTAGAAGAAAAATAGAAAATCAATTACCCAAATATTCACCCAGATCAAGGCTTTCCCTCTTGAGGCGGGTCAAATGAGGGTTTGATCAAAACGTGATTTGTGTGAGGGTGTACCACAAGCAGATTCAAGCAAAGGGTGTACCAAAATCAATTAGCATACCTTCGAAAATCCGTTCAGATTCAAGCAAGCAAGACAGATGAAGGAGGAGGGCCGTACAACAAGCAGAGGGTGTGAGGGTTTGAAGTTTGAAGGAAGAGTGCGTTGGGAAGCTGAGGCCTTTCCCCTAAAATTTTGAGGCCCTCCCCATTTTACCGATCTGTGTGGTTCTCTACGCGTCAGGATCTCCGAGAGAGATGAGCTCCCCCAAAATTTTCGAGCTGAGCTCCCCCCAAAATTTTCGAGCTCCCCCCAAAATTTTCGAGATGGTTGTGATTTCTCTGCTCCCAACGTTCCTGGGAAAGCGTGCGTGCGGTTTAAATTTTTGATGATTGGGACATTCTTGATGACTGGGACAAACAAACTTATGACTGGACTTATGACTGGGACAAAATTCGAAAAAGGTTGTGTTTTATAGAATATATATATATATATATATATATATTTGCAAGATAAGTTAGTATCTATATTAATGAGAGTCAAAGATACAAGGTGGGTGATCATGGATACTAGACACTATGAATAGGGGAGAGGACACAAGCGTCGTCACCCTAGAACATATTACCTGGCACCACAGATCAGACCCACAGAACAAATATATACAAAACATACACTCAGGCAATACAATTGCCCGCTAGGCCAAATTGAGACAAAGTTGCCGAAATGAAGCACCCCCTGTAAAAGTGCAGAGCGATGCCTAAATAAGCCGCATGAAGTATAAACGCAACATTCCTCCCAACCAACAAATTGCACAGCTACGTGACTTGCCAGCAATCGAAATAGTCCACAGGAATAAACGAGCCACACAAAAGGCCGGATGGGGTCAGCTACTGCCGCACAAAGCAGCTAATGCTCTTGGCCTCCTAATGTTATCCGCAAATGAGGCCGGATGGAGTAGCTGCCGCTGCCGCACAAAGCTGAGCCCGGATACACGGAGAGGCTGGAATGTATATATATATTAAAACAGGGATGTTATCATGGGTTATTGGATAAGAGTTTTTGGATAAGAGATGAGAAATTGGGTATAAATGAGGGATGTTATTAAGAGAAATTGGATAAGATAAGAGAAATTGGATAAGTGAAAGAGAAATTGAGTTTGTTTGGTAGGAGGTTTGAAATTGAAGTTGAATTCAAAAGTTTGGGGGGGAACTCTTTTGAAACTTGAAGTTTAAGCCCAAAAAACGCAGCCGCCCAAAACTTCTCTCTAACTCTGACCAAAAAATTAAGTTTTGAAATTTAAACCATCTCTCTTTCTTCTCTCTTCTTGAATCCGATCACCCAAAAAACTCAGCCACCCAAGAGTCTGGACGAAAATCAACTCAGAACGAAGGCAGCGATTTTGGTCTGCAATCATCTTGATTCCATGGAGATGCCGTCTGCAATTTTGGACTGCAAATCTTGATCACTGGAGATGCCGAAGGAAAAGCAACTCTTGATCACTGGAGGAAAAGCAACTCCAACTTAATAAATGTTGACAGGTTCTTTAATTGGGTGTATTTCTTCTTTAATGTTGCCAGGTTCTTTAATTTGATGATAATGTGACTTGCATCCTATTAATAAATGTTGCCAGGTTCTTTAATTTAAAGGAGATATCCAAGGCTCACGTCTTCAAGGCCGACCTCCTGAGAGTCAAGAAGGCCGAGGTGAAAGTTGAAGCGGTGGAAGGAAGAGTGCTGTGGAATGACAAGTGACACATGACGAGATCTAGGCAGTGCAATGGCAGTGCAACGGCAGGTTCAAGGAATCGTCAAGCTTCGCCACAGGTTCGAGTAAGGCAGTGCAACGGCAGTGCAAAGCTTGAAGGAGAACATCAATTGCTAGATTCCAAGCTGAATGAAGATGCATACATCAAGGGGATGTAAGCAACTTGGTTCCCTTGCTGTATAATTTTAGATGTAAGCTTTTTGATGTAGCCCAATAATCAATTGCTAGATTGTTGAATGAAGCTGTAAGCTTTTTGATTTCTCTCTACAATTTCTTTGTCCGAAATAAATTGATACCTCTGTATAGATCTCTTCAACCCTATAACTCTCCCCCCTGCAAAAACAAAAAACAAAAACCTTAGGAGATCGTCAGGCGCAGTCGCAGGTTTGAGGACGGTAGCGCAGCCTTTTGATTTCTCTATACAAAATCAATTGCTGAATGAGAGCAATCGATTTCTATGTGTAGATTGTTAATCAGCAATCAACCTAAATTTCATCTTGATTGTTTGTATTTTTATGAGTTGTTTGTATTTTTATGATCAACAGTCTTGGTGGTTTGTATTTTTATGATCAACTGTAAAGATTGTAAGCTTTTGATTTTTCTGTACAATTGCTTTTATTCAATTAATTGATCAGTTGCTCTCATTCTACAATTACTCTCATTCAACAATGGAAGTACAGATTGTTGAATGAAGATGTAAGATTTTTGATTTCTCTCTTGGCAATCAAGATGAAAGTAACTTTTTTGGCATGTACACTTTGCAGTTAGATTGGAGGCTGTCTTATGAGGAACCTGTGGATTGCAGTGAAGAGGATAGGGATCCCAGTTTTGAAGAGTCTGTTGATGCTAATGTTCTCAATTTATACGGGATTTATCTATAATGAGTTCTTTCTGTCCCTTTTGAGATTTTTTGGCCCTTTGCCTACGCATGTCGTGATGCATCTTGCAGGTATTAGTGTGTAGTCATATCTTTGATATTATTTATGTGCTTTATGGTTCATGATGACTATTTTTTATGGGTTGCTTCAAATTTTTAGTGTTTTCAGACAAATGGTTACTTTCCTTTTGTGGTATTCTCGATGTTTGCTCCCTTTGTTTCATGGTTCTATTTTTTAACGTAGCTTTGATGTTTTAGTATGGTGACTGAAGGAATTTTAGTATGGTGACTGAAGGAATTCTCGATGTTTTAGTATGATGGCCGAAGGAATTTTATTTGTCAGAGTTCATAACTGATGTCTTTTCCCTCCATGTTATATGATCGACATAAACTTGGAGATATCATGTAGATGACATTTGGTGGTCGCTATGTAATTTTGTTGATGGCAATGTTCTCAATTTGTACAGTGTGTATCTACAATGAGTTCTTTTCTGTTTCTTTTGAGGACTTTGGGCCCTCTGCCTATGCAAGTCGTGATGCTTCCTATAGGTATGAGCGTGTAGTCATCTACAATGAGTTCTTTTTTGTTCATTTTGAGATTTTTGGGCCCTCTACCTATGCATGTCGTGATGCTTCTTGCAGGTATGAGTGTGTAGTCATGGCTTTGATATTATTTATATTATCACCATCCTCTTATATGTTCTCTCCATCAAATGTAGAGATGCTATTATGCTTGGTTTAATTAAGGTGACGCCTGCATATTCATTTGGTATGGATCCCAAACGGCATGGTAGCCGAAGATGTCAATCCTTCTAGGTGTTGCACAAATGAACCTCGGCATTGTGCTAATTATTTTAATGCCAAATTCTTCAAAAACATGAATATTTGGTGAGTCCAGCAATATTGCTTAATAGATTAGACGTTAGCTACTATATTTTATACATGGCAAACTGAAAAATTTGTGTAGTTTTTGAAGAATAGGAACCATACTGGATCATTGTTGTATTTCCTTTTGCGAGCATATGGTTATTGTATAATTGTCCACAATTTGCGGGTATTGACAAAATCATTACCACTCTATTTATAAAGCAGGTAGAGAAATTTTGTTTTCCTTGCAGTTATGGATTATTTTGCCATTTTAATGAAAAATTTCAGTATAGTTCATTTTACCCATTTAAATCAAACTTTATCATGTTCTCACACCCTAAAATCGATCTAGCACTTTTATCCTTCCTTCTTATATAATTTTTTATGTTTTGTTCATGCATAAATTATTCCACTGAATATGTCGAAGTATTTGATAGAGAAAACGATGAGTTCCAAGCAAAATATAAGTACCAAATGTGGGTTGTAAGCTATAATCGACATATTAAAAATGTTCAAGATGATCTTTAATGTGTTTCAATTAATTTAATGCATGTTTTACTGCTTAATATAAGAAGTAAGCTGCATAATACAAGGGCATGCATTCCTTAACCATTTAATTCTTTATAAATCATGTAGAAAATTTTCCAGTCATTCATTAAATTTACTCAACACTTTAACCGATAGAAACCAATGGTTTCAATCCACTCTTTTATTCATCCAGTGGGATCATAGTGATACCATATTGGTTTATTAAATTTTGATCGAGAACCTAATTTTTTAGTGGATTATTTTATCTTCGGACAGTTTTTTAGAAACTGTGAAATAAGTTAATGGTTGTAAACTTGATGTCTATTTGGTGTAATAAGTATTAATGAAAACTTTGAACTATTTTACCAGCTTATATTTATATGGTATTTATGGTTCAAGTCTAGGTGTTTCATATGAAGTTTGATTTTTTTGACTTTGGAACTGATGATTAAGATATCATTTTCCAGTACTACTTTCATTGGTTCCTTATAAGTTCGCATAAATTAAGTAATTTTTATGTCTCTCAAGTTGAATTTGCCTAAATATTTGTTGCTTAATGGTTCTACTTTGTGAAATTTTTTCCTTTTTACAGTCTTCTATGGTGTATCTTTCTTGCTATCTTTCTTTTTTGCTATCTTTCTTTTTTTTCCTTTTTCGCAAATCCATATTGTCATTATTCTCCACACATATTGCTTACCCTGTTCAATTAAATAATCAACAAGGTTAATGTATCCTGGAGGATGAAGAGGCCAGGGCCTCTACCTCCAAATAAACAATGGATACTTTTATTTTTGAATTATTTTCTTTTGTCTTGAAAAACTTATTGATGTTTTCTTCTTATACTGAATTACATTCTTCTATGATGTATTTATGATATGGGGCTTTGGATCAAATATGCTTTCAATGGATCAAAAGGGCATATGAGCTGATTGGAGCTGATTATCCTGGTAATAGACCAGAGGCTGTTAAAAATGCATCTTTGGGTTGGATAATTAGTTTCAAATTTGTTGTTTGCTTCGAAAACCTCACATTTGTACGATTTTGATGAATGTTGAAAATACAATTGAGTGATATTTTTGAATAGGTTTACTGATAGGACAAATGGGTTTACTGACCATGGACATAAATCTCATTGAGAGGTTGCTCAAGATCTCATCTTTTCAAGGTATTTGATGAAGCAAAATGAGAAGTACACATCTTTTGATTTTGATTATTTTTGTTGTTTTGATTCTTTTTTGGGACTTCAATTATGAGCGGAATAATTTTTTTAGGGAAAACTAATTCTTTGGTAGGACTTAAATTTTGAGCGGACCAAATTTTTTTAGGAAAACTAAATAACAATTTTAATGATTTACTTATTGTTGTTTGTTTATTTACATGTTCTGGTGATGCTAAAAAGGGATATATATGTTTTGGTGACATCAAAAAGGTATACAAGTTCTGCAAACCAAAGTTTTTGTAAAACCAAACTCTCTAATCAAAACCAAGTTTGCAGAATCACCAAAAAAATTATATCACGTTTTTGTTGTCATGATGATTTTGCCATATCTCTTTTTGGGAGGACACTTTGGTTTTGATTATAGAAGGACATATTTAATTAGGGACTTGCTGCATTTAACCAAACTTTACATGTGGACTGCCAAAATAACAGAAAATTTTTTGCTTCTTAGCAAGAAAAGGGTTTTATGCAAAATCGTGGGTATTTGGAATTGACATTACCAAAAAATTTAAGAAAAAAAAATTATATATGGCAGGACACTTGGTGTTTTGATTATAGCTTCAAGTTTTGGTTTACTCTTTGAGTTATATATGGCAGGACAATTTGGCAGTCCTTGAGTGCTATTTTTGGTGATACGTATGGCTTCCAGTTTTTTAGGTGTTCAAGTTCATTAGCTTCAAGTTTTTTTGATACATATAGTAACTACACTGTGTGTCACATTGAGAACTTGATATAGAATCTGACAGGTTTCACAAATTCACTAGGAAATATGCATTGAGAATTCATTTGTCGAATGAATGATAGGAATGATTGAATAATGTTCCTTATGTAGCTATGTATTTCTCTTCGAGTATTCTTACCTGTGCATATAGAGGCACTGCGGGGACATGTGCAGAATGACCATGTAATTGGATGAAGAATTAATGTCATATTAGGAAATATTTGGAGATATGCATGAATTTCAATGTCATATTAAGAAATTTCAAGGTCTAAAGCTAAATTTCAATGTCATATTAGGGAATATGAATCAAGAATTAATTTGTCGAATGAATGATTGGAATGATTGAATAATGTTCCTTATGTAGCTATGTATTTCTCTTCGAGTATTCTTATCTGTGCATATAGAGGCACCGCGGGGACACCATGTAATTGGATGAAGAATTAATGGCATATTAGGAAATATTTGGAGATATGCATGAACTTCAATGCCATATTAAGAAATTTCAAGGTCTAAAGATAAATTTCAATGTCATATTAGGAAATATGCATGTAGAATTAATTTGTTGAATGAATGATAGGAATGATTGAATAATGTTCCTTATGTAGATATGTATTTCTCTTCAAGTATTCTTATATGTGCATATAGAGGCAATGCTGGGACATGGGTGGAATGACCATGTAATTGGATGAAGAATTATTGTCATATTAGGAAATATTAGGAAATATGCATGAATTTCAATGTCATATTAGGAAATTTCAAGGTCTAAAGCTAAACTTCACTGTCATATTAGGAAATATGCATGCAGAATTAATTTGTCGAATGCATGATAGGAATGATTGAATAATGTTCCTGTTGTAGCTATGTATTTCTCTTCGAGTATTCTTATCTGTGCATATGGAGGCACCACGGGCCATGGGTGTAATGACCATGTAATTGCATATCGACACTAAATCTGGGAATTATCAGGATGTTTTTGAATCATGCAGTTTGATGCAAGCAGTAAAAATAAACAATTTTCAGTTCATTTTGATCCAGGTCATTCACAAAAAGAAAAGTTTATTTTTGCTAAAAAATTGTGCCTAAACATTTTTGATGTCTTGGATCAAGTTAACTTGCATATCCTGCCATAACAATTCCTGCAATAACAATTGTGCCTAAACACTTCCTGCCATATAAGAATCGTTATATCTATTCTGTATATCCTGCCATAACAATCCTTATATCAAACAATTCTTATTATCCTGCCATATCAAGTTATCATGCCATATCAAACAATGCTGATATGAAACAATCATGTGATCAATATTTTTGTGATCAAGTTAATAAGATATGGCAGGATCTGACACATGATATTGTTAATAAGATTTGTATAAATTCCGTGATATTGCACAGAATTGTTAATAAGATTGTTTATACAATTCCATTTTTGCATATATGACAGGATATGTCAGGAATTTGCAATGGGATTTGAATCATGTCATATGCACAATGGCATTTAAATAGTGAAAAAATTTCATTTTAATTCTGTGATCAAGTTATCCTGCCATATGCATAGAATTGTAGAAAATGACATTGTATATTCTTCCATATATGCAAAAACCATGTATGCATCCATGATGTGTAGAAAATGCCATTGTATTCACTTTGATGGTTATAATCAAGTGAAATTGGATTCAAATTCATGTTGTGTGTATGTCATTATAAATTTTGATAGGATTTATAATCAAGTTAAATTATTCTTTTGCTGCAAGAAGAGTGATGAGAACACATATCTACCAACGACTTGGTAGATTAAATTCCAGCTCGACTCGGTTAACCAAACTGGAAAGTACAAACTACGAATGGCACTTGCATCAGCTACGCTTTCATATTTGCAGGTATTAATTTCTTTGTGTACTTCCATTTACTTTTTTTTTCCAGAACTCTAAATCTCAATTCAAATTAGTAAGGTATACTTCTCTTCATATAGGTTCGTTTCATTGACTTGAATGTGAACCCTCCTCACCTTTCAACGAGGCTAATTGGTACGGACATCACAGTTGCAAGACATGGAATCCATGGCATGTACTGGCTGTACAACATAGATGTGCAGAGTGTATGGCTCCTCGAAGGAGAGAATGTTATCTTTCTTACGCAAGAAAGAACTACAAGCCATTGGCAAGCGGTTATGTATGACTACATTTGCTTAGAAGGGACATTTGACTGATTCAAACAGAAGTGCATGATCTTGCGTTTCGAAGTTAGCTTTGATTTCATACCTTTCTGATCTAGCGAAGGTATTTTGTGCATAAATGCTATGTAGATAAGCTGACCGTATCACTACTTTCTGTTGCTGCTGATGTAAAATATGGATGGATGAATGTAACTGTGTGTTAATGATTCCAAATGCTTATCACTCATTGTAAATTGTAACTGGTGGTTGATCGAGTTTGTTGTTTAGATGAATGAATCTAAAAGGGGTTCTTGAACTATTTATGTGATTGAGTTAGATTGCTAATATGAGTGTTCATGTATTAAAGGGTGTGAACCAAGGATTTTTGGCACGTAGAATGCAATATTATCATTTATAATCATATTCACATAAAAATGATTCTCATGCATTAGATTCCGTAAATATTATAATATTTAATTTGGTCCATCTAAGAGAATTTCTAGGAATCTTTCATTGTCATGATGTTTGTGTGGTTGCTGAGCTATCTTGCATTTCCAGAATTTTTCTTGGAAAAGTAAGATTTTTGAATGGGTTTAATGGTTTTATTGAGTTGGAGATGACATGGACGACACAAACAAGTTGAACATTTAGTTCATCAGATTATTACCAATTTAGTTCCAAGTTTCTAGACAATTTATCAACTCCAACGCTATACACACCACTTACTATCTGCAGATTTGGAGGGAAAATCAATTTTGGGAAACTGAAACTTTCTGGGAATATGAAAATTTTTGGGTAATGAAATTTTCTGGGGATAGCAGAGTGCATGCAATTAATGCATTTGGTGCAGAACAACAAATTCGGTGTATAACAACAAATTTGGCGCCCGCATCGAACTTGCTCGCGCTGAAGGCCCCCGGCACTCGCTAAATTTTTTACGCTAATTTGTTGTTCCACGTCGAAGGCACCAGTGCCTAATTTGTTATTCTACACCGAATTTGTTGTTCTACACCGAAAACTCCTGCGCCAAATTTGTTGTTCCGCTTCGAAGGCATCCGTTCCGCTAAATATTTTTACGCTAATTTGTTGTTCCGCGTAATTGGCTGTGGAAATAATTTTTTGGGAAATAAAGATTTCGCGGGGGAAAATCTTAAATGAACCGTGCCCGCGGGCACGAGTTATATACTAGTATATATTTAAGAAGTTATGAGCGTAATTCTCGGAGCAGCGAGAGAAGGCGATCCTGGAGAACCGATTTTTTTCCTGGCGGCAAGAGGCTCCGGCCATCTTGGCGGGGAGGGGATCAAGGCGTCGGGCAATCAGCTTGATCGGGGTTTCAAGGCACCTATTGATCGGGGTAAGCAGGTTGATCGGGGTTCCGCTGAGGGAAGCAAGACGACGGCTAATCATGAGATTTTGAAACCTAATGAGGCGATCAGAAATTCTTCTTCGGGAGGAGAGGGGATCAACGCGCCGGGCAGCGGTAATCTTAATGGGACTGGATCCTCTGAAGATGGATGGAACTTGGTGTCGAGGAAAAACATAGGCAATGTGAGATCTGTTAGAAATGATCTATTCCATGGAGGGGGTCCTAAAGTCGGAGGCAAAGGGGGCAGTTCTCTCCTATAGGTGGAGGAAGAGGGCAGCCAGTATCATCAATTCAGGATCCTGTGAAGAGGAAGAATCAAAATGTTGATGCAAGGAAGGCTATTGACAGAATGCCTGTAAGGCCCATGGTCATTATCAAAATCAAAGCCGACGCCTCCAAGCATACGTAGGCAGAAGTTTGTGCAAATAAGAGGTCTTATGAAGAGTCAATGGGCATGATATTTGTCCCTCCTCTAATCAGGCAAGATGGCTTTACTATAGCAAGAGTCAGAGATTCAATTTTGTCTAGAGGTGTGGATATGTGGAGGAAGACTCTGGTTGGGTATGTATTGGGGGATGTCCCCTATATGGCCAGATTCGGGGATGGGTTGATAGACTGTGGAAGCTTAAAAAGAACGTCCAAATTTACAGTCGTGAGAATGGCTTCTTTTATTTTCGATTTGACTGTAAGGAGGAGTGCGAGAAAATCCTCCGTGGAGGACCCTGGTTGTTTGATGGAAGACCGGTTGTCTTACAAAGGTGGAGCAACACTCTTTGTCATGATCGAGATGTTCTGTCGATGGTGCCAGTGTGGGTGCAATTGCACGGAGTACCCCTACATATGTGGATGTTGGAGGTCTTAAACATCATCGCATCTGTTGTTGGTAAGCATGTGTGTTTGGATAGGGCTACTGCACGTTTGGAATGTATAGCATATGCTAGATGCTTGATAGAGGTGGATGCCAAGAATCCCTTAACTCGAGTGGTTGTGGTAGAGTTAGATGATGGGGCTGATATGACCATTGATGTTAAATTAGAAGGGGAACCAGCTAGATGTAGTCAATGCATCTGTTTTGGCCATGCCGACTCACAATGTCCTGCCTCTTTGTCTTACCCCCAAATTAATGAGTCGGTTGGTGTGCAGCAGGTCGAGAGCTCAAGTCCCGCTAATGTCATGGTTGATGTTCATGAAGATGAAGTTGAAGTTGTTTCGGCAGATGTTGGCGACGGCCCCAGGAAGACTTGCACTAAATCGAGTATGGATGCATCTATTTCTCAATGCGAAGGTAAAGAGACTACGAGTGAGTCCCCTTCAATCCAACCCCTATAAAGCATGATGTGTTAGCTAATGGCAAGGGAAAAGTTGAATGAAGCCCTTGCTGCGCAAGTTGTGTTTCACTACCTTCTGTCATAGAGATCAGACAATGCTCATATGTTACTGGGAGCTTCTCCAATCCCCCTTGGTCACAAAAGAAGCAGCTGATGTTCCTTGCCGACCGACTTTGTAGTACCGCCTAAGGTTTTGCCGACCATGCTGCCGTTGACACCCCGACCCTCTGAAATGCCAATATCTGTTACGATGTCCACTCAAACACCGATCTCTGATATTGATCTCAAGCTTAAGGCTCAAGGTAGCAGTGTCATACTAGGTGGGCCTGTTGGCACAGAATTGGTCCCTCCTATTGATATTGCACATGGGAGTACAGTCGCCAGTCCTATCATTGCAGCTGTGGAATCTATTGACAATATTATAAAGGTTGTTATGGACAATTCCCCTAGTAAGAGAAATGTTTTGCATTCCAATACTGATCATATGAGACCCAGTCCATTCATTGCAGGCCCTGCCTAGCCTGGCAGTCCAAATGGTGATCATTCGCAGGAATCGGTTGAAAAGGAGGAGGCATTCACTGAAGCCAATCCTAATTGGGAGGTTGAGCATGTTGACCTGAAGGCTTCAGCGAATGCTTGCCAAGAAAAAAAGGCCCGGAGAAAACAGAGTTCCCCATCAGCTACTTGACGCAGCTCAAGACTAGCAAGGGGCAATGGGGATCCATCTACATCTTCCTAATGTCTGTTCTCCTATGGAAGGGGTCTGAATTCTTTCGAAAGGAGGGGTGATCTCAAACATAGATTTCGTATGTTCCGACCTTCTATTGTTGGTTTACTGGAAACTAAAGTAGAGCTGATTAATTCTTCGAGAATTATAAAATGCTTCCCTAGATCTTGGGATAGCATCTACAACAGACATCTTCATTCCGGAGGTCGTATTGTTCTTTTTTATTCGGCTTGCTGGAGCTATGCCATTCTTGCCGCTTCCTCCCAGCATATCTCTGTCATATTCACCAATGTGTCGAGTTTCAAGTTTTCTCTCTCCATTGTCTATGCATTCAACCAGGCGAGCCTTCGTCAGGATCTGTGGGGTAATCTTATGAAAGACTCTACTGTTCTGAACGGGCTGCCATGGATTTAGGAAGGTGATTTCAATTGTGTCTGTTACTCCAATGAGAAGTTAGGAGGGCACCCAATAGATCCCGCTGCTGCTGATGCTTTTAATTCCTGCGTTGGGAGCTGCTTCCTGATGGAGCTCAAGAGCGTTGGCCAACGAAAAAGCTGGTGTAATAAGCGCTCTGGGGTGGTCGAATTGCTGCTATGTTGGATAGGATTCTCTGCAATGCTGCTTGGATCCGTCTTCTGTCGCACTCGTATATGGATTATTTGAATGCTGGGACTAGTGATCACTGTCCCATGCGAGTCGCCCTTCTTCCCAAGGTAACCTCTCACCCCAAGCCATTTAAATTCTATAATGCATGGACTACACAATCGGGATTTAGGGACTTACTGCAATCTGTTTGGGGCTTGTATATGAGCAATTGTACTCCAATGTTTAAATTTGTATCTACGCTCAAAGTACTTAAGCATGAGCTTAAGGTTTGGTCTGCTGGTTGTCGAAAACAAGTTGAGATTTACCGCATCGAGCTAGATCAGATCCAAGGAAATCCGGCTTTAGCTACTGACATTAACCTACAGAAGATTAAATAGGAAGCAGCTTTCAAACTTACACAGGCCCTGGATGTGGAGGAGTCTAATATGAGGCAAAAAAGTCGTCAGGATTGGCTTCAATTGAGGGACAGGAATACTGAGTTTTTCTATACATCAACCAAGGCTAGGCAATGCTACAATAATCTCAGTCACCTCATTTCTGCTGATGGTAGGCCAAATTCCAATATTGGTAGTCTTAGAGAGGTTACCCCTTCCTTCTATGAGAATTTGTATAACCATGTGGACTATTGGAATGTGTTTCCTAAACTAACTCCCAAGAGAAATCTTACTAATTATGGTACCAATTGGATGGAAAGAGATGTCTCAGTTAAGGAAATTAAAGATGCTGTGTTTCAGATCGGTAAAGATAAAGCTCCTGGACCTGATGGGTATAATGCTTATTTTTATCAGAATTGTTGGGGAATTATTGGGGAAGATGTAACTGCTGCAATTTCTTCCTTTTTCATATCAGGATCCATGTTACGCAAAATCAATCATACCTTCCTAACTCTTATCCCAAAAAATACCAATGCTTCTAGTCTGGGGGATTACAGAACCATCGCTTGTTGCAATGTTATTTACAAAGTTATTAGCAAAATTCTCTGTAACGGATTGAAGCAGGTCATTAGTGAACTGATCTCCTCTAATCAAGCAGCATTTCTAAACGGCAGATTACTTGATGATTGTACTCTTATTGCCCACGAGCAAATTTGGGATTTTAGTAATCCTATGGTGGCCAGGGCATGTATCAAATTGGATCTGCGTAAGGCGTTTGACAGTGTTAACAGAGAATTTATCCACTTCATGCTTCATCAGTTTGGGTTCTATGCTAGGTTTATTAATTGGATTTATAAGTGTATCACCACCCCTTCTTTCTCTGTTCTGATTAACGGTTCACCTGCATGATTCTTTTCTTCCAAGAGAGGGCTGAGACAAGGAGATACCTTATCTTCTTATTTATTCGTTATAGTTATGGAAGCTTTCTCACTTCTAATGGCCAGAGCAGAGGCATCGCTTGCTATTCATCCAATGCGGAGATCATGAGCTATCTCCCATCTTCTTTTTGCTGATGATCTTCTAGTGTTCTATCGTGGAAACTCACACTCCCTGATGGGTCTCCAGGTGCCTTTGGACATTTTCAGATCATATACAGGCCTGCATGTTAATTGGGACAAAAGTTCTGCCATTTTCAGCAAAGGCACGCGAAGTCCTACTACCCTTGCAAATGTCCTGGGAATTAAACTCGTTACTTCTCTTTCTATTTACCTGGGCTTGCCTCTATCATCAAAATATCCCAAGGCTTCCATGTTCTCCAGGCTAATCGATAAGTGTAAAAAAGATTATTGGGGTGGTCTTTGTCTCTGCACTCAATATCGGGGAGGATCGAGATAGTTTGTACTGTCATCTATGGTATGGTAGCGTTCTAGATGCAAGCCTACCGTATCCCCCAATATGTCATTCGTACTATTTGCTCGGGTTGCAGGAAATTTATTTGGGGAAATAACCACACTTGGGGCTGGATGGACTTATGCACACCCAAAGAAGAGGGGGTTGGGCTTGCAACTTTTATCTGATTTAAATGTTGCATCTGGTGTTCGTTTGACATGGAAGTTTCTATCTTCTGACAATTCTTGGGCTACGCATATGCGGATTACTTATAAAGCTCCAGAGGGTTTCTATCTCTTTAAGGCCAAGTCGACTCACTCGGGTACTTGGAAATTTCTTCTCAGATGCCGTAGTACATCTCAGAAGCTTATCAAACGAACGGTGAGTGATGGCACTACTACCTTATTCGGGTTTGACAACTGGTTGCCTTGTGGTCCCTTAGACCACTTACAAGATGTCCCGTTTGGATCTGAAAGAAAAGTTGTAAGGGATTATTGGTCAGATGCAGGCTGGTTATGTGATGAGGTCATGCCCAATGTTAGGCCTTTGCGACAGGCGGTTCATTTGGGCATCTCCAGCGATTCATGGGCGTGGTCTCCCGGACCTGTTTACACGTTGCGTGAGGCGTTGAAGGGTACTCATACAAGAGGTGATGCATTCCGCTATTACAATATTATATGGTATAGCTGTCATGTCCCTTGTCACGCCCCGCTTCCCAAAAACGTGGAGGCGAAGCGTGAGAAGGTCCGCTCAGACTTGAAGCTACAAAGCTGCAAGTCCGATAAGCGTCAAACAAATTTAACTGCAGGTCCTTGCAACGCGAAACGAAACAAAGATAATAATAACGAAAAGAGACAAAAGAAACATCTCAGAATATCCATAATAATAAATCTCAACATCGCAGAAAAAGCCACCAGGCTAAAATAAAAGAGTCTAAAAGAGGCCCAGCATGGCCAACAAAAGTACAAAGTACGAAAACAAAGTAATGGTGCAAGCACCGACAACTAACAGCAAGCTAAAGCAAAAGTAACTCCACAGCCACTAAGACTGGTCTCCGGTGTCCTCGTACTCCTCGACGAACGTAGGCTCAGGCTCAGCGTCAGCAAACACCTCGTCCTCAACACCTGTCTCTGGCTCAGGGTCTAACATGTGACACCCAAAAGAGCAAGGGGCACATGTCAGCAAGTCTAAAAAGACTTGTGCAAGTGAAACTGAAAGTACAAGTAAAAGCAACCTAAAAGTTCTAGCATGATGCAATGACATGGCAGTTTAAGTATGAGTGCAACAGGTAAAGTAAAGCGAAGTAAAGTACGAGCATGGCATGACATTCACAAGACAAGTACAAGACAAGAAAAGTAAGCACCTCGTGCACAGAGTTCACGCCTTACAGCTGAAGAGGCTGTACGGGCACACTTCTACGCTGAGTGGTCGCTCAACCCTACCCCTCCACGTGTATCGAGCCAGGGCCTTACCCCCGAACGGGAATGCTCGCTTCTGGATCACGAGCCAGGAAGTGTTTTGCCTTGCTGGTCTAGGGGTGCACCTAGCCAGTCAAGGGAGTACAAGTACAAGTATTGTAGCGTGTGCTACCAATGCGACATTCAATGCATGGATGACATGACATGACAAGTAGTAAGGCGTACAGGTAAGGAAAGTAAACGTGACAGTTTAGTATGCATGAACAACAAGTTTAAGGGGTTGGATCTAGCTTCGTTGTCAAGCTAGATCATTTAGGTGACGGATCTAGTTTCGTTGTCAAACTAGATCAAGTAGGCGTCTAGCCAGCTATCATTTCACTGACTAGTCTCTTTTACGCTAAAAACAAGTAAGTGGCCTAAAAACATGGCCCTACACAAGAGTTGGCAAGTTTCACTTGCCTGCAACTATCACGTCAAGAAAACACCGCCCAACGAGTCCAAAGTCACGATTCCTACGTGCACAAGTCCACCGGCCTACATCCGTTTTATTAATCTTGATTAGTGATTTCTAAAACATTTAAAATACTTTAAAATACTGATTTTTAGTCTTGATTAGCATGCAATTGGGTTGGGGGTCCTAGGGGTGCAAAGCGTTACCTCAACACGACGCGAAAGCTACACCGGCGTCGGGTAGCGACGCCGGGGGTTGGAATAATAAGATCGCGCTCCAAGTCCAGATTCCAATTAGATTCCTCGCTGGAAATTTCAGAGCAATCGACCCGGGCGACGATTCCAGATTCCAAAGCTCGCACGTGCGACGACGGGCTACGACGTGCGACGACGTCGTACGCGACGAATCCTCAAAGAGCAAGCACCTAGGTGGGGCCCACAGTAGTCCTAGGGGCCTTTGGGGGACCCACAATAACTCTGGAGAACTTGGGGGGCCCACGGAGGCAAGCGGTGCGACGGATGCGGGGTTGCGACGAGTGGCTCTCGGTCGTACACAGCCAATGCGGGGAGATTTCTCGGTCGTGCGCTCAAAATGCGGGGGCTGCGACGTTTTGGGGCGTGCAGCGGCTGCGGGGTGGCTGGGTGCGAGGGCTTCCGTCGGTCAGGTCGAGGGAACGGGTCGGTCAGGCGCTTGGATTGCGGGCGGGGCGATGTTGCAACGTTGCAATGTTGCAACACCGGTCGGTGCGGAGCAGCGGGTCGGTCGTGCGGGCTGCGGAGCGGGGCGACAAGCGGGCGACGGTGCGGAGCTGTGCTGCGATGCGGGGCTTCTTGGATGCGGGCCAATCCCTCGGTCAGACCGAGGGGACGGAGCGGGGCTGCTGCAGCGGTGCGGAGCGGCTTGGGTGCGGGCGGGGCGACCGGTCAGAGCGGGGGAACGGCGGTGTTTCCTTCGGTCGTGCGGCAGCTGAACGTCGCAACGTTGCGACGAATCGTCGCAACGTCAAATCTGAGTTTTGGAAGAGGCTAGGGCTAATTTCTTGCGAAAATAGGACTTGCTAGGGGTTGCTTATATAGTATAGATGGGTTGACTTGGTCTAGGGCTAAATCTAATAGGATTAGAAGTTCAAAAAGATTTAAAATTTGAAATTCAATTACTCCAACTCATCCAAGGGTTTGACCTGGTCCAAATGAGCTGGAAATTGGCTCAAAAATTCTTTAAAACGTTTAAAACTTAAATAAATTTTATTTGGCCGAAATTAATTTATAAATAAATTATTAAAAATAATATAAAACTTGTAAAAAATATAAAAGTGGTCAAATAAACTCCAAAAATTATAAAATAAATATCGTGGTGATCGTGGCGACGAATGTGAGCTAACTAAGAAGACGGATCTCAAATTCGACGTCGGACGACGAAACTAAAAATAGAAACGTCTCCCGTCAAGAGTGAGAATCGTCACGTCTCGTCGAGTAATTTTAAATTGTGGGAAAACGACTCGAGAAAAGTCGTTCCAAATTAGTGCCACATTTTAATACTCTCAGAGACGTTCACAACGGCATATCACACAAAAGTGTTCACAATCAAGTAAAGTCTAAAATAAACACGTGCACGGCCAAAAGCACGTGCACGAACAAAGTACAACGAAAACGTACCGTTACATCCTCCCCACCTTAGAAATGATTCCGCCCTCGGAATCAACATCAAGCACTGCTCGGGAAAAGGTGCGGGAAACGCTCTCTCATCTCATCCTCACGTTCCCAGGTAGACTCACCAGGGGAACCGTGACGCCACTGCACTCGAACCAAGTCGACGGTCTTATTCCTCAGCTGCTTCTGTCGACGATCCAGAATCTCAACGGGCTGCTGATCATAAGACAGATCCGGACGAACCGTAATCTCCGAGAAATCCACAGCATGGGAGGGATCACTAACGTATCGACGTAACTGAGATACGTGAAATACGTCGTGAACTCCCACAAGCGACGGTGGCAACGCCAAGCGATAAGCCACAGCTCCAACTCTCTCCAGAACATCGAACGGTCCAATGAACCTCGGACTCAGCTTGCCTCTCTTTCCAAATCGAATAACTCCGCGGTTCGGAGAAATCTTCAGAAAGACATGATCGCCCGGCTGAAACTCCAAGGGCCTCCGTTTAGCATCTGCCCAATGCTTGAAACGGTCCTGCGCAATCCTCAGCTTCTCCCGAATATTCCTCACAACATCCACGGCCTCCACGATCATCTCCGGTCCTAACAGCTCCCGATCTCCAACGTCGTCCCAGCTCAGTGGCGATCGACATTTCTTTCCATATAGCGCGGCGAAAGGCGCCATTCCAATACTCGCCTGGTAGCTGTTATTGTAGGCAAACTCAACGTGATGGAGATGATCCTCCCAAGATCCCTTGAAGTCCAGCATGCACGCTCTCAACATATCCTCCAAAATCTGAATCGTCCTCTCGGACTGGCCATCCGTCTGCGGGTGGTACGCCGTGCTGAAACTCAGACTCGTACCCAAGCTCTTCTGCAGACTCTGCCAAAACTGAGAAGTGAATCTCGTGTCTCTGTCCGACACGATACTCACGGGGACTCCGTGAAGTCGTACGATCTCCTGCACGATTCACGTTACATCACTATCTAAACTAGTAAAAGGAAATAGAAACGGAGGGTAAACGAATTTACCTCCATGTATCTCCTCGCTAGCGTCTCGGTCGACTGTCCTACTCGGAAAGGAATAAAGTGCGCAGATTTGGTCAATCGGTCTACGATCACCCAAATCGCGTCGTTCTGCTTCGGACTCCGAGGTAGTCCAGTCACGAAATCCATAGTGATGTGCTGCCACTTCCACTCCGGAATCGGAAGCGGTTGCAGCAACCCTGCCGTACGCTGATGCTCCGCCTTTACTTGTTGGCAAACCAAACACTTGGCTACACTCCGAGCCACACTCCTCTTCATTCCATGCCACCAAAAGTTCAGACGAAGATCCTTGTACATCTTGGTCCCACCAGGATGCACAGAATACGGCGAACTGTGTGCCTCCACCAATAATTCCTCTCTGATATCTCCAGCTGGCACACACAACCTGGCTCCAAATCTCAACGAACCATCCTCGTGAATCAAGAAGTCAGTCCGCAGACCGGCTTCCACCTGCTCCCGAATCTTCACAAGCTTAGCATCTCCAGCCTGTCCAGCCTTGATCCTATCCACGATCGTCGACTGTATCTGCATACTCATCAACGAGGAAGTCTCTCCAGGAAGAATAATCTCGATACCAGACTCGCAAAAATCCTGCTGCAATCTCCACTGCGAGGTCAACATCATCACCGCTGGAAGTCTGCTCAACGCATCCGGAACTACATTCACCTTGCCAGGGTGATACTGCAAATCAATCTCATAGTCCGCCATGAGCTCCAACCATCGGCGCTGTCGCATGTTGAGCTCCTTCTGAGTAAAGATATACTTCAAGCTTTTGTGATCGGTGAAGATCTTCACCTTCTCACTCAGCAGGAAGTGCCTCCAAATCTTCAGCGCAAACACGACGGCAGCCAACTCCAAATCATGCGTCGGGTAATTCTTCTCATGAGCCTTAAGCTGACGAGAAGCATACGCAACCACATGCCCATGCTGATGCAACACGCATCCAAGACCCTTTCCAGAAGCATCACAAAAGATCTCGAATCCTCCACTCCGATCAGGCACAGCAAGTACAGGGGCAGTCGTCAACCTCTCCTTCAGGATACCAAAAGCCTTCTCGCAATCATCAGACCAAACATATGGCACATCCTTCCGCGTCAGTCTGGTCATCGGCTCAGCAATCCGAGAAAAGTCCTTAATGAAACGTCGGTAATATCCTGCAAGCCCAAGGAAACTCCGAATCTCTGACGCCGACTGCGGAACCGGCCACTCCCTGATAGCCACAATCTTCTCGGGATCCACAGAAATTCCATCACCAGACACCACATGCCCAAGAAAGGCAACTCTATCCAGCCAAAACTCGCACTTGGAATACTTAGCATACAAACGATGCTTCCTCAAGATTTCCAACACTGTCCTCAAGTGCGATGCATGCTCTTCCTCCGACTTCGAATAGATCAGAATATCGTCAATGAAGATGACGACGAACTTGTCTAGAAAGTCGTAGAAGACCAGATTCATCAGGTTCATAAAAACTGCGGGCGCGTTGGTTACGCCGAAGGGCATAACCACGAACTCGTAGTGACCATACTTTGTCCTGAACGCTGTCTTCGGGATGTCGTCCTTCTTCACCTTAAGCTGATGGTAACCACTCCTCAAATCCAATTTAGAGAACACCCTCGAACCTCCGAGCTGATCGAAGATATCATCTATACGAGGCAAGGGATATTTATTCTTGATAGTCACAGCATTCAGCTCCCGGTAATCCACACACATGCGACGCGAGCCATCCTTCTTCTTTACCAGCAACACCGGTGCTCCCCACGGAGACACACTGGGATTGATGTATCCCTTCTGCAAAAGATCATCCAGCTGTCTACGCAACTCCTCCAGCTCTGCTGGAGCCATCCGATACGGCGCCTTCGAAATAGGCTGCGCTCCCGGCACAAGGTCGATCGAAAACTCGAGAGCTCGATCGGGTGGCAGTCCAGACATCTCCTCGGGGAAGACGTCGTCGAACTCACGTACCACAGCTGGTCTATCCTGCTCCATCTGCATAGCAACAAGCTCCACCGGTCTGGCCCGAAACCTGACTGGGCCAAGCGAACTGCTACCTCGACTGAACTCAAACACCGGATGTCCTGGGATCTCGAACACCACCTTCTTCCTCCGACAATCGATCGTAGCATAGAAACTCGCTAGCCAATCCATTCCAAGCACTGCATCGTAATTGATGATGTTGTGGACAATAAAATCAGCGTAAAGCTCATGTCCACAAACCACCAGAGGGCAAGAATTGCACCCACGATGCACCGAGATTACGCCATTTCCTGTAACGATGTTCCAACTCTTGGGAAGAGGGGAAGTCGTCAAGGAATGCTTCTCCACGAAGCTCCGGGATATAATGCACATCGATGCACCCGAGTCAAAGAGGACTCGTGCAGGAAACGTGCAAACCAAAATCACACCTAACAAACAGACTAACAATCAAACCTATTCTAACAAACAATCATATGCAAGCAACAACCATAATCTAACAATCAAAACTAACTAAGGGAAGAACAACTAGACAGAGGGTTACCTGCGATAACCTCGTCCACAGCCTCGGTCTCCACTGCAGTCATCAAGTAAGCCTGCCTCCTCGGCTGAACAGCCTGCTGAAACGCCTGCTTCTGTGGAGGAAGAGGCGCTCCACGTCCAGCAGGTACAGGTGCTCTCTGCTGCAAGGGCTGGGCTGCAACTGGTCCCCTCTGTAGCTGTGCTCCATCAGGTCCTCTCCTCAGCTGGTTCGCGTGCCGACAATCCCTCGCTACATGGGTAGCATCTCCACAGATCAGGCACTGCCCCAGAAATTTCCTGCACTGCTCCTTGATGTGACCCGTCTTGCCGCAGAAATGGCAAGTCTTCACAATAGGCCCACCTGGCCTCTTGAACTGCACTGACTGGGTAGGCTTGACCCCAGGCCTAGACTGCTCCATAGGCCTCTTCCCAGCTCCAGCAATCTGTCCTCTCTTCAGCTTCGCAATCTTCTCCTGCCTCCGAGCAGCTACCAGCAGCTTCTGATATGACTCCATATCCGTCGAAGACATCAGGCTCTGCAAGTCTAGGGAAAGGCCCTGCAGAAACCTCTGAGCCTTCTCCTCAGCATCATCCACCATCTTCGGCGCGAAGCGACTCAGCCTAGTAAACTCCTGGTGGTACTGGTCCACCGACAGATTCCCCTGCTTCAGCTCAATGAATCGCTGCAACATCTCCCTCCTGGCAGCCTTCGGGAAGTACTCCTCATCGAACCGAGACTTGAAAGTAGCCCAAGGTATAGGGCTCACCAACAGCTCCTCCTCTGCATCCCACCAATTTCGGGCATTATCCTTAAGCTGCTTCTTCGCCAGATCAACCCATCCAGCCGGGTTGACCTTCGACATCTTCAGATTATCCTCGGTATTCCTGATCCACTCCTCAGCAGCCAACGGTCCTTCAGATCCATCAAAGTAGGTCGGGCCCAGCTCCCGAAACTGCTTCGCTCCGGGCTCGAAGCGAGGGGCACTTTGGGTATTCTGGAGCATGCCCTGCTGCACCTGCATCATCTGATGCATCATCCTCATGATCTCAGCATTGGTGGGCTCTCTATCCGGCTCCTCAGCACGATTGGGCCCACTACCAGATCGGGTCTGTCGTCGTCCAGCCATCTAATGACATAGAAAACGAACAAACAAATTAGACTCAATAGCTTAATGACTTGGATGTTGTAATTTATTTACTGGATATTCCGTTTATTATCGTTGTTCCGTTTATTCGCAATCGCAAGATAGGACCTGCATGGGCCACCAACAAAACCTGTCACGCCCCGCTTCCCAAAAACGTGGAGGCGAAGCGTGAGAAGGTCCGCTCAGACTTGAAGCTACAAAGCTGCAAGTCCGATAAGCGTCAAACAAATTTAACTGCAGGTCCTTGCAACGCGAAACGAAACAAAGATAATAATAACGAAAAGAGACAAAAGAAACATCTCAGAATATCCATAATAATAAATCTCAACATCGCAGAAAAAGCCACCAGGCTAAAATAAAAGAGTCTAAAAGAGGCCCAGCATGGCCAACAAAAGTACAAAGTACGAAAACAAAGTAATGGTGCAAGCACCGACAACTAACAGCAATCTAAAGCAAAAGTAACTCCACAGCCACTAAGACTGGTCTCCGGTGTCCTCGTACTCCTCGACGAACGTAGGCTCAGGCTCAGCGTCAGCAAACACCTCGTCCTCAACACCTGTCTCTGGCTCAGGGTCTAACATGTGACACCCAAAAGAGCAAGGGGCACATGTCAGCAAGTCTAAAAAGACTTGTGCAAGTGAAACTGAAAGTACAAGTAAAAGCAACCTAAAAGTTCTAGCATGATGCAATGACATGGCAGTTTAAGTATGAGTGCAACAGGTAAAGTAAAGCGAAGTAAAGTACGAGCATGGCATGACATTCACAAGACAAGTACAAGACAAGAAAAGTAAGCACCTCGTGCACAGAGTTCACGCCTTACAGCTGAAGAGGCTGTACGGGCACACTTCTACGCTGAGTGGTCGCTCAACCCTACCCCTCCACGTGTATCGAGCCAGGGCCTTACCCCCGAACGGGAATGCTCGCTTCTGGATCACGAGCCAGGAAGTGTTTTGCCTTGCTGGTCTAGGGGTGCACCTAGCCAGTCAAGGGAGTACAAGTACAAGTATTGTAGCGTGTGCTACCAATGCGACATTCAATGCATGGATGACATGACATGACAAGTAGTAAGGCGTACAGGTAAGGAAAGTAAACGTGACAGTTTAGTATGCATGAACAACAAGTTTAAGGGGTTGGATCTAGCTTCGTTGTCAAGCTAGATCATTTAGGTGACGGATCTAGTTTCGTTGTCAAACTAGATCAAGTAGGCGTCTAGCCAGCTATCATTTCACTGACTAGTCTCTTTTACGCTAAAAACAAGTAAGTGGCCTAAAAACATGGCCCTACACAAGAGTTGGCAAGTTTCACTTGCCTGCAACTATCACGTCAAGAAAACACCGCCCAACGAGTCCAAAGTCACGATTCCTACGTGCACAAGTCCACCGGCCTACATCCGTTTTATTAATCTTGATTAGTGATTTCTAAAACATTTAAAATACTTTAAAATACTGATTTTTAGTCTTGATTAGCATGCAATTGGGTTGGGGGTCCTAGGGGTGCAAAGCGTTACCTCAACACGACGCGAAAGCTACACCGGCGTCGGGTAGCGACGCCGGGGGTTGGAATAATAAGATCGCGCTCCAAGTCCAGATTCCAATTAGATTCCTCGCTGGAAATTTCAGAGCAATCGACCGGGCGACGATTCCAGATTCCAAAGCTCGCACGTGCGACGACGGGCTACGACGTGCGACGACGTCGTACGCGACGAATCCTCAAAGAGCAAGCACCTAGGTGGGGCCCACAGTAGTCCTAGGGGCCTTTGGGGGACCCACAATAACTCTGGAGAACTTGGGGGGCCCACGGAGGCAAGCGGTGCGACGGATGCGGGGTTGCGACGAGTGGCTCTCGGTCGTACACAGCCAATGCGGGGAGATTTCTCGGTCGTGCGCTCAAAATGCGGGGGCTGCGACGTTTTGGGGCGTGCAGCGGCTGCGGGGTGGCTGGGTGCGAGGGCTTCCGTCGGTCAGGTCGAGGGAACGGGTCGGTCAGGCGCTTGGATTGCGGGCGGGGCGATGTTGCAACGTTGCAACGTTGCAACACCGGTCGGTGCGGAGCAGCGGGTCGGTCGTGCGGGCTGCGGAGCGGGGCGACAAGCGGGCGACGGTGCGGAGCTGTGCTGCGATGCGGGGCTTCTTGGATGCGGGCCAATCCCTCGGTCAGACCGAGGGGACGGAGCGGGGCTGCTGCAGCGGTGCGGAGCGGCTTGGGTGCGGGCGGGGCGACCGGTCAGAGCGGGGGAACGGCGGTGTTTCCTTCGGTCGTGCGGCAGCTGAACGTCGCAACGTTGCGACGAATCGTCGCAACGTCAAATCTGAGTTTGGAAGAGGCTAGGGCTAATTTCTTGCGAAAATAGGACTTGCTAGGGGTTGCTTATATAGTATAGATGGGTTGACTTGGTCTAGGGCTAAATCTAATAGGATTAGAAGTTCAAAAAGATTTAAAATTTGAAATTCAATTACTCCAACTCATCCAAGGGTTTGACCTGGTCCAAATGAGCTGGAAATTGGCTCAAAAATTCTTTAAAACGTTTAAAACTTAAATAAATTTTATTTGGCCGAAATTAATTTATAAATAAATTATTAAAAATAATATAAAACTTGTAAAAAATATAAAAGTGGTCAAATAAACTCCAAAAATTATAAAATAAATATCGTGGTGATCGTGGCGACGAATGTGAGCTAACTAAGAAGACGGATCTCAAATTCGACGTCGGACGACGAAACTAAAAATAGAAACGTCTCCCGTCAAGAGTGAGAATCGTCACGTCTCGTCGAGTAATTTTAAATTGTGGGAAAACGACTCGAGAAAAGTCGTTCCAAATTAGTGCCACATTTTAATACTCTCAGAGACGTTCACAACGGCATATCACACAGAAGTGTTCACAATCAAGTAAAGTCTAAAATAAACACGTGCACGGCCAAAAGCACGTGCACGAACAAAGTACAACGAAAACGTACCGTTACATCCCTAATATGGCACTCTGCCTTCTTAGGGCATTCCATGGTAAACTCCTAACCAGATATGTTCTGCATAAATGGGGGGTTGATTCTAACCAGGCTTGTGTATTATGTGATGAAAATTCGGTGGAGAGCACTACTTACCTCTTCTTCGCATTCCCTTACACACATTACATCCTCTACAGATCCTTACTTAAACTGGGCATATTCTCCACTGTCCTTACAATAAGAGAAGTGGGAGATCTATTCCTCTCTCTCTACAATAAGAAGGATAATGTGGGAATTCTGGCTAAAACAATGCTTGCATCCATGGTCTGGCACATTTGGAAGCAACGCAATATGAGGATATTTGAGGATAAGACAAAAGATAAAGTTGCTTTGTTTCAGGATATTGCAGCTGACGTGATTATAGCTCTCCGTGATGTTGAGTGGGATAAACCATCTGATGTTGTACCCTTTTCTAATTGGGGTTTTCTTGACATGTAAAATTTCTAGGATAGAATTCTGTCTCGCTAGTGTGTAGGAAGGAATCTTGGAAATGGTGGGTGACGACGCATGTGCCCTCTCCCCATCCTCCTTTATTCTTACTTGCCACCTCTAGCGGTGAAGTTTTGTATTTTTCAGTTATTAATATAGACTCATACTTACTCGTTAAAAAAATATATACATACACACACACACACACACATATTTATACATACATACATACATATACATACATACATATACATATACATACATACATATATACATACATATATATATATAGATATATATATATATATATATATATATATATATATATATATATATATATATATATATATATATAGGAAAATTTTCAAATGAGAACATTTCGCACCGTGCGAAAATGTTTTTAGTTTTTTTTTGAAATTTTTTTTTTCAAAAATTCTTTTTCCCACCCTCATTATATGTTGTTATACCCCCCTCAAAAAATAATCAATGAGAAATAATGTCATTTGGCCTTCGATCAAGGCATTTCATCAAATTCGCACGTTTTGAGACCGTTAAATTTGTAACGGGTGGATGGGTGCTCTAATCCCCAACGGGTTCACCCATTATTTTCCCTGGGGTATATAATTGTATGGATTAAACATCAAAAAAAGAATTTTTGAAAAAAAAAATTTCAAAAAAAAGATAAAAATCTTTTCGCACGGTGCGAAAAGCCCCTTTTTCGCAACCGAAGATCGCCCTCTATATATATATATATATATATATATATATATATATATATATATATATATATATATATATATATATATATATATATATATTTTGTGTGGGAGGTTTTGATAAAAAAATGACGGCGGCGGCGGCCTCCGTGACTTGCGGAGCTTCTACTTGGGGGGATCACGGCGATCCTCGATCAGGCAACGGAGGTTCAGGTCCCGTTCGTGCGGGGATCTTTGAAGTTGGTGAATCTTCAGGATTGGACCGGAGAGGGGCTGTGCCATTGGTGTCGGATGGGGACAAGGGTTCGATCGGCGGCGGAAATTTAAATCAGAAGGCGAGTAATGACGGGGTGAAGGGCGTTGATTGTTCTGATATATATAATGATGGCTGGCAGGTGGTCGATCATCGCAAGAAGAAGGTGGCATCTGCTAGGGCTTATGGACGTCCTTCGGGGGGGCCTTGTTCAACGAGGCAGAGAACGTTACAGCTCTACACAGCGAGGTAAGGTACTTCCCCCTCTGGCCCGTAGATCGGTCATTCCCAATGCTCCCAGGATGTTCGATAAATTTCCACAAAGACCTAACTTTGAGATCAAGATAGACTCCAAGGCGACCAAGCAGACTTGGGCTGATGTTTGCACAAACATAAGGAAATACGACCCAGACGTGGGTATGTCATATATCCCTCCGGTTGTAAATGAGAATGGTGTGGAGATGGCAATGGTGGCGAATGCTGCTGACGTGCGTTTGTATTTCATATATTTTCGTACGTTTTCTCCCGTGTTTTTCCGTTATTTACCGTCGTCTTTTATTCGTTTTCTAGTGTTTTCTTGTTTTCTTTCACTTTTCCTTGTTTTTGTATATTTGCAGGAATTTATAGCATTTGGGACATAAAACGACGATATCATGAGTCCCCTGAGCAACGGGAGGAGTCACGCGTGATCCAGGGGGTCAAACGACCAAGATTGCCACTTTTCAGCCCCCACCCGATCGATTGGACACAGCCAACCGATCGGGTGATGCACGCGTGCACGACCCGGACTGAAGTTGGAGCAAAGTGCAAAGTCAACCGACCGGTTCGCCGACCGATTCATCCCAACAGAGTTCTGGGGAAGTTGGAGCTTAATTCCAACCGATCGGGTGATATCTCACCCGATCGGTTCATCTGAAGCTGAAGTTTCCTAAACGACGACCCGGTCATGCCACCCGTTCTCCTCAGCGACCGGTTGAAGCTCCCGAAGCCCGACGGCCAAAGCAACAAGCGGCTCACCCGATCAGTTGATGTTTCAACCAATCGGGTGGCCTTTTCTTCCGCTTTCGCGCACCGCTGCTCATTCATTGAAGATCTGCTATCATTCCAGAAGGATTTTGGGTGATCTCTTATTTTTCTAGCGTTGGAATCGTCGTTAGATTTCCAACGATAGGTCGCATGCCCAAATCCGATTTTTCTAGATTTTTCTGGAATTTTCTAAGCGCAGCTATGTGCTGAAACTGGCTGCAGTCTGGAATTTCATTTCACCCGATCGGTTGACTTGTCAACCGACAGGGTGAGATCTGTTTCTGCGAATCTGAGCTCTCTGTTTATTCCACCCGAGCGGGTGAGTTTCCACCCGATCGGGTGGGCCTTTTTTGACAGTTCTAGACCCGAACTGTTAAGGTTTTTTGGGGGGTTTATAAATAGAAGTTGGGGCACGACTTGGGGGGAGTTCTTCCTCAGTTTTCTAGGGCTTTTTGCCCCTTTCTCTTGTTAGTCTAGGGTTAGTTTAGATTAGGTTTTCTCTTTCAATAAGTCTTGTATTGGATTGACGATTCACTCAAGATAAGTATTTTCTTCTCTTTTTCTCCATTGTTTTGTATTGTGTTTATTTTGCTTGATGGTGAAAGTTTATATGTCTTTTGTGTTGTTTGTTTATATTTTATTCACCATTGAGTAGTTTTGATGAACCCTAATACGGGTTAGGGTAGGATTGATGCTTGGAAATTTACATTAGACTTGGTTGCATGGCACGTGTTCGATGAAATGCGTCAATGGGGATTTCTAGCAATCTGGGTCCAATTCGTATGGCAACACACTAGATGTGTTGGGGATTGGGGTCCGGTGCTTGTCCTGTCAAGATCCACTTTGATGTATTGCTAGAAATCACATTTGACCTATTTGGCCATTAGGGTTACGCGGGGGCGTTTCATTGTCATTGACGGGAGAAAGACCGCCTCTGACCGTCGGGCCAAGGGGGAATAAACTTGGCGGTTGACTCCCTAGCCATAGCTCATGCCCCTAGCGTTGACATCGAGTCCTCGTGCGTGGGAACGGCTTGGACGAAATGTTGGGAGATATCATTGTGGCCTTAATGCTCCCGGTTGCGGAAGGTGTTAATGGACATGGGAATGCCCACCGTCCGGAACCGGGTAGGCCTAGCGTGCTTGGCACCGACCGGAATATCAGGTCATGGACGCTAGGTACCACCTTTTGGGGCAATGTCTCACCCTGGGTCAAGTCAAATGCCAAGTGTCATGAGTGCTCTAGCCCGTGTTAGCGGGGATTCATTTTGTGTCATTTTCATTTCTTTCTTTTATTTCTTCACTTCACCCACATTATCCACGTAGCTAGCACACAACCTAGGCGAGGCTAGTAGCCATTCAAACCATCCACCTCCCTGAGTTCGATAAACCCGCACCCTACACTAACCGTGCACTTGCGGTAAAATGACACCGCGCCCATACCGTAAACGGGGCGCTGGTCAAGTTTTTGGCGCCGTTGCCGGGGAGGCGTTCGGTTTGATATTAGCTTAGCTTGGGTTCGTTAGACTACGCATAAAAACACACAAAAAAATTTTCTTTTTCTTTTAAAAAAATATATATTCAATAACCAAGAAATTTTTCCCCCACCATTATATTATCTTTTTGTTATTTTCTTGTGCTATTGACGCTCCTCTCTAGTTTTCTTATTTTTGTTGTCCAGGTATCTTTGATATTGCCATGTGGAGATCAAATTTCGATGCTCAAATGGGAGGATATGATCCTTATTCGGTTGTGGTTTGTGAGACTTGTGGGATGGCGGGGCATGTGTATTATGATTGCCCATTTACGCTCGAGAGCCTCCCCCTACACCAAGACCAAACATTTTCCCATAACCTTAGCCCGAACACCTTACATCCATTTCCTCAACCTTATACCCCTCCACAAACACAAGAAGAATCAAGCCTCGTGTCTCTCCTTAAAAGTGCCATGTTTAACCAAGGCCAAATATTACAAAACTTAATGGTACCAATCACCGAGCCGACACCGAGGAGAGGGGATGAAGGAGAGGATATACCCACTTTCATGGTTGAGACCACCATGCCATCGGCCACCATAGACACATCTCAAGCCGATACCCCATTTTTCCATCACTACCACTTGAATGACGAAGCATTTTTTGATGATGATAGTGAGGATGGGGAGATTTATCTAGGATCTGTGGGAGAGATTTCTTGTCTTGATTTGGATACCCCACATGAGTTCTATGAGAGCACTGAGGAGTTTACAGAGATTATGCATACCGGCGAGGAGGATGTGCGTGAGGACGAGGACACCACGACCACATACGAGGGGTCCGCTCCACATCCACCTCCAGAGCCATCTCTGTCACAGCTTCCTCCTTGGTCGGTGGTCAACCATGAGGATGTCATCCAGGACATCGGGCAGATGGAGGAGCATGAGCATATCGTCGAGGAGGATGTGCATGAGGGCTTGGATACGATCATCCACTTCATGGAGCCCGAGCCACATCTACCTCTACCGTCACGCTCCACTCCTTCTGCGGCTGAGCATCTAATTGAGCACATTGCCCCTATTCAGGGAGATTTTCATACTCACTCTCACTCCACATTTGAGTCTCGCTTTTCACGTCCTATTTCTTTAGACTCATATATTTTTGACACGCCATATCTCTCGCAGGACACATGATCTACTTCCCTTGAGGTATGCTGCGGTGCGTCACTACCTGGAGAGCCACTTCTCATGGAGAGCGAGGATTTGGTCATCGCTAGTACAGAGGATAGCGACCCATTCTCAGGGAGTATTCGTCACCCTTTTATTGTTTTTCCATCTCATGTTGACGATTATCTCTGGGATACATTTATTTTGGGAAATAATTTCTTGCCATGGACTAATGCACCTCGTCCTTTGCAGGTCACAGGTGGAGACCTACGAGGGATGCTTGGAGGTGCATTGCTTGGGTCCATTGGAAAACGTGGCACATCGCTTCTGGCGGAGCCACAGAAGGAGCAGTTAGAGCAGCTACCTGCCCCACTTCAGATCTTGGATTTGCCTATGCTCAGGTGTATCCTAATCCAGTAGTGTAAAAATTTACCGCCTTCTAGTTTAGGTTTGAATAATCTCGTCTCCTCTCATTAGCGAGGGGAGCATATCTAGGATTTGCTTTTGCATCTTAATAACCCTTCATGTCATGCCCTTCTATCATTTCACCACACATCCTCTTCCGAGGAGAACGAGCAGACTGTCTCTCCTGCATTCTGATTTCTTTCTTTTCCGATCTTCCCCTTGCATATTTCTGCATCACATTGATCATATCGTTTCGCTGGCATTGTCATGTTCAGCTTGGGGGAAATCGATTTGTGTGCATGTTTTCGTGTGTCGTTGTTGTGTGTCTGTGTCTAGGTGTTCTTTTGTCGTGTTTTATACCTTTTATTTGAGTGTTTATTTTTCTTTATTTTTTAGTTTCGTTCTAGTGTTTTTCGTGTTTTTCATTTTTTGTGTCGGTGCGTAACTCCCCCCATTTTCATTACCCCCTCGTATTCACTACTATTGCATTGAGGACAATGCAAGTTTCAGCTTGGGGGAGTCGCATTTCGTGCGTCATTTGTCTCTTTTTCTTCGTTATTTGAGTCGTTTTTCTCCGTGTTTTTCTTTTTCTTTTTCTTTTCTTCTTTTTATCTCTTTCTCCTAGAGATGAACCCTATGATGAATTGCCACGAAAATCACACGCGCACCTTGCACAGCTTCGATAATCACATTCACTAACCCTAGGATATCGAGTCCTCTTGCATTTCATGCATCGCGGGTCCACTTAGCTTTTTGTGAGGCGTGTGTCGTGCCTAGCTGTTTGGTGTGCTTTTACCTTGTGATTATGTTTTATATACCTATCCTTGGTTGACCCCTAGATTATCATGCTTCGATTTGAATATGCGGTATTTGCTTCTACTATCTGCTTCTATATGCATGCTATATTTATATCGTATATTTCAATTCGCATGTGTCGAGATTCCACAAACAAGGACTAGGATAACCCATTTAGCCTATGCTCTGATTAGCGAGAAATATCTCCTTTGTCCAAGTGTTTAGAATCCGATTTCATTTTTATTTTACTTGGTGCAAATCCCCTCGTCGTGTACTGTTCTCCCACTTGGGAGAGTACACATGTAAATATCCCAATTCCCAAAAATTCAAAAAAAAGGAGAAAAGAAAAGAAAAACACAAAAAGATGAGAAATGAAAAGAAAAGAAAAAAAATACAAATACCCAAAACCCAAAAAAAATTCCAGTGTGAATATTTTCCTACTTGCCGTGAATAAGGGGAAGGCGAGAATTTGCACCGAGTGTTCTACTCCACATCTTCTCAACCTCCATCGTTTTTGAAAACACTTGGCATAGGGACCTTCTGGCGATTACCTAGGCTATAGTGTGGTGATTTCCTAGTCCCTAGCTGTGGAGTCCCCGATGCATGATACGCTTCTATTCTTATACTCTTCTCATGCATGCTTAAGCTAATATTCACCGCAATTTCAAATTGAATCGATATTTGGGTCTTTCTTTGGGTATGTGTATATAGAGCTTTATTGCACAATGTAGATAGTGACACCGTCTGCTAGCACACGACCACACTCACTCGCGTTTCACCGTGTGGGCCCACGGTACTTGTCTGGACTCGTATTCCTTGGTTTAGTGATGTGATTTGGCGTTTGTTTGCTTGGTGTGTCGTTTTTGATTTTGTTGGCCCTAACGGGTGATCTAGGATATAGAGTTTTCTTTTTCTCTCTCTCTCTATTTTCTCTCTCCGAGCTCCTACTCTCACTCGTCTTCCTCGAGGACGAGGAAGATTTCAGCTTGGGGGATTTTGACGTGAGTTTGTATTTCATATATTTGCGTACGTTTTCTCCCGTGTTTTTCCGTTATTTACCGTCGTCTTTTATTCGTTTTCTAGTGTTTTCTTGTTTTCTTTTACTTTTCCTTGTTTTTGTATATTTGCAGAAATTTATAGCATTTGGGATATAAAACGACGATATCATGAGTCCCCTGAGCAACGGGAGGAGTCATGCGTGATTCAGGGGGTCAAACGACCAAGATTGCCACTTTTCAGCCCCCACCCGATCGGTTGGACACAGCCAACCGATCGGGTGATGCACGCGTGCACGACCCGGACTGAAGTTGGAGCAAAGTGCAAAGTCAACCGACCGGTTCGCCGACCGGTTCATCCTAACAAAGTTCTCGGGAAGTTGGAGCTTAATTCCAACCGATCGGGTGATATCTCACCCGATCGGTTCATCTGAAGCTGAAGTTTCCCAAACGACGACCCGGTCATGCCACCCGTTCTCCTCAGCGACCGGTTGAAGCTCCCGAAGCCCGATGGCCAAAGCAACAAGCGGCTCACCTGATCGGTTGATGTTTCAACCGATCGGGTGGCCTTTTCATCCGCTTTCGCGCACCACTACTCATTCATTGAAGATCTGCTATCATTCCAGAAGGATTTTAGGTGATCTCTTATTTTTCTAGCGTCGGCATCGTCGTTAGCTTTCCAACGATAGGTCGCATGCCCAAATCCGATTTTTCTAGATTTTTCTGGAATTTTCTAAGCGCAGCTATGTGCTGAAACTGGCTGCAGTCTGGAATTTCATTTCACCCGATCGGTTGACTTGTCAACCGACCGGGTGAGATCTGTTTCTGCGAATCTGAGCTCTCTGTTTATTCCACCCGAGCGGGTGAGTTTCCACCCGATCGGGTGGGCCTTTTTTGACAGTTCTAGACCCGAACTGTTAAGGTTTTTTGGGGGGTTTATAAATAGAAGTTGGGGCACGACTTGGGGGGAGTTCTTCCTCAGTTTTCTAGGGCTTTTTGCCCCTTTCTCTTGTTAGTCTAGGGTTAGTTTAGATTAGGTTTTCTCTTTCAATAAGTCTTGTATTGGATTGACGATTCACTCAAGATAAGTATTTTCTTCTCTTTTTCTCCATTGTTTTGTATTGTGTTTATTTTGCTTGATGGTGAAAGTTTATATGTCTTTTGTGTTGTTTGTTTATATGTTATTCACCATTGAGTAGTTTTGATGAACCCTAATACGGGTTAGGGTAGGATTGATGCTTGGAAATTTACATTAGACTTGGTTGCATGGCACGTGTTCGATGAAATGCGTCAATGGGGATTTCTAGCAATCTGGGTCCAATTCGTATGGCAACACACTAGATGTGTTGGGGATTGGGGTCCGGTGCTTGTCCTGTCAAGATCCGCTTTGATGTATTGCTAGAAATCACATTTGACCTATTTGGCCATTAGGGTTACGCGGGGGCGTTTCATTGTCATTGGCGGGAGAAAGACCGCCTCTGACCGTCGGGCCAAGGGGGAATAAACTTGGCGGTTGACTCCCTAGCCATAGCTCACGCCCCTAGCGTTGACATCGAGTCCTCGCGCGTGGGAACGGCTTGGACGAAATGTTGGGAGATATCATTATGGCCTTAATGCTCCCGGTTGCGGAAGGTGTTAATGGACATGGGAATGCCCACCGTCCGGAACCGGGTAGGCCTAGCGTGCTTGGCACCGACCGAAATATCGGGCCATGGACGCTAGGTACCACCTTTTGGGGCAATGTCTCTTCCTGGGTCAAGTCAAATGCCAAGTGTCATGAGTGCTCTAGCCCGTGTTAGCGGGGATTCATTTTGTGTCATTTTCATTTCATTCTTTTATTTCTACACTTCCACCCACATCATCCGCGTAGCTAGCACACGACCTAGGCGAGGCTAGTAGCCATTCAAACCATCCACCTCCCTGAGTTCGATAAACCCGCACCCTACACTAACCGTGCACTTGCGGTAAAACGACACCGCGCCCATACCGTAAACGGGGTGTCGGTCAGCTGCCCTAGCTAGGGGTGCTGATCAATGGAAATCCTCCCTAGTCGGGTATGTTTTGGGGGACATTCCCTTCTTTGGTCAGATTCGCGCTTGGGTTGATAGACTTTGGTATCTCAAGAAGGGTATAAAAATTTATAGTCGAGAGAATGGCTTTTTTTGCTTCAAATTTGAGGATGGGGAAGAGTGTGAAAGGATCCTTCACGGAGGGCCCTGGATGTTTGATGGCAGACTGGTTGTGTTGCAGCGGTGGAACTCAGCACTTAAACATGAACGGGACATTCTCTCTTCCGTCCCAGTGTGGGTTCAGTTACATGGGGTGCCTTTGGGTATGTGGACGTTGGAGATTATGAACTCTATAGCTTCGGTTATAGGGACACCTATTTGCTTGCACAAGCTCACGGCTAAGAAGGAGCGGCTCTCCTATGCGAGATGTCTTGTGGAAATTCATGCTAAAAAGTCCATTCCAACATCGGTTTTGGTATGCACGGAGGATGGTCCATCAATTGATATAGGAGTGAAATTGGAAGGGGAACCCCCTAGGTGTTCGTATTGTATTTGTTTCGGTCACTCAGATAAGCAATGCCCATATTTGATCAAGCTCCCTTCAATCCAAGCACCAAGTCTGTCTGACCGTACTGATGAGAGGGATACGGAGCCTAAGGGGTCCTCTCTCAATAACCAACATGTAGATGTATGAGAGGGAGAGAGCCTGCCTGTTGCTGATGGTCACGCTGGATTATTTTGTGGACATGCACCTTCTGTTTGCTCGGCTCATGTGGAAGGGGAGGGTGTGAAGGAAGCTAGAAGCGATAACCCCGATTTGGTTATCCATATTAACATCGTGGCATGTTCCTCTGTGGGTATCACCTTGCATCTAGTTGAGGGTGTACCGGCTGTTGTAGTGCAGTGTGAAGATCTGTTGAACCCCCAAGATGCTGTAGTGATTCCAGGCAAGCGGGAATCTTCTACTTCTGGAAATGAGCCGGGAAAAACTGCTTCAGACGGCCAATCAGTTGGAGCAGGAGGGGATTTGCAAGAACCTTTGGTGATTGGGGCTGATATCATTCTCGAGGCCATGGGAGACGCAGCTACTGATAAGGACATCCCCTCACTTCTGGAGGATAGTCATTGTGCAGACATCGACGCAGTGCCTAAGGAGCTTTCTATTGACAATCCGCGCTGGGTCAGTGAGGAGCAATTACACCTTAGCCAAGACAAGGAGGGCAATGCGGCAAGTCAGAAGACCGAGCCACAAGGGGAGTCGACCAATCTGAGGAAAAGCTCCAGGATCAGGGGGAGTAGTCTCAAACAACCAACTGTTTACCAATGACTGTCTTCCTTTGGAATACTAGAGGACTTAATAACACCATTCGGCGTAGAGATCTACGGGATAGGATTAACAAAATAAAGCCTTCCGTGGTTGTTTTGCTGGAGACCAAGCTCAAGTCTCCACTTAGTGATAATAAATCAGTGTTTCAACCTTCTTGGGATATGTTGGATAATTTTAGTCTTGCACCTGGAGGACGAATTCTCATGGGGTTCAACCCCGTTGTCTGGAAACCTACTCTAATATCCCGCTCTGCTCAGCATATCACAGTGAAGTGTGACAATGCAGGAGGATTCTCTTTTTTCTTTACTGATGTGTATGCTCATAACTTTATTGCCGCAAGAAAGGATCTTTGGGATGTGCTAGGCAGTGATGCTTCAGGGATTAGGGGTATTGCTTGGTTGATGGGGGGTGATTTCAACAGTGTTCTCTTCGCGAAAGAAAAAGTGGGGGGTAGGAAGATTGAACAGAAGATGGTTAAAGATTACTCAGACTTCATTCGCAATTACACCCTGCAGGAGATGAAATACACGGGGGTTAATCTAAGCTGGTGCAACAACCGAATGGGCGTGAACCGTATTGCCGCTCGCCTAGATCGTTGTTTTTGCAACATTGAATGGATCAACCTTCTACCGGAATCTTATATTGAATACCAGGACCCACTTACTAGCGACCAATCTCCTATGGTTGTGCATCTCCACTCTCAGGTTCTTTCCTCTCCTAATCCTTTCAAGTTCTATAATTATTGGACCAAATGCCCTGGATTCTTTAAAATTGTAGAGGATGGCTGGATGATCCAAGTGTATGGCACCCCGATGTTTTGTTTAGTGCACAAACTCAGGTATATTAAGACGATATTGTGGAATTGGTCTGCTGATCACCATCCTTCCAAGTTGGTTCAAACTTGCCGCAGGAATCTGGAAAACATTCGTAAGGACAAAGAACTTCACTCTTGCCATGCTCTACAGATCGCTGAGCGTGCGGCTTTGAAGGAGTTGGCAAATGCTTTTAGAAGAAGATATGTTCCGTCAGAAGAGTCGTCAGGACTGGTTGTCCCTCGGTGATAGAAACACAAAATTTTTTTATAGTTCAATGAAGGCTCGGGTAAATCATAACTGCTTGAATCACTTGGTGAAATCCGATGGCCGGCCAAAACAATCTTATGCGGCTTTCAAAGAGGATGCTGTTGCTTTCTATGAAGACCTCTTTACTCAACATGATTATTCTTCCACTTTCCCAACTCTGACTCCCAAGCGTATTCTTACTGAGGATGCATCCACTTGGCTCATCAGACGGATATCCAATGAGGAAATAAAGCAGGCGGTATTTCAAATTGGGGCTGATAAGGCTCCGGGGCCTGACGGGTTTAATGGGCATTTTTCCAGTCCAGTTGGCATTTAATTGGTCCTAAAGTCTCCGTTGCGGTGAAGTCCTTCTTTAGATCCTCCAAGCTCCTGAAGCAAATTAATCACACTCATCTCACTCTGGTGCCCAAGAACGCCCATGCATCGGGTCTGGGAGATTATAGACCCATTGCCTGCTGTAACGTTCTCTATAAAATTATCAGTAAGGTAATCTGCAACAGATTCAAGGAGGTTATTCATGAACTGATATCTCCTAATCAGGCAGCCTTCCTTAAGGGACGGCTTTTATCTGACTCCACCCTTATTGCCCACGAACAGATCAGGGATTTCAGTAACCCTATGGGGGGAGAGCTTGCTTGAAACTGGACCCGAGAAAAGCTTTCGACAGTGTGAATCGTGAGTTTATTTACTATTTTCTCTCCCAGTTGGGGTTTCCTACTTTGTTTATTGGATGGGTGAAAGAATGCATCTCAACGCCATCTTACTCCGTGATGATAAATGGCTCTCCTGAAGGATACTTTAGAGGTAACATGGGTATTCGGCAGGGTGACTCACTTTCGCCTTATCTGTTTGTTACGGTCATGGAAGCTTTCTCCATCTTATTGGCAAAATCTCTTAATAGAGGCACTATTCAGCCATTAAAGCGCAGGGGGACGATCTCCCACCTCATGTTTGCAGATGACCTTCTTGTATTCTGCCGAGCTAATATGAGATCGTTTCAGGGGATCAAAAGCCTTTTGGGTGAGTTTTCCAATTATACGGGACTCAATGTAAACTGGGACAAAAGTACAGCTATGTTCAGCAAGGGCACCAAACACAAGATTATGTTGGCAGATTTTCTGGGTATTAAATAGGCAACCACTATCATCACCTATTTGGGGCTCCCACTTTCACAAAAATACCCTAAGGATCCTCATTACAGCAGGGTCGTTGACAAATGCAAAAAGCGGCTCATGGGATGGTCTTCGTCTATGTTATCAATTGCTGGGAGGATCGAGCTCGTGAGATCGGTAATCTATGGCATGGTCACATTTTGGATGCAGGCCTTCCATATCCCCCTATCCACCCTTAGAACAATCTCGTCGGCATGCAGACGTTTCATCTGGGGCACCTCACGTTCGTGGGCTTGGGACGATATTTGTAAGCCTAAGGCTGAAGGAGACGTTGGCATCAGGCTGCTGGAAGAGCTTAATGATGCGGCGGGAATTAGACTGACTTGGAGATTTCTCTCCTCAAATACACTATGGGCGCAACATATGAGAAGCAAGTATGCTGCTAGTGGGGGGTTCTATGCGGTAAACACTTTGGTAACCCAATCAGGAACTTGGAAGCGAATGCTTGGTTGTAGGAGCGTTTCCTAAAAGCTAATTAAAAGGATTGTTAAAGATGGGCGATCGACTCTGTTCTGGCACGACAATTGGTTGGATTGTGGACCTCTTAAATACCTATCTGACATTCCTTCGGGCTCTTCCATACGGACAGTCAGAGATTACTGGGTGAATGGTGCTTGGTCCGGTTCCTATGAGATTGCCCAGGTCCTCCCCTTTATTCGCAGAATCATGCTTGGCCTGGGTGCTGATGCTTGGGCTTGGAAGCCGAGACCTGCTGATGGTGCGACGGCTAATTCCAATATTTCCTCTACTCGACAAAGTATACGGCCAGGAGATCCTGACATGAGCGGCGCTAATTCTCGAGCTGGCCCCCTCTCGGTTCCTGCTACTGTTCATGAAGTTGGTAATAACGGTTTCAGATTTTGTCAAGCCTGGGATGGGGTGCGTAAGAGAGGTACTCCTTTCCCTTTCCATAAAATCGTCTGGTATGGTAATCACATCCCTAAATTTTCCATCGCTTTGCTGAGAGCATTTAGAGGTAAATTACTCACAAGAGCAATGATTGATAAATGGGGATTTGACACACCTGTCTCCTGTGTGTTATGCGAGGGTAACTGTGCTGAGGATATTGACCACCTTTTCTTTAGATGCAATTACACAGAGTATATTTTGCACCGGACGATGTTGAAGCTAAACATCAAAACTACTGTAGAGCCCTCCCTTGTTGAGGTGGGGAAATACTTCCTGGCTAATTTTGGGGATAAGAGTGCGCTCAGTTTGTTAGCTAAAATCACTCTTGCGGCTATTGTTTGGCACATTTGGCGTGAACGAAATAGGAGAATTTTTGAGGGGATAAAGAAATGTAAAACTACCATTTTTGATGAGATTGCGGCTGACATCAGATTAGCTATGAGGGATACTGATCCAGAGGATAGTGATGAAGCTTCGGTTTTTAGTAATTGGGATTTGAAGGACATGGGTTAATGTCAATACTTTTCCCTTTACTGTTTTGTATTCTTATTGTATAGTTCATAGTACTTTGTAGGTTGGTCGTCAGTAGTGGGGAGTGACGGCGCTTGTGCCCTCTCCTTCCCCTATTGAAAACCTTCATACATTGCTACTATGGTGTATCATGTACACTTTTAATAAAGTATCGCTAATTCTCCAATATATATATATATATATATATATATATATATATATATATATATATATATATATATATATATATATATATATATATATATATATATATATATATAGACAAGTAAGCGATGATCTATATATATTAAGGCAAAAATAATTACAAAACTTCACCACTAGCATTCCCGATAGGTAAACTGGGAGAGGGGGAGAGGGCACAAGCGCCGTCACCCACTACTACCTAGATACCTATTAGGAAAACCAGCGAAACAAAAGAATGTACAAAGGAGAAGATAGTCAGCAGCTTGTCACGGAACAAGGAATCCCCAGTTTGAAAACGGCTCAATTGCTGAAGTCCGATCCCACTCTATATCACGAAGAGTCACAAGAACATATGATGCAATATCATCAAAAAGGCTTATCTTATCTTTTAGTTTCCCCTCAAAAATCCTCATATTGCGTTGCTTCCAGATATGCCAGACCATGGATGCAAGGGCCATTTTGGCAAGAATACCAACACAGTCTTTTTTATTATAAAGGGAAAGCAACAAATCCCCCACCTCAGCAAGAGTAGAAGGGGCAGCAGCACGGATGCCTAATTTCAGCAAGCACCTGCAAAGAATATAACGGGTATATGGACATACAAAGAATAAATGATCAATGCTTTCTACCGCCCCTTCATCACATAGAACACAAACTTGATTTGTAGTTACTCCCCACTTATGAAGAATATCTCTGGTGAGTAATTTGCCACGGAAAGCCCGAAGTAGGGTAATAGCCATTTTGGGCACATGTCTACTAAACCACACAACACCGTGATAAGGAAAGGGGTTAGACCTGGTACGAGTACCCTCCCAAGCATTACGAAAAGAGAAACCTGTACCACCAAGCCATTCCCATGAATCAGTACGATGGCCCACCTTTACCGATGCTAGAAGAGGCCGTATAGCATCAATTGCCGAATCATTAACCCAGACTGAACCAGTCCAATAATCACTTATTAGCTTATTATCATTACCAATGGGTACATCATACAAATGAGATAGAGGACCACAAGGCAACCAATTATCATGCCAGAACAAGGTTGATGTACCATCACCCACAATGCGCTTAATAAGTTTTTGTGACTGACCACGACAGTGGAGCAGAAATTTCCAGGTACCAGACTGGGTAGGTTTGGCCTTGGCACAGAAAAACCCGCCAGGAGGCTTATAAATGCTTCTCATATAAGTAGCCCAGTGGCTATCCGAAGATAGATAGTTCCAAGTCAAACGGATACCAGAAGCGACGTTTAAATCTGAGAGAAGTCTTAGTCCCACCCCACCTTCTTCCTTAGGGACACACAAATCTTTCCAGGCCCAAAAATGAAGATTACCCCAAATAAATTTCCTGCAGATAGAATTGATAGATCTAATAATTGAATGAGGAATACGATAGACCTGCATCCAGAACGCCACCATACCATAGATTACCGATCGAACCAACTCGATCCTTCCAGAGATGGAGAGGAGGGAAGAGGACCATCCCTGCAATCTTTGTTTACATTTATCAACCAACCTGGCGAACATAGACGCTTTAGGATATACAGACGATAAAGGGAGTCCAAGATAGATGGAAAGAGAAGAAACAAGCTTAACCCCAAGAATGCCTGCCAGGGAAGAAGAATTATGAACACCCTTGCTAAAGATCGCAGAACTTTTGTCCCAGTTCACCTGCAACCCCGTAAGTAATCTGAAAGTATTAAGTAGATCCTGAAGGCCTTTTAGAGAATGCGAATTACCACGGCAGAAAACCAAGAGGTCATCAGCAAATAGCAGATGAGAAATAGCCCCTGACCTACGAAGGGGATGAATAGAGGATGATGCCTCAGCTCTAGCCATCAAAAGAGAAAATGCCTCCATTACAATCACAAAAAGATATGGAGATAGTGGGTCTCCTTGCCTCAAACCTTTATTGGAGGGGAAATAACCCGCAGGTGATCCATCAATCAAGACTGAAAAGGTAGGGGAGGAGATACAAGCATGTATCCATTTCATGAAATTGGGGCCGAAACCCATCTGATGCAGCATGAATAGAATAAATTCCCTATTAACAGAATCAAAGGCCTTACGAAGATCCAATTTAATGCACGCCCTAGACCCCATAGGGGAGCTGAAGTCTCGAATCTGTTCATGGGCTATGAGAGTACAATCTGCCAAAAGCCTATTCTTGAGAAACGCTGACTGATTGGGGGAGATAATCCCATTGATAACCTTCCTTAATCTGATAGAAAGGACCTTACTTATTATTTTGTAAATCACATTACAGCAGGCGATGGGTCGATAATCGCCTAGGTTGGTAGCATTGGTACTTTTGGGGACAAGAGTTAAAAAGGTGTGATTAATCTGTTGTAACCATGCACCTTTCTCAAAAAAAGAGGAGATAGCAGAGGTAACATCTTTCCCAATAATAGCCCAGTTGTGTTGATAAAAATAAGCATTATATCCATCTGGACCCGGGGCTTTATCTTTCCCAATATCAAAAACAGCTATTTTAATCTCATCAGCTGTTATTTTCCTATCCATCCAAGAAGATCCTAAGGAAGTGAGCTTCCGCTTAGGAGTAAGCTTGGGGAAAACATTCCAATAATCGTCTTGCTGGAGTAAATTTTTATAAAAAAGTGGTGCTTCCTCCCTTAAGAGCTCAGTATTAGAAGTAGGGTGACCATCTGCAGAAATAAGATGATTAAGATTATTGTAGCAGCGCCTAGACTTCATGGCGGTGTAGAAAAAATTGGTGTTCCTATCCCCCAACTTAAGCCAGTTCTGTCTGCTTTTCTGTCTCATATCAGATTCCTCCATATCCATGGCCTGGGCAAGCCTGAAAATAGCTTCCTTCTCTTGTTTCTGTAACACGGTATTATGCAACAAGGTAGGGCTATTCTGAATTTGCTCAAGTTTCTCACGACACTCTGCACTGGCACTGCGGTGAGTAGCTGCCCAGGGCTTTAGTTCAAGCTTTAAAGCTTTGAGCTTATGGACAACTTTATACATTGGAGTAGCATTTTGAATGTTGTTGTTCCATACCGAAGTAAGGAGATCATTGAACCCCGGAAACAGACACCACGAATTATAAAACTTAAAAGGTTTTGGGTGGGAGATTACCTTTTGGTGGAGATGAACTTGCATGGGACAGTGATCACTAGTCCCAGCATTAATATAAGTGGTATACGAAGTCGGGAGGAGATGAATCCATGCAGAATTGCATAGGGTTCTATCCAACCTGGCCGCAATACGCCCCGCACCCAGGCGCTTGTTGTGCCAGCTAAGATGCTGGCCAACACTCTTCATCTCCAGTAAGTAGCAGCGATCAATACATGAATTGAAAGCCTCAGTAGCAACATAATCCAGGGGCCTACCACCCAGCTTTTCATGAGAGTGACGAACGTAGTTGAAATCCCCGCCGACAAGCCATGGTAGATCATTTAAAGTGGAAGCATCCCGCACGAGGCAATCCCATAGATGTTGACGGAGAGTAGCTTGGTTGAAAGCGTAGACGACGGAAAGAGCAATTGATAGTCCAGCCGAATTGGTGATAGAGAATGTAATGTGTTGGGATGATGAAGAGTGGGTAGCAACACTCCAAATACTGGCATCAAACAGGGTAACAATTCGTCCACCCGAGTGATGGAGGCTATTATCAAAACTAACCCAAGATGAAGGGAAACACTTGGATATTCTCGAGGCATGCTGAGTATCCACTTTAGTTTCTAGAAGACAAACAACCGATGGATGGAGCTTATGAAACCGGTGTTTGAGATCACCCCTCCTAGTAGAGGAGTTAAGCCCCCTAGTATTCCAAAAAACCACTGACATTTAAACAGTGGGAGGTGGAGCTCCGCCGCCTCCAGCTAGACGTGAGCTACGACGGGCCATTACAGAGTTATCACCCTTCTTCTGTAAATTTTTCCCTTTAGAAGCAGCAGCTGATTCTTTAAGACCGAGTTGCTCACACTCCCAATCGGGGTTAGGAGAAGTAAGGAGAACTTCAGATGGTTCAGTATCTATAGGCAATGGGGGATCCTCCTGAATAGAGTCTTGCTGTAATAGGGCGGGCATCCGGATTCCTGGAGTAGCCACCTTTGGGACAGGGTTGTCTACATACGAGATTTCTTCAATGTCTTCTGAATCCGAGGAAGACTCTTCTTCTCTTTGATTTGGCATGCCAGTATTATGAACCGGAGCTTTGCTCTTCAAGCCGTCAGAAATTACCATCATTGATTTAGGCACCCCCGGTTTTGGCAACCCAGGTATTGAATATAGACCTCCCACCTGCTCAGCAGAGAACTCAAACCCCATACCTGGGTTTGCCGTAGGAAGGACCCCTGCTGTAATAGGCAAGGCACATGGGGTTGCAGGACTTTTTACAGGGGTGGGACCGACATTGCCAGAGCCGCAATTAATCATTGTACTGCAGTTCACAGTAGTAGTCAGTAGCCGTCCGACTTCTGATGTTTCACCCTGTTCTTGTAAATGACTGGAGAAGGACATTTTGGGGACACCCATACATGGAGTTTGGAATGAAGGGGGCCCTGCAACGTCCTCAGTAGATACAAATTCATCCACAATAGAAGAGGTACCCTTTTCAATCACAGCATTAATCCCCTTCCCTACTTCATTTGCCATCAAAGGATGCGGCTGCTCACATATAGGATCAGATGTCAATTGGACAGGACATTACTGCTGCTCACATATAGGAGCCAATTGGACAGGGCATTGAGAGTCTAAATGTCCAAAACAGATGCAATTACTACATCGAGGAGGTTCCCCTTCATATTTGACCACCATTGACATTTTGGTCCCATCATCTAACTCGACAACTACTGCACAGGGTAGGGGCTGCTTGGCATCTATTTCAATCAAACATTTTGCATAGGCTAGACGCTCCAATTTTGCCGTAGCCCTATCCAGACACAGAGGCCTACCCACCACTGAAGCAATAACGTTCAGAATATCCAAAGTCCACATGTTCACAGGAACTCCATGAAACTGCACCCACACTGGGACACTCGACAGGATATCTCGATCGTGTCTCAGTGTTGAGCTCCACCTTTGGAGCACCACAAGTCTACCATCAAATAACCACGGTCCGCCATGTACTATTTTCTCACATTCCGCCTTGTCATCAAATCTGAAGTAGAAGAAGCCATTGTCACGGCTATAAATTTGTACAGTCTTTTTGAGCTTCCACAGGCGATCAACCCATGCCCGAATCTGCCCATAATAGGGGACATCACCCAATACATATCCAACCAGGGCGTTCTTCCACAGGTCAGATCCCTTAGCCATGAGGGAATCCGTGACCCTCGCTATAGCCGTGCCATTCTGCCTGATCGTAGGGGGAATAAACGTCATTCCCAAGGACTCCTCATAAGATCTCCTGTTGGCACACACGTCGGACCACGAAAGCTTGGTCGCATCTGCATTGATCTTTATAGCAACTTGAGGCCTCACAGGCATTCTACCATACAGTTTACCAGCATCAGGAAAATTAGCCTTCATCATCTCAGGATTCGGGAGAGGGTTATGCCCCCAACGACCTCCCCTATATGGCTTCCTATGCACTCCCTTTCCTCCATCAGAAGGGACAGATCTCCCAGAGCCTCTTCTCCTTCTCATGACCTGATTCCATCCATCTTGATGATCTAAGCTGAGTCGTGCCTTACCAGCGGTTTTTTCGCCATCTCCTCCAGATGAAGCAAGACGATTCTTAGGATCATCCAAGCCCGTAGTTACCTTTCCACGTCCAGCGAGATCCTTAACGCTGATCTCGAGAATCCCAGCTGCCTTCCCGGAGCCCTTGCCAGCAGCGAAGGCCGCCGCCGCAAGGGGCCGGAAATCGCCAGGGTCGCCCTCTCTCACCGCTCCGTGATTTACGCTCATAGGGTTTTTTCATATATATATATATATATATATATATATTTTTGACGAGTAATAATCATCTTTATTGAGTATGAAGAAAAACAAAACCAGAACAAAACATAACATTCACCATGAGGTACCGGTTGGAATTAGGAAGATTGGGGATAGGGCACAAGCGCCGTCACCCAAAACTATCCGTCATCCAATCCAGAACAACTCATGTGAAAAGTATGTACAAAAACCACAATAACTGTACATGGACTCAGTCCTACAAGAAACCCCAATTTGCGAAGATGGTGGAATCCCCCTGTTCAGAATGATCCAAATCACGCAAAGCTATAATAATATCCGAAGAAATAGCCTCAAAAAGCCTTTCCTTGCCCACTCCTCTACCCTCAAAAATTCTGCTGTTGCGCTGTTTCCAAATATGCCACACAATGCACGCTAGGGCCGTTTTAGCTAAGGTGCCGACACAGTCTTTCTTATTGTAACGAGAGAGAATGATGTCTCCCAACCCAGGAATGTCCAAATTATCGGGGAGAGAAATGTTCAGCTTAAGGAGACTCCTGCAAATAATGTAACGGCTGTAAGGACATTCAAAGAATAAGTGTTTCGAACTCTCCAAAACTCCTCCATCACATAAGACGCAATTGTGACTAGTAGGAATGGCCCACTTAAGAAGAATGTCCCTAGTCAACAGTTTCCCATGGAATGCACGCAGAAGGGTAATAGCCCACTTGGGGGTATGAAATCTATGCCAGACAACATCATAGTAGGCAAAAGGGGAGCCTCTCGAACGGGTAACCTCCCAAGCATCACGAAAAGAGCAGGTAGATCCAGGGATCCAAGCCCAAGTGTCAGGACCAGTGGATAACCGAAATGACTGTATATTAGATATAACAGATTGAGGCAAGAGCGCAACCTTCCACCCAGTCGGGGACCAGTAGTCACTAACCAAAGCATTCTCATCACCCAGGGGAACCTCCTGAAGTAGAGCGAGAGGACCGCAAGGCAACCAATTATCATACCAGAAGGAACTAGTGGAACCGTCTCTAACAACACGCTTGATTAATTTCTGGGAAGTACCACGATTCAGCAGGATAAATTTCCAAGTACCAGAGCAGTATGGGGAGGCCTTAGCATTGTAAAAAGAAGTAGTCCCAGAAAGGTAGTGCTTCCTCATGTATTTTGCCCAAGGTCCATCAGAAGAGAGGAGCCTCCAAGTAAGCCTTATACCAGATGCACCATTAAGATCAGAAAGCAATCTAAGCCCCACTCCTCCTTCCTTCTTAGGGGTGCATAGATCCCTCCAGGCCCAAAAATGCTGGTTTCCCCAAATGAACTTCCTACAAGCTGAAGAAATAGTGCGCAGAACAGAAGGGGGAATCCTGAATGCATACATCCAAAAAGCCACCATTCCATAGATAACAGTACGAACCAATTCAATTCGTCCTGAAATGGAAAGTAGAGAGGAAGACCAGCCCTGGAGTCTCCTTTTGCATTTATCAACCAATCGGGCATACATAGATGATTTTGGATAAACAGACGATAAAGGTAAACCAAGATAAACAGAGAAGGAGGAAACCTTCCTAATTCCAAGTATAGATGCAATAGACGAAGGATCACGAGTACCTTTGCTGAAAATGACCGAACTCTTATCCCAGTTAACATTAAGGCCGGTTAGGAGATTGAGACGTTGTAATAAACATTTCAGGCCCAAAAAAGAGTGATTGTTAGCACGGCAGAATACCAGTAGATCATCAGCGAATAATAAGTGGGAAATAGACCCCGATCTCCTCATAGGTTGAATAGTGCCAATAGTTTCTGCATCTGCCATTAATAGAGAAAAAGTTTCCATCACAAGCACGAAGAGGTAAGGGGATAGCGGGTCACCCTGTCGTAGCCCTCTATTAGAAGTGAAGTACCCTGCTGGGGACCCATCAACCAGGACAGAAAAAGAAGGGGTAGAGATGCATTTTGATATCCAGTTGATGAACTTGACATGAAACCCCATTTGGTGCAACATATAAAGAATTAGTTCCCTGTTGACACTGTCAAAAGCCTTTCTGAGGTCCAACTTCAAGCAAGCTCTGGATCCCATGGGGTTACTAAAGTCACGAATCTGTTCATGAGCCAGGAGGGCACAGTCAGAAAGAAGACGACCTTTAAGAAAAGCAGATTGATTCGATGAAATCAGCCCGTTAATAACAATCTTCAGTCTGCTACATAAGATTTTACTGATGATCTTATAGATGACGTTACAGCATGCAATAGGCCTGTAGTCGCCAAGGCCTGTAGCATTGGAATTCTTAGGAACCAGAGAGAGGAAAGTATGATTTATCTGATACAACATATTTCCAGTTTTAAAGAAGCTAGAAACTGCGGAACAAACCTCTTTTCCTATGATATCCCAATTATGCTGGAAAAAATGTCCATTGAACCCATCAGGCCCAGGGGCCTTATCTTTATCAATACTGAAAACGGCCTCTTTGATATCATTATCCGAGACATTTCTTTCAAGCCAACTAGCAGCGACCTGGGTAAGCTTATGCTTTGGAATAATTCTTGGGAAAACATTCCAATAGTCATTTTGGAAGTAAATCTTCTCATAGTATATAGGAGCCTCTTCCCTTAATTTCTCAATATTTGAAGATCTGCATCCCTCCCCATTAATAAGGTGATTCAGATTATTATAAGAGTACCTGGAGTTCATTGCATTGTAGAAAAATTTTGAATTTCTGTCCCCAAGCTGTAGCCAATCCTGTCTGCTCTTTTGTCGCAAAGTAGACTCCTCTATATCCAACGCATGGGCCAGGTTATTGATGGCTAAATGTTCCAATCTTTGCAAGTCTGGACAGTTAGATATGGCCGGATTTGATTGAATGAAATCCAATTTTTTCCGGCATTCATTAACATCGAACCTGCTTCTGTTTTCTCCAGAAAACTCCCTAAGCTTAAGTTTAAGCCTCTTTAATTTAGCCACCAGAATGCACATAGGATTAAGGCCCAGATTTCTCAAGACCGGGGAAATACAATCCATATGATTGTTAGCCCAGGTTTTCTCCAGAAGCTCCCGAAATCCTGGATAGGTACACCATGCATTAAAATATTTAAACGGCTTGGGGAAGGAGGATACCTTAGGGAGGAGATGAATAATCAAAGGAGAATGATCGCTTGTTCCGGAAGTAGAATATTCGCAATAGGAATTTGGGAGAACACGCATCCATTCTGCATTGCAAAGGGAGCGATCCAAGCGTGCAGATATACGGCCGAACCCAACCCGTCGATTGCTCCAGCTAAATTTATGTCCCACACTTTTTAGATCCATTAAGAAGCAGCTACAAATGCAGTTATTGAAGTCATCAACCAACCTGGCATCCAGGGCCTTACCACCCATTTTCTCAGAAGAGTAGCGCACACAATTAAAGTCTCCTCCAACTAACCAAGGCAACGAGCTTAGCTTGGAAGAGTCCTGTAATAAAGACTGCCAGAGAGCATGACGAATGGAGGCCAGGTTAGAAGCATAGATAACAGTGAACGCAATGACTAGTCCGGACTTATTAGCAAGAGTCACGGATATGTGTTGATCTGAGAAAGAGACCGGGTTGCAACTCCAAACCGAAGTATCAATATATAGAACAATACGACCCCCGGAGTGGAAGCTTCTGTTATCTGTGGTGTACCAGTTTTTTGGAAAACACTTCGAAATTCTTCCAGCATGACACACTTCCACTTTAGTTTCCAGCAAGCCAACAATTGATGGACGCAAAGTCTGAACTCTCTGTTTAAGATCACCCCTCCTAACAGAATTGTTAAGACCCCTAGTGTTCCATATAAACACAGACATTAAATATTAATAGGGGCTGCTCCTTGACCTCCAGAGAGTCGAGTGCTCTTACGGATGGCAGAGGGAGAGACATTCTTCTTTACAGTTTTCTTAGATCTACTCACAGACGCCTCAATTTTCAGGAGATTTTGATGTTCCAACCAGTCTGGATTTAAGTATGATAGCTCCTCTGGAGGTGCAGAGTCACTAGAATTCAGTAAGAGAGAAGGCAAAATTCTGCCCTCATCTAAGACAACCGGTCCTTCCCCTGGTGAATTGAAACCTTCCCCTGGTGAATTGAAACCTTCACTTGTGCTAGTTACTCCAACTCGAATAGTAGCATGGTGTACGTGCTGTGGGTTGATATGAGTAGGATTTGTGCAGCCTTCTACCGGAATATGCCCAGCTGAAGCACCTTTGTCTGCCGAATTTAATAGGCAACCGCTCTCAGATCTAGCATCCTGCAACAAATCAGGACCCAGGTTGATTTGCGAGCCACATATTGGTGATTGCTGCAACACTATTTTAGGGGTTAAATTAGCTTCTCCTGTTTGGAGATCGACTGTGCCTTCTGCAACATCCAAAATATTTGGTTTTTGAGTCTTCCCACTATTTGAAGTCTCTGAACAACCCTCAGAATTATGAGAAGCATCCGAACCCTTCACAATATTTGAAGGAAGGGGCCCATCCACTGGAGTAGTTCCATCTACAGCTCGGTCGAAAGCATTACCCTGTAATGAAGTAAGCTGTTTTACAATTTCACCCTCCTCATATGCACCAACCTCCTCCCCAATTGGCCCTGCTATCAGAACCCCTGTGCTTGATTCTCCAACAGGAGTCTTCCCGTCGTCCCCAATTGTCTCTGCAACATCAACCACTCGCTTAAGATCCCCCATTTGGATTGAAGAAAGCTCTACAACCCCCTCCTTAATTGAGCACTGGTTAGCAATATGCCCGAAACAACAGCAAGTGGTACACCTAGGAGGCTCGCCCTCGTATTTGACATCAGCAGATAGGGTAGACCCATCCTCCAATCTAACAACAACCTTCCTAGCCAACGGCCTGCTCCCCTCAACCTCCACTAGACATCTCGCATACATGATACGATCCAAATTAGCCGTTGCCCGATCAAGGCAAATTGGGGTACCCACTACACTAGCGACTCTGTTCAATATGTCTAGAGTCCACATGTGTAACGGGAGATTGTGTAATTGAATCCACACAGGTACCGCCGTGAGGAAATCTCGGTCATGCTTGACTGTAGGGCTCCAGCGCTGGAGAACTACCAACCTCCCATCAAAAAGCCAGGGACCCCCCTGTAGAATAGTGTCACAATCCTCTTCCTTCTCAAAGCGAAAATAGAAAAAGCCATTTTCTTTGGTGAAAACTTGGAGACCTCCTTTAAGCTTCCACAAGCGATCCGTCCAAGCCTTAATCTGCCCATAATAGGGTACATCACCAAGCACATATCCTACAAGCGAGTTTTTCCAGCGGGACGCACCAGATACTATTAGAGAGTTAGGGACCACGGCTATGGCAGTTCCGTCATCCACTACAGTCGGAGGAATGTGTGTCATTACAAGAGGATCCGCATATTTCCTCCTGGAGGAGCATATGTCAACCCAAGATCGCTTCCCAGCATCGGAATTGATATGAAATGTCGCCTCAGGTCTTATAGACCTTTTATCAAACACCTTTGGGGTAACAGGGCCAATTGGAGATACCTGGTTACTGTGCACGAGCCGTTGGCCAGGCATCTTATTGTCTAAACGACGAGCATGATCCGGACGTCGCACTTGATCCCCACGCGGCACAAAACGGGTGTTGGCTGGCCGGACTCCACCGCGCCTCTCACGACCAAACACAACCCTAGAAGACCCTCCCTTCAAGGCCGCCCCCTTCTTCACGTAAGACACCTCCTGCCAGCCAAAATCCGAATGTGGGAGATCCTGGAGAATTTGTTTACCTTTGTAAGCGCCAGATTTGCTAGGATCGGGGGGCTTCAGAACCCCATCACGAAGATCGCCAATGTCGCATGCTCCGGAAGTTGCGCCCGACATTATTTTTAACACGAAGATCGCCCGATATTATTTCCTTTGTCATATATATATATATATATATATATATATATATATATATATATATATATATATATATATATATATATATATATATATGTTGTGTGCATGTGTCCTTGTATGTAGATTGTACTGCATAGTGTATGTGTTCGTATTTAGCATGTAGGGCGGGTATCGTCATTCAAACCCCCGACGGATGCTCGTTGGAGTACGCCCTGCGCTTCAACTTCCCGGCGACCAACAATGTCGCGGAGTACGAGGCTGCGATCAACGGGCTGAAGCTCAGTAGGGCAGTGGGGGCGACGAACGTGTTTCTCCTTAGCGACTCACGGCTCGTCGTTCAACAGATCCAAGGAAGCTTCGAGGCTCGAGAGGAAACGATGAAGCGCTACCTTAAGCGCATCCAGATCGAGCTCCGCAAGTTCAAGAGAGCGGACATCCGGCACCTGTCCCGCTCCAACAACCTCCAGGCGGACGCCCTGTCCAAGCTGGCCTCCTCCTCCGCGGCCGAGATCGGGAAGGCCATCTACGTCGAAAACCTACTGACCCCCACTATTGACGAAGAAGAACTAATGTGTGTGGGCTCGGTGACGACGTGGATGACCCCCATTGTAAAGTACCTGGAGACAGGGGACCTACCCGAGGAGAGGATGCTGGCTAAAAAGGTGGAGAGGCAGGCCCTATCATTCGTACTCCTCGACGGAGTGTTATACCGCCACCGCCGCGCCAACTTCGACGGCCTGCCATATCTAAAGTGCCTGGGCCCGGAACATGCTGAGCAAGTCATCCGCGAAGTGCACGAAGGCTTCTACGGGAACCACCATGGCGGTCGCACCCTCGCCCACAAAATAAGCGTCAGGGGTATTACTGGCCGACAATGATCCGGGACACGGCTCAGTATGTCAAAAGGTGCGAGGCGTGCCAAAAGTTTGGTCGACATACATCAGCACCTCCGGCTAATTTGGTGCCCATCGTGAGCCCAATCCCATTCGCCAAATGGGGACTCGACATCCTTGGGCCTTTCCCAAAAGCCTCCGGGGGAAGAAAATATCTAGTCGTCGCCGTGGACTATTTCACGAAGTGAGTGGACGCCGAGCCGCTAGCACGTATCACGTGGATGGACATGAAGGGTTTTATCTGGCAGTCTGTTATATGTCGCTTCGGGATACCCCGCTCTATAGTCACAAATAACTTAAGACAGTTCGATTGCGAAGGCTTCCGCGACTTCTGTTCGGGCTGGGGATCAAGCTCCATTTCGCTTCAGTTGCACACCCGCAGTGCAACGGAATGGCGGAGGCCGCGAACAAATGCATCTTGAATCCTATGAAGAAAAAGGTGGACGTCGCCCTTGGGGCATGGGTCGACGAGCTACCGGGAATCCTTTGGTCCTACCGCGCCACCCACAAGGCCTCGACCAGAGAAAGCCCATTCATGCTGGCATACGGATCGGAGGCGGTCGTTCCCGTGGAAATTGGAGAAGAGACGCTCCGGCTAAAACTCTTCGACGAAGATATCAATGGAGAGGGGCTCGGCCTCAGTCTCTAATTGGTGGACAAGATAAGGGACCGAGCCCTGACAAACCTCGTCAGGCACAGCCAGAGGATGGCACAACATTACGACTCCCGGGTGAAGAAGCAGACCTTCAGAATCGGCGACCTGGCCCTCAGAGATGCCACCTTCAGACCCGAGAATGCCTGCCGAGGGAAGCTGGCCGAAAAATGGGAGGGGCCCTACAAGGTCATCGATATCATCGGACCGGTCACGTACATCTTGGCAACCCCAGATGGAAGCGAGCTAGCCCACCCTTGGAATGCGAAGCACCTGCTAAAGTTCTACCAATAGTTGTGAGTTTTTGCTTTTTTTATATAAGATCTACATATGCCCACTTTCCCAAACTTTGTTGTTTCTACATGAGTGTTTCAGTCCCAACCCTTCGAACCTCTGGGGCAGGGCCAACCCTCGCCACCCAAACCAGAGAAGGGCACGGGCCGGGCTACGTGCTCGCTTCCCCCTCGAGACCTCTGGGGCAGGGCCAACCCTGGCCACCTAAACCAGAGAAGGGCACGGGCCGGGCTACGCGCTCGCTCCCCCCCCTCGAGACCTCTGGGGCAAGGGCCAACCTTCGCCACCGAAACCAGAGAGGGGCACGGGCCGGGCTACGCGCTCGCTCCCCCCCTCGAGACCTCTGGGGCAGGGCCAACTCTTGCCACCCAAACCAGAGAAGGGCACGGGCCGGGCCACGCGCTCACTCCCCCCCTCGAGACCTCTGGGGCAGGGCCAACCCTCGCCACCCAAACCAGAGAAGGGCACGGGCCGGGCCACACGCTCGCTCCCCCCTCGAGACCTCTGGGGCAGGGCCAACCCTCGCCACCCAAACCAGAGAAGGACACGGGCCTGGAAACGCGCTCGCTCCCCCCCTCGAGACCTCTGGGGCAGGGCAACCCTCGCCACCCAAACCAGAGAAGGGCACGGGCCGGGCTACGCGCTTGCTCCCCCTTGAGACCTCTGGGGCTGGGCCAACCCTCACCACCCAAACCAGAGAAGGGCACGGGCCGGGCTCCCCCTCGAGACCTCTGGGGCTGGGCCAGCCCTCGCCACCCAAACCAGAGAAGGGTACGGGCCGGGCTACACGCTCGCCCCCCCCGAGACCTCTGGGGCAGGGCCAACCCTCGCCACCCAAACCAGAGAAGGGCATGGGCCGGGCTATGCGCTCGCCCCCCCACGAGACCTCTGGGGCAGGTCCAACCCTCGCCATCCAAACCAGAGAAGGGCACGGGCCGGGCTACACGCTCGCTCCCCCCGCGAGACCTCTGGGGCAGGGCCAACCCTCGCCACCCAAACAGAGAAGGGCACGGGCTGGGCTACGCGCTCGCTCCCCTCCTCGAGACCTCTGGGGCATGGCCAACCCACGCCACCAAAATCAGAGAAGGGCACGGGCCGGGCTACACGCTCGCTTCCCCCCTCGAGACTTTTGGGGCAGGGCCAACCCTCTGGGACAGGGCCAACCCTCGCCACCCAAACCAGAGGACGACATGGGCCTAGCCACTTAGCCACACCCCCGCCCTGGTAGACCCGTGATCCTTGAAAACTTGAACCTGGGGAGGAGGACAAGGGCACGTAAACCGGGGCAAACCAGGCGTCAGGTCCCGATGAGGCAGCCCCCGATGCGACTTGACGAAACGAAAGGACGCTCGGAAAATGCGCCATCAATAATGATACGCCCCAAAAGAGGCTTGGGCTGACGAGTCACCACATGCGCCACCTGGCAAAAGCGGTTTCCAATGGGCATGATTCCGAGGAGCCCATTAATAATGCCAGCTCATCGCAGTAATTAGGGGGAAAACCGTCAACACAATCCCCCTATAAAGGCGCCACTCACCCTCACGAAAGAGAGAGAGACAAAGATTTGGAAAGTATGAGAAATCGGCCCTGGCACCCTCCACCAACTAGGAAAATGGCCGGGACGCCTCGCCCAAACAAAAAGGGAGGCCACCGGCCACCAATGGATCCCGCCTCCCCGTTCGGCAGTCGCTCCCCCGCCACAACCTCCGATAGGCTATTCCTCTTACAAACGGATCGCCAATAGGCTATTCCCCTTACACAAGGGGAGCCCCACCTTCCACCCCTCCGTCTGCTCTAAACCGGATGAGACGGGGGAAGGTAGGCATCCGCTCCCCGCCGATCCCCGCCGGCGGGAAAGGCAAAAGCCCCTTTGTGCTTGCTGGTCTACACCTGCTCGCCGTCGACCTTCTCCTCGAACCCAAACCACGAGGCATGGAGGGAGATTACAAAGCAATGGAGGGGAGGGAGGGCTGCCCGGTGGTCAGGAGTTCGCTCGCCCGGACAAAGGCCACAGCGAGACAACTTCCCTGGTGAATCCACCCAGCCGAAGAGACCTTGCAACCCTTCAGCACAGAGGGCGCGAGCAACTGAAGATAAATAGGCCCACCCCACAGATGGTAATCCTCCCATCTTGAGGTAGTTCACAGCAGGAGGGAATAGCTCCACAGCCCGCTTTCGGACCGGATCGTACTTACCCAACTTGAAATGATCTAAGTCCTCATGTACGAACCAAAGAAGGGTTCCTGTAAATTTAAATGAAAAAGATTATCCCAATCGAACTCACATTAAATATCTGAGAATGCTCTAGCTTGAAACGATCCCTCTACCAATTGCCGGGCGAGCTCACGAAACTGGGCCACCCCTCACGGCGGGGAGAGGAGGGGCAGAGCGCTGCACTCCCCCTGGAATAACTCGGGACGCCCAGGAAGTACATACACGCAGTTCGAACCCTCCGATACTAGGAAGGACCGATGCTTCAAAACGAGACCCCTCGCGAACTAAACTTGCTGATACCTTTCAAACAAAGGGGAAGGGGGTGAGCTAAGACCTGTTCTGTTGGGCCACTTCCGCCCGAGGCAAAATCCCCTCGAAGCGGAAACCGAGGGGTCAACCGCACTATCGCTAGCCCCTACCCATGCAACGGAGCCCGACGCGCTCCAATCTCCCCCTTGCCATCATAATGGTCGCGCCAATCCCAAAACAGCTTCACACCCAGGTCCTAGAAGAACCCCGCCATCTTCACGGTGTCCGGAGTCGTTAGGCTTCGCCTTCGCGGGGCGGACTGCTACAACAATCCCCCAACCTGCCAAGCTATGATAGGGCGGCATGTCCCATCCCAACCCGAGCCGGTGATCCCCCGTCCCACCCAAAGCTGACACGTCGACCATCAACATCCCCTTCCCCCCAGACCTTGCACTCTCGAACAAGGGAATGTGGGGGGAAATAATCGTACCCACACAAGAAGACAAAATAGGGAACACCTACGATACAACACGGCATCGACTGGCTTCCCAGGGGCGACACGCTCACCTCGGCAACGACTACCCGGTTCGAACCACATAGTGACCAACTACCCGGGGCTGGCTACCCTACTCACACCAAGATTCCCCCCGCCCCGTTAGGCCCATGACCCTCAAAAACTCAAACCTGGGAAGGAGGACAAGGGCACGTAAACCGGGGCGGACCGGTCGCAAACCAGGAACCGCGAAACAATGCTTGTCGGATAAACGCCGGGTCCCGATAAAGCAGCGCCCCGATGCGACTCGACGAAACGAAAGGACGCTCAGGAAACACGCCATCAATAACAACACGCTCCCCGAGAGGCCAGGGCTGACGAACCGCGTCAGGCACTGCCTGGCAAAAGCGGTTCCCAAAGAGCGTGATTCGGCGAAGCCCATTAATGGTGCCAGTCCCTCGCATTAGCTAGGGCGAATCCGTCGGCAGAATCCCTCTATAAATATCACCCTTCGGAGTTTAGGGGAAAGAAAAAATATATATGAGAACGAATCACATCCCTTTACACCAAGTATGAAAAAGCCCCGGGCGCCCCATCCAACTACATAGGAGGCTGATTGCCACCGACGGATCGCACTTCCTCTACCGGTGATCGCTTCCACTCGATGACCACTGATAGGGTACTCCCCTTACAAGCGGATCGCCAATATGGTATTTCCCTTACACAAGGGGAGCCCCGCCTGCCAGCCTTCCTCCTTCTATAAACAAGATGAAGCGGCCGGTTCGGAAGACTCGCAGCGGGCCGCCATACCCCAATTAGCATCCGCACCATGCTGATCCCACCAGGTGTGAGGGTGGAAACCCCCGACGGGTCCCCTAACGACCCACCTGCCTGCCCTCGACCTTCCACTCGAGGCCGGCCCATCGGACACCCCCAGGAGGGCGACGCCTCCACCTCCACCTCGTCCACTGCCTCCTCCAGGGTTCCCCCTCAATGTACGGGATCCCCAGAGAGGCCGAGCAACCATCCAGCACGACAAAGGCGTGACGGAATACGATGAAGTAAGGGAGGGGAAGGAGGACCACCCGACAAACGGAGGATCGATCCTCCCGATGGAGGTCACAGCAAGGCTGCATCCCCGATGAATCCAAACGGCGAGTCAGGGCGCGTCAGCTCGCCCCCGAACAATCGAGATCAGTATTCCACCCCCAAACCACCACCCCCCCCCCCGCGGACAGAAAGGCAAAAGGAGTGCAGCGATCAGCGGAAAAAAGCCGCCCCGCAAGCAGGGGCCCTCTCACCCCGATGCAGCGGGCAACAAGTTAAAACAACCTCCTGACCCGACCACGGGTTTGGTCACACCTGCCCTTTTGTTGTAAATGTCATCGAGATCTCCTGTAAGGGCCAATGAAAAATATTCCTCCATGCGAACTCCTCACCCTAAGCCCAAGCGCACAATGGCTAGGGATTTCACCAAACACAGGACGGCTAGAATAATGCAAAAATAGCACTCACGCAAGTTCGGTAAACACATCACAACGAGAACCAGGGCCATCTCAATAAAACCGGGTTCCCCAAGGTCTGACCCGGTCGCCACATACAACTGCACATCGTTAAGCGACAACGCCCCTCCCCAAACCGCCGGGTCATACCTCCTCGCTTTGCCCCCACGCGGGTCGAGATCTCACGACCCCATGACAGCAGGCAGTACTCTGCGGGAGCCGCGCCGCCACTCCTGAGTGCGAACCAAAGTCCGAACCACAGTTCGGAGGGAAGTAGCGTTACGTCATCCGAGCCGAGCCGGGCTCCCGCCTCGTGCTCGAATGCCGGGGGAAATTGTTACGGCATAAAGATCGTGGGAGTCCGGCTCCCGCCCAGAGCCATTAATATACCTCACTGACTCGCCCCTTTGCGAATGGACTGTCGGCCCAGAGGTCCGAGGCAACAGGGGAAGGGGCGCACATCGCGGCGCCCGTTTCCCGGCAGAGGCGTGTAACCGCTCTCGCTCAGCCCGCCTGGGGCAGTGCGTTCGGGACATACCCGGACAGCACAGCCTTGGATGCTGACAGAGGCACATGCGTACCCCTCCCTGCCAGCGGTCCATGATCCGCACCCGAAAAGGTGCGCGGCCAGGCCGAACGACCCACGAACAGGTCGGCCCGGTGGTCCCATGTGAACCCAGCCGTAGGGAATAGCACCACGGGACCTTTGATTCATCACACATGACAAACAACCTAGTATAAGGACGCGACTGACACACGCCACCCGACCATCTGATAAAGCACCCCCTGGCCGCTGTGCCCCCTGACACTTAATGCTTTCGGCCCTGACACCCTGACAAAAGAGCCCCTGGCCGTTGCGCCATCTGACAAAAGCGAGGCTGACACTCCGGTTCCTGACATCCTCGTACGAAGCTTCCGCTGACAGCCGGGCCAGCTCAGCACGTCGAGTCAGCATGCCAGGTCAGCCCCACCTAATCGTCTCCCACCAGGTATAAATACCCCCTCACTTCTTACGGTGAAGAGGTTGGTAAATTCACTCTCAATCCCATTATTCACACACGAGAGCAAAGTTCATCCATATCTTTGTTCTCCCACTCATAGATCGTCACGTACGGTCGACACACCCCCCGTCCGACCTACGTGTCTAGCCCCCGCTTTAAGCCCAAGTCGCTGACTTAGGCATCAGAGAGGCTAAGGGTTGGACCCCAACCCGGCCTTTCTAACGAGTTGCTCATTGTGCAGGGTAGCTCGCCCCTTGGCCGAGATTTGCCTTCGGCTCCCGCAGTCCGATCCTCCTCCACCGCATCCGGTGGGATTCGACTCCGTGGTCTGCTCCAGCGGCAAGTTTAGCCTCATCACCCCACTGATCACTTGTCAAAAAGCCTACCTAAATCCTCTTATCAATATAACCACCGTGCCCTTGGTTCCCCTTAATACAAATTCATTGTACGCGAGTTCCACCCCGCAACACAAAGCTTGAATGTAGGTGAACCAGTCACAACTTAATGTAGAACCAAGCTCACGCTCTCGCGCTATTGCCGTTCTATAGCAACCTAGATTAGGGCCGACTCTCGTGCAAACCCCAACCTAAGCCACTAGCGTGAAGGTCGACATCATCGTCTAATCGCACCTCGAGCCCATTCTCGTGCAAACTCAAGTTACAACCTAGGTTATGATAGTTCGTATTCGTCCAATCTCTTGCAAACGAATATTAGTATAGATTTATAATAAATCCTAGCCTTGGTCCAATCTCTTGCAACCCAATTCTAGAGAATTTCAATTATAAACCTAAGTCAAATTTCTAGGCCTTCCCCTCAATTAGGATCCAATCTCTTGCAAATCCCAATCGATGGAAATTCCTAGCTACTCGCAATAAATCAATCAAAACCTAACCTTTCTTCAATCCTAGCAACAATTCTATTCATTCATTACAATTTAAAAGATCGGGTCCATAGGGTTCATCCCCATGCCCTAGATCGACGAAACTACTCACAAATCATCATGGAAATCTCAGAATTAACAAATAGAATCATAGCACAATTCATTGTAGAAAAGAGACAATTCAAAAAAATAAGAGTTTTAGCAAGAAAGAACAAACCAAAATTGTCGCCTATGATCTCCAGCTGAGATTTACAAAAGGAATAGCCGTCAAAAATAATAGAAGTCTCTCCTAAAACTAGGGTTAAAACTAGGTTTAAATACAAGCCAAATTCGTCCAAAAAATCCTGAAAAAACTGCCCCTGCGCAGCCCAGAAATCGCAATCCGCTTAGCAGTCGAAATGCGTCACTTGGCCATGTCCCTCGGCCGAGTGACAGACCCAATAAAAATAGAGAGTTTGATAACTTCAGGGGTCTGGGCTTCTTCACTCGGCCGAGTGACAATCTTGCTCGGTCGAGTAGGCTTCCTCAGAATTTCCAGTAACTTGGCCGCTTCTCGGGAGAAAATCCCTGTATCACTCGGGCGAGTGAGCTTTCTCACTCGACCGAGTGAACTTCCTTGCTCGGCCGAGTGAATGCTGAAATTTGCTGTGCGTATCCGTTTCACTCGGCCAAGTATAGCTTCTGACTCGGTCGAGTAAGCAGTCTGCTCGCCGAGTGGTCTGTATCTGGGCTCTTTCCTCCTCCTCCTCGCCTCCTCGTCGATTCTATCGAATTCCTTCCTCTTCTGCTCATCCTCAAGCGCTGATAACTCCTCAAATAAGCTGTGGGTGACACTCCAAAGTGCGTGAAAATCCTTTGATCTCATTTTCGTTCGAAATCGCTGCTATCTCATGAAATACGACAAAAACAAGAAATAGTGAAAAGCAACGCGATATCGTCCAATAATCGTGGATAACGCAATATGAGCTTTCAAAATGACATGAAAATATGCAGAAAAAAGGTGTAAAAATAAGGAGCGATCAAAATCCCCCAAGCTTACCTCTTACTCGTCCTTGAGGAAGATGAGTAAAAGGCGAACCTAGAGGGTAAAAATAAGGAAAAAGAAAAAGAAAGATAGAAAAGAAAATACAGAGAGAGGTGCTAGATCATTTTCTCAGGACGTGGACTCGCTTATTCAAATAGCATACGGCGAATACAAACATGCCAAAGATTTTTATCTCGATATCATGATCATATAAAGATGCATTCAATATAAAAATCCAAGAATATCAAAACAATATGAAATATGGAATCATTCTAGAATTAGCATCGTCTGAAGCATTTAAAGTAATATACATAATCATAGACTACACACTTTTCAATTGATCGCTTTCTATTTGGAGTATAAGAGGTATCACACAATATGAAGCAATAAGAATAGAAAGGAGTGGTTTTCATGAGATACATGCTAAGTTTCAATTCCTGGACTTCGTAAAACTTTTAGTGATCTCCCCGAGTATAGAAAATTACCTAGCCTAGGTTGTCATGCACAGACAAGTAGCCACTCTCTCACACATCATTGGATCCTCTCCCCAAATCTTGTATATAAGCGTGGCGGCATCAAATAAATCAATAGGACTTTTCCCCATATTTGAAGCTCCATGAAACAAAAATGTAATGACCCCAATTTCAATGTACGCGTATTTGTACGTATTTTGGCGTAGATGCATCCGTATAATTTTTGGGAGTATGCTTGTATTTTTCTTTAATTATTTTGGTGAAGGAATTATTTTTAAATGGTTTTAAACCCATTATTGGTATTAGAAAATAAGGGTATTGGGATGAAATACCATGTATTTAAGGAGTATAGTGTATTTCACCATGTATTTTATTTTCTAAAAATTCTAATTTTAAAATTTTGTACCCATGACACTTAATATGGCTATGTGTCATGTTGTTAGCTTAAGCTAGGACAAATGGCTTAGTTTGACTAAAATGAGTGGAGGAGAGGAATTTGGGGAAATACAATTTTCAAGGCATGAAAGCAAAAAACCAAAATAAAAAAAAAATCCCATTTTCTCTCCCTCACTCCCCCAAAAATCTGGCCGAAATTTTCATCCCCTCCATTTCAACCATTTGCTCCTCCTTGCTCCTCCCTCCACCATCCCTTGCTCCTCCCCTTCCACCACCAATGACCCCTCACTTTTCCTCATCATTCCAACACCTAAAATATCCCCAAAATTAGCCAAAAATATCCAACTTTTGGAGATCAATTTAGAGCTTGAATGAAGGAGATTTTAGAGGAGGCCCAAGCTCTACAATGAGAAGAAGTGCCCAAGAAACACTTTTGGAGGACTTTTACAAGGTAGAACTTCTATCACTTAGGTAGGATTCTAGTTCTAGGATTGGTTTTTTTAAAAAGAAAATTAAGTTATTAGGTTACACAAAATTTTTGTATTAGAATCCATGTTTAGATTTCATGATAGGATTTATATCTTAGCAAGTTTAATTTTATCCTATGATGATTACTTTAATTGGTAGTATGGAATTTTAATTATCAATTTAACATGTTTTGCTAGTAGCTTAGTGGTATGAAAAAAAATTTGGGGATCAAGTTCTTATATTTTTTAGTAGGAATTTCATCTTCATGCTTAAAGATAGTATCTCTATCATTTGCAATGTTAAAAGTTAGTAATTTGGTCCCATGTTGAAAATTGAGAGTAGAAGTTATATGTTAACTTACTAAATTGTGCTTGGTTTATGTCCAGGAAGTTAGTCTTAACATTAGTTTCAATTAGTGAATAGGATGTTTATATTATAGTTTTAATTGAGTGAAATATGTTAATGATTCGTGGATGTTGTAACTCTATTGTCATGTTAGTGTAGTTATGTTAATGGTAGCATTCAAACATGTTAGAAATTAGATTTAGTAAGAAAACTAGTTGCTAGAATTTTTTTTGTAGCAGGACAGTATCTTGTAAAATCATATAAAATAGTAGGAAAATCAGAAAAATGTAATTAAGGACACTAGGAAAAACTACAGAAAATTTCCTACAACTTTGAAGGGGGCCGAGAGCCAATTCTGATTGCAGATAGGGTAATAGAGCCATTCTTTCTAGACTGACGCTTTTGACAGATTTGTGTTGTAATTTTGAGTAGGAATTTAATAGTTGTACTTTTGTTTTAAATTAATATTGAACATGTTAGTTGTGCTTTATGATCATGCTCTTAAGATATGCATTAGTGATGATGTTTAATGTATTATGTTTCATTGATGATGAGAATGCAAGTATGTTGAAACAAAAGTGGTATTTGAGACCACCAATTGGTACCATGTCAAATGAAGTAATGCTCATCAAAAGAAAATTTCGTGAGTGAGGATGAGAGTATGACATTGGGAGTTCTCGGTCCATTCTTGAAATGGGTGAGACTCCAGATGTGGGTTTGGGGGAAAACAGGTAAACTTTAGGTGTAAAGGAGCAAACCGTAGTATGATTTCTCACTCGCCACGTCACTCCCGAAAGGGGGAGTTGACTATAGTTAGAGAGGCCGCTGATGCGCTCGTGACACACCAGGTCTGTAAATGATGGTTTTCTCCGTTTGTCCGACAGAAAAACCGAGATGAGTCTCGCTCCGATACCTTGTCCAGTCGGGTACGGAGTTACGAGAGGCCCCTCCAGTGCTCGTGTCACTGGAGTGGTCCACTTTTCTCCCACCCTGGGTGAAGTCTGCTCCCTTAGCAGCCTATGGTTTATCCGGGTTCCAAATCAGAACGACAATTAAATTTAATTAATTTAATTCTGAAATTTCACTTCAGTTCTACTTTTTGTTGTTTACCTTCAGCACTTATTTTCTGTCTTTTAATTTCTGCATATTCTTGAGATTGATGTGACACTTGCAATTAGTTGGTTAGTTAGGAAGACTAGTTCTAAAACTGGGTTCTACTAGGGTGTTAGGAGTTCCTACTAGGTCACGCGTGGACGTGTCCCATCCCGTGGTTTTTAGGTATGAGTCCCGAGCAGTCTTCAGGTGTCCCAGAGCCAGAGACCGGTGCCAGTACAGCGGAGGTGGAGCCTACGGGCGACCTCGTTCAGTTAGACTTCCCGGGTTTAGATTAGCGGGTGTGTTGTACCGGGTGGACTTTTGTACTTTTGGGCTGGGGGTTTCTACTTTCTGTTGTACTCGTTTTTGTACCCCCTTTGTACAGCTGATGCTTGTATGTATATGAACTTATGTATGTGATGTAATGTAACTTCAGGGTTTATGTAATTTCCTTTCAGTACTGTGTTTTATTTTCTGTTGGAGCACTTTACTTTTCTCTGTGTACTATTCCAGTGTTATTGCAGTGGCCTGCTCATTATTTTATATTAAACCACAAGAAAAAAATGACTAGTAGTATTTAGATAAGAGGGCTCGAAGCCTGAATCTGAATACTATGGCGGCCTCGTCCGCTTGGCTCCCCGTACTTGGGTGAGCGTGGCGTGACAAAACATAAAAGAGGGAAGAAAGAGAGAAAGAATATGAAGTGGGATCATGTATGAACTTCTTTTCTCTTTTCTTTTCTTTTTCTCTTTCTTTTATTTTTTCTTTTTTTAAACAGTATATACAACTGTGATCCCAAATCAAAAGATAGAGATATGTACATGAATATATTTTTTTGATTTTGGGGTGTTGGATCATGGACTTTTTGTAGTTGGGGAATATGCCAATGTAAGATTCGCAAAAGGGAGTTTCACCAATGATTCTAAGGATAGAAATAATGCTCAAGATATGTGGAGAAAGAAAAATATGTAACACTCAGTTCACTCTATAGAATGTGCACGACAACTTTCAGCAGAGTAATGTAATCTACTCAGTTTGATCTCAGAAAGTAAACTAATCCAGTTATATCAACATAGCATACTTTCAATCAACCTGAAAGTGAAGTGTACAATTTTCATGCAATAAAAAGTGATATCAGATAACAAGGCAGTACTCCAAATATATGCAATCAATGCGTGAAGCTTGGTGTGTTTTCTATGAGAGCATACAATATAAATCATCAGACTCATCTAATAGAAGAATTTCATCCACATTTATATAACAAAGTGCGGGTTACTATCTCTAATGCATAGCAAGTATGGCATATGATATCTGAAATAAAAACGATGGCATCACACGATAATATTCATATAAACATAAGCTAATACCACGTCGTCGTCATCACAAAAAATTCATCTCTAGCAAAAAGGGATAAAAGAAATAAGGATAAAAGAGAAATAAAAACTATTGTACATATGCAGCACACAAAAAGCAAGAAAACGTGATGCATGAGAAAAAAATGAAAAAATGGGTGAAAATATGTGTAAAAACAAAGAAAGGTGGGAAAAATAAAAGTAAAAGGCGAAGAAGATGATAAGTGCGTGAGAAACTCACCCCCAAGCTAAACTACACAGTGTCCTCAATGTGCAAAGTGTGGCACACGAAGAAGTATGATATGGGTGGGCTGGGTGAGGATGCATGCATGATGAAAATAAATCAAAAATGAGATGGATATGCAAGTGATGCATGCAGAGATCAAAATGGTGCAATATGAGTGTCCCCAAAAATACCTCCTCTCTCCCAAAATGATATAGACAGATATGATCAAAAAGTGAACAAAATGTATGTGGAGGAGGGGTGCAAAATCAGCAGACAGAATGATATCATAGCAGCAGCAAAAGTATGAGAGGCATCCAGTGTGTGCCTAGGTGGGTGGTGGGCACCAGTACTGTCCTGTGGTGGAGGTGGTGGTCGTGGAGGCTGCTGGGTAGGGGTAGGTGGCGGTTGTGGCTGTCGCGCAAGAATCTGGTTCAGGCAAGCCTGAATACCAGGAAGTAAAGCGACGCGAGACTGGATAGCACTGACGGTAGCGGAGAGAGCCTAAAAGTCTCCTCTGAGCCCACTAACTGCCCCCTCTAGAGTACAGAAGTGCTGAACTAGGGTGTCGGGGGGAGGTGGAGCAGAAGGCCGAACTGGTGGGGAACGGGGCTGCCTCCCACGGCTACCGTAAATAACTGGTGCGACTACCTGGTGGGGGTGCTGTGCTCACAACAAGATGCTCAGCCTCTGTGGGAAGCTGAGACGCAGGAATGGTCGAAGAGGAAGGAGCAGCAGCAGAAACTGGAGTGGTGATAGAGGGCGAGTGGGGCAGAGAGGTCGCTAACACAGACATGGGGACAGATGTCACGACACTCTCGGTGAAGACAGCTGCAGTGGGGACAGAACTATCGACGGCTGGGGAGGCCGTGAAGTGTGCAGAAAATGACTCCCCAGGGGTCGAGAATAAGAAAGTGGAAAGGGTCTCCACTGCGGAGGCAAAAGAGGGCTCGCCGCTCTCAAGTATGGTGGTGGGACACTCAGGACTCACAGCAGAAATGGGAAGTATGAACATCGGCACGATAGTGGTGGTGATGGTGGTGGACACAGCTAGTGTACTCCCGACACTGACAGAAGTGTGGACAGAGGTATCATGAGGTGAAGACAGGTCAGGTGCAGGCTAAGGTACCACGGGGTCCAAAGGTGGAAGGAGGGGCACCTGCTGAGCACGCTCGGACTCAATCACGTATGCAGCTAGGATGAGGAGATCCATCGCTGGAATCCACTCCCCGCTTGCGGGTCCAATATGTGTCCGAGCAGGGCTCGAAAGAACCATGTAGTCGGCTCCAAAGGGACCGTGCAGCCACACCCAGTGGTGCTGACCATGAGGACGCAGCATCCTCATCTGGGCCATAACGTCAATTGAAAGGGAAGTGGGGCCCGGTGGTCTAAGCAAGCCAGCAGGGAGGTCTACTCCGCACACGGGAACCAGGAGGGTAATCAGACCTCCGCAACAGATAGGCGTCCTAGCACCGACAGAGATAATGATGCGGTCTAAGTTCCAACTGGCTATATCAATCTCAATGGCAGGGAGTAAAATGTCTCCACCCCTCTTGAAGGCCCTCGATCGAGTCATCGCATAGAGCATGTAGAGCTCCGGCGTCGACATTGTCCCCGGCTCATACCTCGCTAAGAAAGTGGTCACCATAAGGCGATGTGCAATGTGGAGGCATGGGTGGAGGATAGCGGAGGCCTTGGCCCGGCTAGGGTCGAAGGCGAGAGGAGATCCTGTGATACGTGTCCAAAATGTGTGTGTGTCGAATGACAGTGGTGGGATGTGCGTGGGACTATAGGCTCGATATCGGTCCGAAACTGGGGGCCACTGAAAGTAGGCTCAGAGCATGCCGAAAGTGACCTTGCACTCACGATCCATCAGTCAGAAAGAGCAACCCCTGGGAGTCCTAGCAATAGAACTCAGGACCTCTAGTGTCGGACGGATATAGGTGTCCGTCGACACCGACAAAGAGTCACGCCACCCCACGTTGTCATACAACTGGAGTAGCCCCTTAAGTACCCCTAGGCGCTCGAGATCAGTAAGGTGCGTGAACCTAAAGGGTACGATCGAGCGATGGGAGATACGCTCAAATCTGGCACGGTGTGCGTCATCTCTAAACGTAATCCACATCGCATCGATAGCGGGGGCGGGTTGTGCCGGTGGTGGAGTCGATGCGGTAGGAGGCAGATGCATGGGTGGTGGCGGGCTAGGTGGAGGGGATTCCACCCTAGCAGAAGAGGAACCAGGATCGCTGGACCTCTTCTTCTTGGAAGCGGGCGCCTGCGTGCGTGACCTAGTATGGGGCGGCATGTGAGCCGCAGAAAGAGCCTACCTAAAAATGCGAAGTGCTGAAAATATGGAATGAGTATACCTGAGCACGATGAGAGAGCAAGCAGTTGAGGTGTGCAAAGAATCGCCTACTCCGAGAAGCGCCAAATTCGTCCTGAATCTCCCCCAAGCTAGCCTGAAACGAAAGTTCACCAATTAGCACTGAAAATTAATACGTATGGGGTAAGATCAGGTACAATAGAGATATATATAGATCAATTTATATTTTGGTGCTTAATGGGCTTAGGGATTAGAGAAATGGAGAAAAAATAGGATTTGGGTGAAATTGGGGGTGTACGGCAGTGGGGCGGCAGCGCCGGTGTCGGCAGTCGGTGGCAAGCGATCGGCGACCGACGACAGGCGGTCGATGACCGGCGAGGGTGCGGCTCGGGCGAGGGGAGGGGGGTGTGCTCGGGCAATGCGCGTGGGGAGACGAAGGGCTCGGGAAAAAAATTTGGGAATTTTGAGTTTTTTGGGATTTGTGCCGCGGCCGCTGGGTCATAAAGGATTGGTCACTCGGCCGAGTGACGCGTTCACTCGGCCGAGAGACGCGTTCACTCGGCCGAGTGGCACAATAAAAAAATTTTGAAGCAAAAGTCACGACTCGACCGAGCATCTATTGTACTCGACCGAGTAGGCAATGGCCACTCGGCCGAGTGACATTGCCAATCAGTGCTTTTCAAGTGTTGAAAGTGTCAGATTTGCTCGGTCGAATGGCCTAGTCACTCGACCGAGTGGCATATAAATTACAGAGAGTAGTTTTAGGATCTTCCCTGATCAGTAACCTACTCAGTCAAGTAGGCTCTTTGCTCGGCCGAGTGAAAATTTCACTTGGTCGAGTGGCCTGCTGTTTTTAGCTCCAACTCTCGGTTTTTGCTCCACTTTCTGTTTTTTTCTCCCCATCAGTTCTTTCCTCCTCCTGAGGCCTAAGAGCATTCCTAGAGCTCTCCCCTTTGCCATGGTCATCCTCCATTCAATTGGTTACTCGTTCTCCATCTCCTGTCATGAAAAATAGAGCCCGTTGTCAGGATTTTTATCGACTCTAGACTCTAAACACTAAGAAAGATCTAAATCAAAAATAAAGTGAAAAATTCAACTAAAAATAAGATAAAACCGTCGGGTTTCCTCCTGACAAGCACTCATTTAAGGTCTTGAGCTCGACCCCTTAAGATACTCGTTTAATGCCCGATGTTCGGCGCATGTGAGATGTGTGCGTCAAATTTGTCGGGAAGGCCACTTGGATTTAATTGTTGTTGTTCGTAGGCATTCCTCGGCTCCCCCTTATCATGGGTAGCAATGGGGGATGAGTCCCCCAAGCTTGAGCTTTTACAATTCTTTTTCTTTGCCGGTAACGATAATTTCTTGTCCGACGGAGCTTTCTACAAATTCTTTGCCGTGGAGAGCTTGCATAGCTCCCTAATTCTTGCGACATCAGCGTCGTCTTTTTCATCAACCAAAGAATGATTCCGTGGGTCTTCCAACTTTTCTCCATCTCTAGAAGATTGGCCTTCTTTGAAGCCATCATTGTGTAAGGCGCCGATGGTATACTGTATAGCATCATCAATGACCTTATCGAGGAGGTCCACGTAATCGACGTCCTCCGTCCAAGGCATGTACTTCATTGCCTTAGGAATGTGAAGCTCGACCTCAATGTTTCTGACATTCAAAGACAAGGTGCCCTCTCTCACGTCAACTATCACACCGGCGGTGGCCAAGAAGGGGTGTCCAAGAATTAGCGACGTATCACCCTCCTCTTTGATATCCATTACCACGAAGTCACACGGAAAGCAAATTCCTCCCTGTACTTGGAGTGGTATGTTCTCCGCAATTCCCACCGGCCTAGTGACCTGACCGTCTGCGAGTTGTATTATCAAGTCGGTCCCCGTATTCAATTTCTTAAACATTGTTAGGGGCATTAAGCTCACGCTTGCTCCCAAATCTACCAATGATTTTTGTTGCGGGACTCCTCCAAGCGTGCAAGGGATGCAAAAGCTTTCGGGATCTTTAAATTTTGTAGGCTCCTTCTCATTCCGAGTGAACCATGTACCATGCTCGGCGAGCATTATCTTCTCCTTTCGTTTCTTTCCCGAAATCAAGTCTTTTAGGAATTTGGCGTAAGACGGGATCTCTACAATCGCGTCCAAGAAAGGGATATTTAGGCTCACTCCCTGCAAGTACTCAAGAAATTTGGCGAGCCGCTTCTCAATCTTTTCCCTTGCCAACCTATGTGGAAAGGGAACCGGTGGCATATAGTTGCGCTCCTCACGTGGCTTCACAATTTCAGAATTTTCACCGCCTTTTGGCTCTTTTAGGAACTCCTCCTCATTAAGCAGCTCCTTGTCATACAAAATTTCTTCCCCCGGCTCCTTGGTTTGAATCATGGCGGGATTAATGTCCTTTCTATCGCTAGTACTTACCGCCGCCACCGCATTGATGTGGCCGGTATTGCTCCGTGGGTTTGGCTCCGATTGGGCCGGCAATTGTTGAGTATTTTTTTAGCAATGCTAGTTGCTCCAATAATTGTGCTACGACGGTGTTGAGAGAGTCTTGTTGAGCCATCAATCTAGCATTTACCTTCTTTTTCTCCGCCATGAATTCTTCAACCCTTGCTTCATCGTCCGACCTCGGTGGTGCTTGTGGTGGGTTGGGAGCTCTCCACCTTTGATTGTACCCCGGAGGTCTATATGGTCCCGCTTGTTGCCTCGGTTGGAAGTTTTATTGTTGAGGCCCTCTTGGTTGATATTGAGGTTGTTGTGGAGGCCGAGCTTGAGGTTGTTGCGGTGGTGGATTTAAGGCTCCATCATTATTAGCATATGAAAATCCCGGGTGATTTCTCGTGGCCGGGTTTGCCCAATAACCGGTGTTTCCTGCAACATATTGGACTTGCTCTATAGCTCCCTCTCCTTACTCTCCTCCAACGAACATTACTTGAGCTTGGTCGTGCCAATCGCGCATGCCCCCCCCGTTGTAGAAACGATGGGGGTCCCATGCTGCTCACTAATCAACTTCTCCAATCTCTCCACGACATTGTGGAGAGAATCAAACTTCGTAGAGAGCTCCGCTACGGCCTTTGCCTCATAAATACTTGTAGGCTTCAAGGAGGATGAAGAATGTCCCCTCTCGTCGCCCCCATTGTTGGTTATTAGAGGCCATCTCCTCAAGTAAGGCCGTAGCATCCTCCGGCGTCTTAGATAATATGGCTCCATTAGCGGTTACATCGATGATTTGCTTGGTGCTCGGTTGCAATCCATTGTAAAAGCTATGCACAAGCTTCCATGCTTCAATACTATGATGGGGGCATTGGTGTTGGAGATCTTTGAAGCGCTCCCATGCCTCAAATAGAGTTTCTTGAGGTCCTCGCTTGATGGACATGAGCGCACTTCTTATCTTACCGGTCTTTGACGGTGGATAGAATTTATTAACAAATGCACCCGCCAACTCATCCCATGTGGTAAAGATCCACTCTGCTTGTGTTCTCAACCAATATAATGCTTTATCCTGAAGAGTAAACAGGAAGAGGCACAGTCGGATAGCGTCGGCTGGTACACCGGGCATCTGAAAAGTTGCGCATTTGGACAAGAACAATTGTAGGTAGTAGTGTGGATTCTCGTGGGAGTTCCCATAAAATGGGTCTTGTTGCATCTGTAGAGATCGTCTAACCCTTGCAATACTAACAACACACACTAGAGGGGGGGGGGGAATAGTGTAATGGCAATAAAATTGTCCAATTAAAATTTACCTTGCAAATGCGGAATTATAAATGCAAGAGGAATTAACAGGCACAATCAATCCAAACACAAACACAAAGTTTTACCCTGGTTCCCCAAACTTGGGTACATCCAGCCACACCAATATTCACTATATTCCCACATAGAGAAGTGAATACAAATCTCACAGGAAGATACCCCACAAAGAGGATTTATGCCCTACACAAGGACCCAACCAATCCTACACAAGGATCAAGACTCCCACACAGAGAATCACTAACTCTCACTCAGAGAATTAGGGTTAGCCCTACTAGGACACTAGAACTCCCACAAAGAGAGTTAATTCCCACAAAGAGAATTCTCTAGTCCCACAAAGAGACAACCTCCCAAAAAGAGAGAAACTCCCACAAAGAGAGTATCCTAATCCCACAAAGAGAAATAGGAAGACAAATTACACCAAGTAAAGTAAATACTCTTACCTATGCCTTGAGATGCTTACTCATGAATGAATGCAAGGCATGGAAGAGGATCTCCAAGTGTTGGAATATGCTTGAGAGCACTTGGATGATTTCCTTTGAGATGGACTTCAATGCATGAAGAAAGATGAGTGCTCAATAGTGGGAAATGAGGGAGCTTGAGAGTTGCTTATTGATCTCTTGAGATTTTCTATAGAGTCAAGAGTTATCAAGTGTTGTCAAGAGTTCTCAAGTGATGGAAGCACACTCATATATATAGGAATCCTATATTAAGCCCAAAAACCCAAAGAAACAGCCAAATGAACAGATCTACAACGGCTAGAAACTGGGTGAAAATGACAGGAACAGTCGACTGATGATCATAAGACAGTCGACTGATCAACGGCTAGAAAATAGCCAACGGCTATAACTGATCACTCCATATTTTACACCCCTTTTCTGCATGTTTGCATGCCACTTTGATCGCTCATATCGCGTTTTTCACGATTATTCGACAATATTGCGATGCTTTTCATGATTTCTTATTTTTGTCGTATTTCAGGAGATATAGAGCGATTCGGAGTGATTTTGAGATCAAGGGGATTTACACCCACTCTGGAGTGCCACCCAAGGCTCCTCTGAGGACTATTCGGCGATGGAAGACGAATGGAAGAGGAAGGAACTCTGTAGGAGCAACGAGGAAGCGAAATGATGAAGATTGGGCATCCGCAGCATCTCACTCGGCCGAGTGAAGCACTCACTCGGCCGAGCAAGAAGACCGCTCAGCCGACCAGACCGGACACGCACCATAGAAGGAATTCAACGTGCACTCGGCCAAGTGACGATAGTCCACTCGGCCGAGTATGGAAATCCCCTCGCCCGAGTGGCACGGGAAAATCCACCATCAAAAGAGGCCGACTTACTGGAAATGTACATGCAACTGTGGGTTCCGACTCGGCCGAGCATGGAATGCCCCTTGGCCGAGTGAGTAAAGCCACTAGGCCGAGTCACCTCCGAAGAAAGACCCCCGAAAATCCTGAACTTACTGGAAATGTACTGGGTTTGTCACTCGGTCGAGTGACATTTGTCACTCGGCCGAGTGAGCTGCCTCGCCTGCTGCGTAAACTACGATTTCTGGGCTGCGCAGGGGCATTTTTGTCATGATTTTTTAGGCGATTTTGAAGGGTATTTAAACCCAGTTTTTGGCCTAGTTTAGAAGAACATTTTGATACTTTTGGCAGCCCTTTAAGAGAGATTTTTAGGTAATTAGATTTAGGCTTTTGGAGAGATTAGAAAGGGGACTTTTGTTGGATGCTATTGGATTCTCATTGGTTTGTCTCTTTTCTTATCAAAAACTCTATTTTTGTTGATAATTTCTCTATTGCAATGAATTGTGCTGAATTTGTTATTGATTTTCTCATGAATTGCATGATGATTAGTGAGTAGTTATATCATCTTAGGGCATATGGATGAACCCTATGAACCCTATTTCTAAATTGTGATGAATTGGTGAAATTCTTGCTAGAATTGATTAGGGTTAGGTTGGGATTGATTAATTACGGATAGCTAGGGATTCATATTGATTGGGATTTGCAAGCGATTGGGTCCCAATTGATAGGAAGCCCTAGAAATTCGATTTAGATTTACGATTGGACTTCCCTAGAATTGGTTTGCAAGAGATTGGGCTAAAGATAGGATTTTTAATCGTGTTTCTATACCAATATCCGTTTGCAAGAGATTGGACGGGTATGAACTATCTCAACCTAGGTCGTAGCTCGTGTTTGCACAAGAGTGGGCTCAAGATACGGTTGAATGATGATGTCATTCTTCACGCTAGCGGCTTAGGTTAGGGTTTGCAAGAGATTGGGCCCTAGCGTGAGCTTGGTTCTACATTTAGTTGCGACTAGTTCACCTAAAATTCAAGTCTAGCAATGATGTAACCTACGAATCACAACGATGAGATACGGTCCGTAGCGGGGATTCCCTATCCCTAGGCGCTTTATTTTATTGATATTTCTATCGACATTCGAACGATTGTGACAATTTTACCCCAAATTATTCTCGACCATTTTGATAGCTAGGTGATTGGAAAGAGACACTGTCATTGTTCCTCCCTGAGTTCGATACCCGCTCGCCGCTACACCGTGCGCTTGCGGTAAGACTACGAGTCGCTTGTCTCGGATGCGTGTGCATACCGGGGCATCAATCAAGTTTTTGGCGACGTTGCCGGGGATTCATCTCCGTGTAAATTGCGCCATACTTGGTTGTTCTCAGAGTTACATTTTGGATAGATCAAGTTTTTGGCGTCGTTGTCGGGGATGGATATTTGACGGTTTTTAATTTTGATCACCCGGTTATCCCTTACCATCTATCCACCCTTCTCTCTTTATTTTTCCTTACTGACTCTGTTTAATGTCCAATTTACTTGCTCTCCCCAAATTCTCCATGAGACCTTGACAGGAACATGGGAGACGCTATTTTGATGACTGAGTCTAGCCCGGAGGACGGTGATTCCTTCGCGAACCTTCTTAGAGAACTCGTTGATGAGGTTCATGCCACAGGGGCATTCACCGTTGATGTCAAGGACCCCATTGAGCAACAATTTGCTATTTTTGTGATGGATCGAGTCTCCCCGGAAAGGACTATTGAGGGCAACGTCAGGGTTGATGTGAGATACGACAAGTTATATTTTGAAAGCGGCGGAGCATGCACCGAAGAGTATAACGCTTCTGAGAAGTCCACTGGTCTTGCTGAGATTCATTTAAGTACACTTTACGACCCTTACTCTTATATTTATGAACCTACTGACGCATCTCTTGATCTCAAGTTTGGACCGGAGCATGATGGTGATCCCATCGATGCCCGCGCAGAGTTGTGCAGCGTTTATTCCGATGCGCCGTCCTCACCAAGAAGTGAATCTGAGTCTGAATGGGGAAGCCCACTCAAAGAGAAAGAACTAAACCCAGATGTTGTAGGAGAAATCAAGCTTACACAAGGAGAAGAAGTGGAGGGTACAGCGTCACCTGAGGTAGAGCTTAAACAATTACCACCAAATCTAAGGTATGCTTTCTTGGGTAATAAATTGACCTATCCTGTTATTGTTAATGCCCACCTCAACCATGATCAACTAGAGAGACTCTTAGATGTCCTTAGGAGTCACAAGGATGTGCTTGGCTACACCATCTCTGATCTTAAGGGAATAAGCCCTAGGCTTTGCACGCATAGAATCCACTTGGAAAACACTGAAGCCGCCTCCATAGAGCCTCAAAGGCGGTTGAACCCTAACATGAAGTGTAGGATCCTGCCAAAACAGAGTTAGGATCGATAAATGAAGTTGAGACTTACGCTTGCGTATGCGGCACGGTAGTCTACGAACTTCGCCTTCGGATTCGCCACGACGGATCGAGTCTTCTCACGAACGGAGTAAGGCTACTAAATCCACAATCTAAATCTCTACTTTTAGATTAAGAACTTGGATAAAGGGAGAGGAAGTATTTCGGCAGAGCTTCACTAGAATGAAAATGCATGCAAGAATGCCATGCAAAAGTGTAAAGAAATGGCTAACCCTTGGGTCTTATTTATAGCCCCCAAGGTAGTTATTTTAGGATCAATTGTTCCTTTGGAACAATTTAACTAAGGTGTACCATCGTACATGGCATATTATAAGCTTAAGTTGTACCATATGCATGGTACAATATAAGCTTAAGATATTACCCCTTTATTAGCCATATGTCGCATGCACTTATGCACATATAATGCGACTTTCCCATCAATCTAGAGATCCTCTCCGTAAGGGAACATATTCCCTTTGCGTACGACTTCGTGTACGCGACGTTCGAGGTCCGTATTCCCTCGTACATCCCCTACAAGGGTGTACTAACGTCTTCCATATCCAACATCTCCCACTCACACTTGAGGGGATTTGTAAGAGAACGTCTTTCTCTTAGTTCTTTCATCTATCATACCGAGAAATAGACCGTGCGACCGTCATGCGCGTAGAGTCTGTTGTTGTGCACTTGTTAGAGATACACAACGACCTCGAAGGTGCAAAGTTGAGTAGTTCAACGCATGTTTTACCCTAGATTATTTCTTCACATTTCTTATACTTTATATTCAACAATTGAATCCCATCTGGATTACAATTGGCTGGCCAGCTTTGAATCATTAAAGTCCAAATGCGAATATGAAATCAATCTTCCTCTTCTTGCGAACCTTCTGATCTTGACTTGATTCGCTTTTCTAACGTGCCCCGCCGAGCCGAATTATCATAGCCCATTAGCAACACGCTAAGATAGCGATCATCTCGTCAAATCTAAAGGAACCAATTGGAGTCCTTGAGGGTAAGAGTTAAGACCCATATGGCCTTTGAGTCTCACATAATAGCAAACACTATTGCTACTAACTCAGTGGTCGAAATGCATACGTGGTATGAACACGTATTACAACATCACTCCTTTCCCAGGGAGAGTATGTCTTAATGATGTTGTACGGATGAAAGATCAGACACCATAGTGCCTATCTTTTGAGTCCCCTTACTACCCATGAAATATTCCCGGACTCTCATCCTGCATAAGACAGATAGGATTTAAAAAATACAATGAGATCTTTATATCCTTGTGATACAGATCTCAGATCTTTTGTAAGCATCCATATGATGCAGATCTTTCATTCGACTATCTTGTTAAAGTCATGACTATAAATCATTCGTCTAATGATTTTGACTGTAAACTAGTCTCATCTATATCTTATCCATCTGATAAGATAAGGCGGTTGCTCATGTGAGAGAGCCAACCTTAATCTGTCCAACATACACACAATTCAGCTGAGATTTCAAAAATGTACACAAACATTTCTTAAGAAATTCATATGCAATGTTTGAAAAAAGAACTTATTCTTTTATTAACTTTGATCTTTCTCAGACATGGGAATATATATTGGTACAACTTAGCTCTTACGCAATCCTTGGGATGATAAGTGTTTATAAAACACATTTCTGGGGATCGCTTTCGTAAGCTGATCCTCTATCATCTCATGCGTAGATATGTACCTTATGTCTACCTTCTTGGTTTTATCATAGTCTTTTGCAAATCTGCAGTTCCTTTAAGATACTGCATTATCCTCTTAACCGCTTTCCAGTGTTCTTGCCCTGGGTTGGATTGGTAACGACTTACCATTCCAACGGTAAAACAGATGTCCAGTCTTGTATGCATCATAGCGTACATAAGACTATCAACTGTACTGGAATATGGAACTTTTTCCATAATTTCCTTTTCCTTTTGGTTCTTTGGACATGATTTCAGATATAAATTATGGCATCTGCTTATAGGAGTATCAATTGGACTTGCAGTCCTACATATTAAACCGTTCTAGAACCTTCTTTATATAAGTCTCTTTTGAAAGAGAAAGAAGTTTCTTTGAACGATTCCTTGAAATCTTAATTCCAAGGATATATGTGGCTTCCCCATGTCTTTCATCTCAAAACTGATGAAATTCAAGCCTTGATATCCATCACAAAGCCCTTGTCATTTCTGGTTATTAAATTGTCATCTACATATAGCGACATAATAACATGCTTGCTTTTAATCCTCTTGATATATACGCAGTTATCTTCATCAAGCATGGAAAATCCATTTGATAAGACAACTTCTTGAAATCGTATATACCATTGCCTCGAGGATTATTTAAGACTATATATAGACTTACGAAGTTTACAAACCTTATGTTCGTTTCCTTCTTTTACAAACCCTGTTGGTTGTTCCATATAGATCTCCTCGTCCAATTCTCCATTGAGAAAGGCAGTCTTTACATCCATCTGATGTAATTTTGAGGTATAAGCAAGCTACCATTGCCAGAATCAGGCGAATCGAGGTAAAACGCACAATAGGTGAGAAGGTCTCTTCGTAGTCTATTCCTTCCTGTTGCGTAAAACCTTTCACGACAAGGCGAGCTTTATATCTAAATATAAAACCATTAGCCTTATGCTAGATCTTGAGAACCCATTTGTTCTCAATTGCTCGATGTCCTCTGGGTAAGTTAACTAAGTCCTAGACTTGGTTAACTTTCATGGATTTCAATTCCTCCTTCATCGCTTCCATCCATTTGTCTTTTGCAGGGCATGATACGGCCTGTTTGAAAGTAGCAGGCTCGTCATCATCTTGTAGTAAAGTCATAAAAGTTTGCGGAAATTCATCCTCAAATCTTAGAGGAGCTAACCTTGTATGACTACTACGTCGTATTTGAGATTCTTCAAGTCCTTGTTGACTCGAATTTAGATCAATTCTAATATCACTCCCACTTGGAATGTCGTTAGAATTGCTCCCACTTGGATCATTATTCTCGTATGGAATAGGATAATCGTCATTCGTATGATCCATTCGTGAAAGTTGAAACGTATCTTCGTTTTCACCAAGAATTCTCCCACTCGAATGAGGTAATCCTTCTTGATCATAAATCTCAAATAGAGATAAGTCCTGACTTATCTCGCCCTGTCTTGGAAACTCGTTTTCCAAGACAGTGACATCCCTCGACTCAAACTCAATTAGCCCACCATTGTCTTCCTGACTAACAAAAACATAACCTTTGGAGTTTTCTGCGTATCGTTTAAAGATACATTTCCTTCCCCATGGCCCAAGTTTGCCATATTTATGGGAGGAAATATGTGCGTAGAATGCACGACCCCAAGGTTTCAAAATGTTTAAGTCAAGAGACCTTTGGTTCCACAACTCATAAGGAGTGGAGCTAACTGATTTCGAGGGTACGCGGTAATGAAAACGGCCGTCAATAATGCATCACCCCAAAAGGTGATTAGCAAGTTAGCTTGCGCCATAATTGAACGGACCATTTCCATTAAAGTCCTATTTCTCCTGTCTGCAACACCTGTTTTGTTGAGGAGTATAAGGCATAGTTACCTGATGTACCATGCCTTCTTCATCACAAAGTTCCTTAAAACTTGTTGATTGATATTCACCGCCCCTTATCGGTTCGCAAGACCTTAATCTTGCGATCTAATTGATTCTCCACTAAACTCATATAGTTTTTAAAGCAAGCCAAAGCTTCACTTTTGTGGGATATCAAATAGATATGTCCGAATCGGGTGAAATCATCAATAAAAGTGATGAAATAGGAATTTCTGTGTCTTGTCTTGACATTCATCGGACCACATATGTCCGAATGGATAAGCTGTAATGGAACCTTGGCCCTTGTGCCAGTTCCAAACGGCTTGCGACAAGATTTCCCCACAAGGCAATGTTCGCAGGTCGACATTTCAACCTTTGAAACATTTGATAGAAGGCCACGTTTGGCAAATCTATCCATACGCGTTGGTCCAATATGACCAAGCCTTGTGTGCCAACAAATTATATTAGACTCATTAGTCAAAGAATTTGTCACAAGGAAATTTTCATTACATGAGGAATCATATATTGTACTTATTACAATAAATCCTTTGAAATACAAACCCAGTACCAATAAAGGAATTATTACAAAATAGGTCCATATTACAATCATGAAGGAACCAACTAAAACCAAGACCCATTAATTTGACCACAGTTTTAATATTCCTTTGAATATATGGAATGAAGAGAACATCATGAAGTAGGAGAGTGCGGCCGTTGTCCAAGACTAGCTTGCGAGTCCCAACGCCTTTCACTTCAACACGTGTGTTGTTTCCTACATTGATCCACTTCATTCCTTGGGGTATCCGGTGATACTCCACGAAGGACCGTCTGTCCTTTGCTATGTGGTCGGTGGCACCTGAATTAATTATCCCAAAATGGATTAGATTCCACAAGAAATAGTGAACTAGAAACACATATGTAACTAGTATTACAAGTTACCTCGTCACTTCCACTCGTACACGAACGAGCATAGTGACCGAGCTTGTTACACTTGAAGCACTTGATCCTTTTCAAGTCTTTCTTCTTGTGCCATTTCTTGTGCCCACCCTTACTTTTGGGTTCCTTGGTAGACTCAGGTTGCTTATTACGTTCATTAGAAGACTTCGAACGATCTTTACGTTTCTTTCCCCCGTGTGAGGAACTAGCAACCATGTGCACTTCTGCACTTGGCTTGGCAGCCGCAAGCCGCTCTTCCTCCAATTCGAGGTGCTTGGAAACATCGTTGAAGGTCTTGATGCTCTCATTATGAGTGGGATGCATCTTCATCTGATCCCACCCATTTGGTAGGGAACGTATGACTGCTTGGATTTGTTGCTCATCTGTGAGCATATGACCTGCATCCTTTAACTCCGAGATAAGGTTCGCCATATGTCGCAGATGTTTCCCCATGGAATGATCTGGAAATTTCTTATATGAATCGAACCTTATAGTTAAGGAGCGAAGTTTGGACACCGATGTGCCACCGAACTTCTCCTCTAGCTTGGACCATATGTCCATGGCTAGGTCATGTTCTCGGAAGATGCGCATTATGTCATCAGCCATACTGCTTAATAACGTAATGCGTGCTATCTTGTTCTTCCGAGACCAAGCATCAAAAGCTTCCTTGTCTCGTCGGTGTTGGGCCGTAGTGCCCAACTCGGGTTTAATCATTACGTTCTTTAGAGTTTCGAGCACTTCTTGCTCCTCTAAAACGTATTGTATCTTAATGGACCAAAGTTTGTAATTATCGTCGTTGAGTTTTTCATCTTTGTTTAACTCAGCGACGATATTCTTTGAAGCGGAAGACATTTTACTTTTAAAATGCTGTAAAAAACACAAAACCGAAGGTTTGATCAAAACATTGCATAAAAATTCTTAAAATATAACTCCCACTTGAAATGATAATAGAATATCCCATTTGGATAGTTCTAAAAATTCAAATCCCACTTGGAATTATATTATATTTGATAAGTTACTTTCGAAAAATATTGAAGATGTTGTTCTATAATCGAAAAGGTCTCTATGATTTCAATCACCATCTAGAACAACCTTCAATATTCCCCCATCACTTATCAAACAATCGTACTCTTATAGTACTTCGCAGCGGAAAATTACTTTTGAAAAACATATCTTTCAAAATGGAATAGGTGAGAGTTTGCGCAAAGAATTTTAGCGCAACAATTGCCAAGCCACGAGACTTGTTCTACACACCCATGGGTTAGATAACCATGGCCGGATCGTGGTAGGACTTGGAATTCTAAATTGCGCTATCCCGATTAAGGACGGGACATAACCTATTTGAAAAACATCTTTTTCAAAAAATTTGAAAATACATTGGCTAATCTCCGTAGAGTAGAGCACAATGTTATGGCTAATCTCGCATGAAGTAGAGCACTATGGCTAATCTTCAAGGAGTATAGCCCAATGAAAAACTTCATTAAAACGTTAGCCCCGTATGGACTAGTCGGTACTGTGGTTAGCCCCGTATGGGCTAATCGACACATTCGAGTTTGGCCAAGGCCTTTTGTTACCCTGTATGGGTCAGTTGGCAAGTTTGCAATCGACCCAGACCTTCTGCCAGATTGGTCGACCAAAACGACCAAATTGGTCGACCAATTATTTTGGTCTGCAACTTCTCCCGGCCAGGGCCTCTGCCCTGGCCGAGGCTTGGCCAAGGGCCGGCCAGGGCCTCTGCCCTGGCCGAGGCCGGCCAGGGCCGGCCATGCCCTGGCCGAGGCCAGGGCATTGGCCCTGGCCTCTGCCAAGGCCGGCCAGGCCTTGGCCGGCCATGGCTTGGCCATGGCCGGTCATGGCCAAGGCCATTTGGCATTGGCCGGCCATGGTCCCTTTGGCCATGGCCGGCCACCCCCTTTGAATGGGGTTGCCGCACACCCCGCCGGAGGGGTGGCCGTGGTGGTTATTGGCCGTAGCCAACCCCCTCCGCAAGTGGAGGGGGGTGCATAGCCTTCATAGCCCATTTGGAGATGGCGCACATGCACTAATATTCATCTTCTCCGATGGAGATAACTACCATCATCTTCCTCGATGAAGCACCCGTTCGTCGATGAAGCACCCATTCGTCGAGAAATTAGTTATTTTCTAATGGCCGTGTGCCAAAAATGAAAAATAATATACTACGTGAACGGTCGGTTCTTCCCGTCACGGAGAGTTCCTACCATATCCGTAATGATAGGAGACCCTAACGTGAAAAGAACAACCGCTGCGTTCTCTCCGTCACGAAGCGTTCCTACCATATCCGTAATGGTAGGATACCCATTCGTGAAAAAGACAACGACTCGTTCATAGTTTCGACGGGGCGGCGGTTTGACCGGGGCGAACCCTTATGGCTCTGATACCAATGTAGGATCCTGGCAAAACAGAGTTAGGATCGATAAATGAAGTTGAGACTTACGCTTGCGTATGCGGCACGGTAGTCTACGAACTTCGCCTTTGGATTCGCCACGACAGATCGAGTCTTCTCACGAACGGAGTAAGGCTACTAAATCCAAAATCTAAATCACTACTTTTAGATTAAGAACTTGGATAAAGGGAGAGGAAGTATTTCGGCAGAGCTTCGCTAGAATGAAAATGCATGCAAGAATGCCATGCAAAAGTGTAAAGAAATGGCTAACCCTTGGGTCTTATTTATAGCCCCCAAGGTAGTTATTTTAGGATCAATTGTTCCTTTGGAACAATTTAACTAAGGTGTACCATCGTACATGGCATATTATAAGCTTAAGTTGTACCATATGCATGGTACAATATAAGCTTAAGATACTACCCCTTTATTAGCCATATGTCGCATGCACTTATGCACATATAATGCGACTTTCCCATCAATCTAGAGATCCTCTCCGTAAGGGAACATATTCCCTTTGCGTACGACTTCGTGTACGCGACGTTCGAGGTCCGTATTCCCTCGTACATCCCCTACAAGGGTGTACTAACGTCTTCCATATACAACATGAAGGAGGTGGTTAAGAAAGAGATTCTTAAATTACTCGAAGCTGGCATTATTTATCCTATGTCTGATAGCCAGTGGGTTCGCCCCGTTCACGTCGTCCCGAAAAAAGGGGGGATGACCGTTATAAAAAATGAAAAGGGAGAACCCATTTCTACGCGTACCGTCACGGGATGGCGAATGTGCATTGACTATAGGAAATTAAACAAAGCCACCCGGAAAAGCCATTACCCATTGCCCTTCATTGATCAAATGCTTGAGCGTCTTGCTAAACACAAATACTTCTGTTATTTGGATGGCTATTCGGGATTCTTTCAAATCCCCTTGCATGAAGACGACCAAGAAAAGACCACTTTCACATGTCCTTATGGTACATATGCCTATCGTAGAATGCCCTTTGGACTTTGCAATGCTCCCGCCACTTTTCAAAGATGCATGACATCAATCTTTTCCGATTACATTGAAAATATTATGGAAGTCTTCATGGATGATTTTTCTGTGTATGGAAGTGAGTTTGATTCTTGTTTGGATAATCTTACTAAAGTCCTTAAACGATGCCAACAAAACAACCTCACTCTTAATTGGGAAAAATGTCATTTTATGGTCACCGAGGGGATAGTACTTGGGCATCTTGTGTCCTCTAGAGGAATTGAGGTTGATAAGGCGAAAGTTGAGGTAATCGAAAAACTCCCTCCTCCCATTAATGTAAAGGGCATTAGAGGCTTCCTTGGTCATGCGGGGTTTTACCGCCGCTTTATCAAGGACTTTGCCCAAATTGCCCGACCCCTTACTTCCTTACTTGTTAAAGATGCCCCTTTTGTCTTTTCAGGAGAGTGTTTGCAAGCATTTAATACATTGAAGGAAGCGCTCATTTCTGTCCCCATCATACAACCGCCGGATTGGAGCCTTCCCTTCTGTAACGACCACTTTTCGTGGTACGTTGTTCGTGCACGTGCTTTTGACCGTGCACGTGTTTGTTTTAGACTTTGTTGTTTGTGAACACTTTCGTGCGATATGCCATTGTGAACGTCTCTGAGAATATTAAATAGTGGCACTATTTTGGAACGACGTTTCTCGAGTCGTTTTCCCACAATTTAAACTTACTCGATGAGACGTGACGATTCTCACTCTTGACGGGAGACGTTTCTATTTTTAGTTTCATCGTCCGACGTCGAAATTGAGATCCGTCTTCTTAGTTAGCTCACATTCGTCGTCACGATCACCACGATATTTATTTTATAATTTTTGGAGTTTATTTGACCACTTTTATATTTTTAACAAGTTTTATATTATTTTTAATAATTAATTTATAAATTATTTTCGGCCAAATAAAATTTATTTAAGTTTTAAACGTTTTAAAGAATTTTTGAGCCAATTTCCAGCTCATTTGGACCAAGTCAAATCCTTGGGTGAGTTGGAGAAGTTGAGATTTAAATTTTAAATTATTTTAAACTTCTAATCCTATTAGATTTAGCCCTAGACCAAGTCAACCCATCTACACTATATAAACAACCCCTAGGAAGACCTATTTTCGCAAGAAATTAGCCCTAGCCTCTTCCAAAACTCAAATTGGACGTTGCGACGATTCGTCGCAACGTTGTGACGTTCAGCCCCCCGCACTGACCGAGAGAACGGCCTCCGTTCGCCCGCTCTGACCGATAGCCAAGCCCGCACCCGCTGCTGTCGCCACCCCCGCTCCCCGCTCCCCGCTCCGACCGAGTACATCTCTCGGTCTGACCGAGAGATTTCCCCGCCTCCGCTCCGCTCCGCAACGTTGCAACTGCAACGTTGCAACCCCCGCACCGACCGACGCTCCCGCCCGCACCGACCGAAGCGCTCCCCCGCATCGCCCGCTCCCCCGCTCCGTTGCAACCTGCCTCGCTGCAGCCCCCGCATCCGCTCGCCCCGACCGACAGATCCCCTCGCTCCGGGCCGCTGTGACCAAGCGCCCAAGCCTTGCAACGCTCTCCGCTGCACTGCGACCATCCCCCTCGCTGTGTTCTCTCGGTCTGACCGAGAGAATCTCTCACAGCGGCTCGGTCTGACCGAGCGACGTTCGTCGCAACCCCGCATCCGTCGCACCGCTTGCCTCCGTGGGCCCCCCAAGTTCTCCAGAGGTATTGTGGGTCCCCCAAAGGTCCCTAGGACTATTGTGGGCCCCACCTAGGTGCGTTCTCTTTGACGACTTGCCGCGTACGACGTCGTCGCACGTCGTAGCCCGTCGTCGCACGTGCGAGCTTTGGAATCTGGAATCGTCGCCCTGGTTGATTGCTCTGAAATTTCCAGCGAGGAATCTAATTGGAATCTGGACTTGGAGCGCGATCTTATTATTCCAACCCCCGGTGTCGCTACCCGACGCCGGTGTAGCTTTCGCGTCGTGTTGAGGTAACGCTTTGCACCCCTAGGACCCCCAACCCAATGCATGCTAATCAAGACTAAAATCAGTATTTTAAAAGTATTTTAAATGTTTTAAATTCACTAATCAAGATTAATAATATGGACTTTAGGCCGGTGGACTTGTGCACGTAGGATAATTGTGATTTTTGGACTCATTGGACGGTGTGCTCAGACGTCGTACTTGCAGGCAAGTGAAACTTGCCAACTCTTGCTTAGGGCCTTGTTTTTAGGCCACATCCTTGTTTTTAGCGTAAAAGAGACTAGTCAGTGAAATGATAGCTGGCTAGACGCCTACTTGATCTAGTTTGACAACGAAACTAGATCCGTCACCTAATTGATCTAGCTTGACAACGAAGCTAGATCCAACCCTTTAAACTTGTTGTTCATGCATACTAAACTGTCACGTTTACTTTCCTTACCTGTACGCACTTTTAACTGCCATGCATTGCATCTTACATGTCATCCAAATTGATTGTTGCATCGTAGCACACGCTACAAAATACTTGTACAAATCCGTGTTTCCGTGTTCCTGGCTAGGTGCACCCCTAGGCCATACTTGTTAAAAACACTTCCTGGCTCGTGATCCAGAAGCTAGCATTCCAAGTTCGGGGGTAAGGCCCTGGCTCGACACACGTGGAGGGGTAGGGATAAACGGTTACTTGAGCTTAGGAGTGGCCTGATCAGCCCTCTAGCCAAAAGACGGAATCCCTGTGCACGAGGTGCTTACTTTCCTTGTCTTGTACTTGTCTTGTGAATGATTCATGCAATACTTGTCATCTATGCCATGTTTAAATGCCATGCTCGTACTTTACTTTACTTTACCTTACCTGTTGCACTCATTACTTTAACTGCCATGTCATTGCATCATGCTAGAGCTGCTAGGTTGCTTTACTTTTATCTACTTTCAGTTTTCTTGCACAAGTCTCTTGTAGACTTGCTGATATATGCCCCTTGCTCTTTTGGGTGTCACATGTTAGACCCTGAGCCAGAGACCGTTGCTGAGTACGTGATGTGTTGCTGACGCTGAGCCTGAGTCCATGTTTGTCCAGGGGGGAGTTTTGTGGACACCGGAGACCTTTATTGGTGACTTTGCCGAGCTTCTTTTATTTTTAGTTTCTGCAGTTAGTTGTTGGTGCGTAGCACCGTCGTTTGTACTTTGTACTTTTGTTGGCCATGTTTGGGCCTTTTGACTCTTTTTCTTTTAGCCTGGTGGCTTTTCTGCGATGTTGGAATTTATATCTATGGATATTCTGAGATTATTCTTTGTCTCATATCATTATTATTATCTTGTTTCGCTCGCGTTGCAAGGACCTGCAGTTTTAAATTTGATTGACGCTTATCGGACTTGCAGCTTTGTAGCTTCAAGTCTGAGCGGACCTTCTCACGCTTCGCCTCCATATTTTTGGGAAGCGGGGCGTGACAGGTTTTGTTGGTGGCCCATGCAGGTCCAGTCTTGCAATTGCGAATTAACGAAACAATGATAATAACGGGATGTCCATTAAATAAATTGCAACATCCGAGTCAGAAGCCCTGAGTCAAGTTGTTTTCTTAGGACACTAGGTGATAAGAAGGCATAGTTAGACGTCTGTGCTTGCTAGTTAGAGGCCCTGATTGTAGTCAGACTCCCTTTTAGAAATTGATTTAATCGTCGTAGGAGTTACATTAGTGGTTCATGTCTACCCCTGACCATATTAGACTTCTAGAATTGCCTTTAGTCGTTCGCTTGGGTTCACCGATTTCGGACCAAGCTGAACGCATTTTCTTACCGTCTAACCTTTAGAAGTCTTAGCGCTTAGTTTTTAATCTTTAGTCGGTCGACCGTAGGAGTTTCCGTAGACTTTTCTGATTCATGTCCTAGGCGTATGTATGCTCTGATCACCTGACCAATTTCCTTGCCTCGATTCCCGATATCGCCTCATGACAAACGTCGTCAATTTTCAAATCTCTCCATTACAAATCTTGAATCGTCTGAAAGTATTTCTTTTGACTTCCTCTTTCCCTAAGTTTAAATTTGTTCAAAATTTTTATATAAATATGCTTAACTTGTACTCCTCATTGATTTAAATTTTTAAAACTTCTGTCGAAATTTTTGAATAATAGTTTATAATGTTTTTTTTCAGCCTACACCTTTGTACCTATGAGAATACATATTTCCTTTCATATATTAATTTCATTCTGAGCCATACATTTTGCCTTGCCCAATTCGATTTATAATTTTCCTTCTTATTTGTGTTATTCGAATGGTACGGCGTGTTTACTTTAATATACCTTCAAGTCACATAGAATTTCAGCTTTCAGCAAGTTGGTTTTTGCTCGTCGTTTTCGCTACTTCAGATTCCTGCAAAATTACTATTTTCATAACCTCTTCCTGCTTCAGACCCTCCCTGATTTGATTTTAAAGACTTGCTATTCGATTTCGATAAATCTACTACTAAGTTAATATATTTTTCCGTGCACCATGCATACTTTCAATCATTTTTATATTCATACCAGACTTGTTGTGCTCGTATATTAGGAACTTATGTAAATCAGTTTTTCATTTTTGGCAAACCCTAGTTCTCTAAAAGTAGTTTCAGAATGGAATATTCTAAATTTCCCATAGCCTAAAAGTTTTGAAGACATTTAACCTGAGTTTAAATTCTCCCGTTACTTGATTTCATTCTTTGACTTTCAAAACTTTTGACAACATTATATTAAATTACTAACGTATAAGATTTCTAAAACCTCGTCCTTAATATTCGTGTAAATGATTTTACTTTCTTTTACATTGATTTTATATAAACCAATAAAATACTTTCTCTTATTATGAATATTCGACTCAAACTTTTTTCAACTCGCTTTATCGATCCCCAAATATTTTATACAGATGAGGAATTCCAATTTTTGAAGTACAACAGTTTTCAATGTTGCGTATTTTAGCTTATGCTATTTACCCTATTTTCTTTTCCCCCTCCTATATAAGCATCACTACATCTCCCTTTTCCCTCAACCTAAACATCACCTTTGAGTCAATGTTCGTCTAACAAAGCCGTCTCCTGGTATTCGTCCTATCCGAACTCGTGCTTATCGACCCTTCCCTCGCCACGACCTCGACCTCCCTTGTTGCTTAGACTTTAGTGCCCGTCAAGATCTGTGTCAACTCCTAGTTGTTAGTAGACCCTTGGACCTTGTGAGGTGTCGTAGTGCACGTACCTAAGTTGTGTACGTGGGCTTGAATGAGTATATCCCCATAGTATATTGGTGCTTGCCTATTGTGTTATATATATATATATATATATATATATATATATATATATATATATATATATATATATATATATATATATATATATATATATATATATATATATATATATATACTCGGAGTTATTCGTGATATTATGAAGTTGTCGTGGGTTAGGAGTTATAGATTTTGTGGGGATAACTATACTATACTAGGGATGCCGGTGTGTGTTAGAGTTAGCGTTGAAATATCTAAGTTGTGTATGTGGTTAGAGATACTTATAATGGTTGAAATAAATGATTGGTAAAGCTATGTGTATGTTAGTAGTGATAATGATAAGAGTACGTATGGTTAAGAGGGTAGGCCTATTATGTGATCTATATGTTAGCACGTATGAGTGTGTGCTCGTATGTGGGTATGTATTGTGTTTAGACGTAAGTAGTTATGTTTTGTTGCCTGAGTATATAGGTGATATACATATGGTAGTAGGAGTATAATTTATTGCTTGCTTTTCGGGATGTTGCATGCGTGCATACCGTGAGGTATACACGACTATTGCACATCTTAATTATGTATGTGTGAATGTGTTAGTATACTAATTATAGGTAGTAGGCTATGGTGTGAATATATACATTATTTATGTGTGACTATACGGTGAATGTTTGTACTAGAGAGGGTATTATAAATATGTGGGTGCTGATGTCTGTAATGTTATTATTATGGTATATAATTAGATTGAACTATGTGGGTGTTATCTGACTAAATATTAAGTGTGATTGATTTATGGAATGTATATGGTTGTATTGGTAGATGTATATATATGGGAGTGGTATTGGTATAGGTATGAATGTCGTGAATATTCTAATATGTGTATTGAGTCTCACTCAAGCTTGAGTGAGTATACTCTAAGTATGGTGAATGTATGTTTGTAGTTGAATATAGCAATGTTTGATGTATGTATAGTGATAGAAGTGTTTGTGCCTGATAGTGTTACGCACATGATTGTGGGTCGCTATACCAGTATATAGTTATAGGGTTGGTCTTGTGGTATGGTTATTTACTAAGGACTTGCTTGTGTGCTAGCTAAACTAGGTGCATAGATGTGCTAGCAATATAATGATATGATTGGTATGCGTAAATGAAATGTTAGCGTGTATGGGTGTGCACCATGCACGTGTAAGTATGTGCTTAGCTAATAGGAATTGATGACTATGGTATATGTGGCGTGTCGTAAATGCAGTCATAGGACCGTACGTAATGTGAATGTATGGTGAAATATTTGAATGCATTGAATGGCTATATATCGTGAAATTATAGTAGTGGTGAATGTATATTAGATATAGTGAATTTGATTTAATAATGGTATGGTGTGACTATATGTGCTGAGATGTTTGGTATTGGATGATTATTAGTGGGTAGTATACCCTTGATGTTTGTGCATATGTAGCTACATATAGGTAGAGCAATGATTGTATTGGCTAAGTGTGAGACTATCCTTATAGGAGTATCTGAAATATTGTTTTGTGATTAGGTAGGTAGTAGTTATATAAGGGATGCATGCTTATATATATGATTGAAATACGTGTATGAGTCTGATTGACTATAATAGGTATAAGTGTATACGTACGTGAATGTACATATATATACGTGTTGGTAGTGTTAATATTTGACCCTAGTGCATATATAAGCACTTGTAATGACAAAACCTGGTTGAATTATTATATGACTTGAGTGGGGTAGTTACTAGAGCGACTAGCTATATTAGAAAGTCCGAGGACGGACTTTATTCTAAGGTGGGGAGGATGTAACGACCACTTTTCGTGGTACGTTGTTCGTGCACGTGCTTTTGACCTTGCACGTGTTTGTTTTAGACTTTGTTGTTTGTGAACACTTTCGTGCGATATGCCGTTGTGAACGTCTCTGAGAATATTAAATAGTGGCACTATTTTGGAACGACGTTTCTCGAGTCGTTTTCCCACAATTTAAACTTACTCGATGAGACGTGACGATTCTCACTCTTGACGGGAGACGTTTCTATTTTTAGTCTCGTCGTCCGACGTCGAAATTGAGATCCGTATTCTTAGTTAGCTCACATTCGTCGTCACGATCACCACGATATTTATTTTATAATTTTTGGAGTTTATTTGACCACTTTTATATTTTTAACAAGTTTTAAATTATTTTTATTAATTAATTTATAAATTATTTTCGGCCAAATAAAATTTATTTAAGTTTTAAACATTTTAAAGAATTTTTGAGCCAATTTCCAGCTCATTTGGACCAAGTCAAATCCTTGGGTGAGTTGGAGAAGTTGAGATTTAAATTTTAAATTATTTTAAACTTCTAATCCTATTAGATTTAGCCCTAGACCAAGTCAACCCATCTACACTATATAAACAACCCCTAGGAAGACCTATTTTCGCAAGAAATTAGCCCTAGCCTCTTCCAAAACTCAAATTGGACGTTGCGATGATTCGTCGCAACGTTGCGACGTTCAGCCCCCCGCACTGACCGAGAGAACGGCCTCCGTTCGCCCCGCTCTGACCGATAGCCAAGCCCGCACCCGCTGCTGTCGCCACCCCCGCTCCCCGCTCCCCGCTCCGACCGAGGACATCTCTCGGTCTGACCGAGAGATTTCCCTGCCTCCGCTCCGCTCCGCAACGTTGCAACTGCAACGTTGTAACCCCCGCACCGACCGACGCTCCCCGCCCGTACCGACCGAAGTGCTCCCCCGCATCGCCCGCTCCCCCGCCCCGTTGCAACCCGCCTCGCTGCAGCCCCCGCATCCGCTCGCCCCGACCGACAGATCCCCTCGCTCCGGGCCGATGTGACCAAGCGCCCACGCCTTGCAACGCTCTCCGCTGCACTGCGACCGTCCCCCTCGCTGTGTTCTCTCGGTCTGACCGAGAGAATCTCTCGCAGCGGCTCGGTCTGACCGAGCGACGTTCGTCGCAACCCCGCATCCGTCGCACCGCTTGCCTCCGTGGGCCCCTCAAGTTCTCCAGAGGTATTGTGGGTCCCCCAAAGGTCCCTAGGACTATTGTGGGCCCCACCTAGGTGCGTTCTCTTTGACGACTTGCTGCGTACGACGTCGTCGCACGTCGTAGCCCGTCGTCGCACGTGCGACCTTTGGAATCTGGAATCGCCGCCCCGGTTGATTGCTCTGAAATTTCCAGCGAGGAATCTAATTGGAATCTGGACTTGGAGCGCGATCTTATTATTCCAACCCCCGGTGTCGCTACCCGACGCCGGTGTAGCTTTCACGTCGTGTTGAGGTAACGCTTTGCACCCCTAGGACCCCCAACCCAATGCATGCTAATCAAGACTAAAATCAGTATTTTAAAAGTATTTTAAATGTTTTAAATTCACTAATCAAGATTAATAATATGGACTTTAGGCCGGTGGACTTGTGCACGTAGGATAATTGTGATTTTTGGACTCATTGGACGGTGTGCTCAGACGTCGTACTTGCAGGCAAGTGAAACTTGCCAACTCTTGCTTAGGGCCATGTTTTTAGGCCACTTCCTTGTTTTTAGCGTAAAAGAGACTAGTCAGTGAAATGATAGCTGGCTAGACGCCTACTTGATCTAGTTTGACAACGAAACTAGATCCGTCACCTAATTGATCTAGCTTGACAACGAAGCTAGATCCAACCCTTTAAACTTGTTGTTCATGCATACTAAACTGTCACGTTTACTTTCCTTACCTGTACGCACTTTTAACTGTCATGCATTGCATCTTACATGTCATCCAAATTGATTGTTGCATCGTAGCACACGCTACAAAATACTTGTACAAATCCGTGTTTCTGTGTTCCTGGCTAGGTGCACCCCTAGGCCATACTTGTTAAAAACACTTCCTGGCTCGTGATCCAGAAGCGAGCATTCCAAGTTCGGGGGTAAGGCCCTGGCTCGACACACGTGGAGGGGTAGGGATAAACGGTTACTTGAGCTTAGGAGTGGCCTGATCAGCCCTCTAGCCAAAAGACGGAATCCATGTGCACGAGGTGCTTACTTTCCTTGTCTTGTACTTGTCTTGTGAATGATTCATGCAATACTTGCCATCCATGCCATGTTTAAATGCCATGCTCGTACTTTACTTTACTTTACCTTACCTGTTGCACTCATTACTTTAACTGCCATGTCATTGCATCATGCTAGAGCTGCTAGGTTGCTTTACTTTTATCTACTTTCAGTTTCATTGCACAAGTCTCTTGTAGACTTGCTGACATGTGCCCCTTGCTCTTTTGGGTGTCACATGTTAGACCCTGAGCCAGAGACCGTTGCTGAGTACGTGATGTGTTGCTGATGCTGAGCCTGAGTCCATGTTTGTCCAGGGGGAGTTTTGTGGACACCGGAGACCTTTCTTTGTGACTTTGCCGAGCTTCTTTTATTTTTAGTTTCTGCAGTTAGTTGTTGGTGCGTACCACCGTCGTTTGTACTTTGTACTTTTGTTGGCCATGTTTGGGCCTTTTGACTCTTTTTCTTTTAGCCTGGTGGCTTTTCTGCGATGTTGGAATTTATATCTATGGATATTCTGAGATTATTCTTTGTCTCATTTCATTATTATTATCTTGTTTCGCTCGCGTTGCAAGGACCTGCAGTTTTAAATTTGATTGACGCTTATCGGACTTGCAGCTTTGTAGCTTCAAGTCTGAGCGGACCTTCTCACGCTTCGCCTCCATATTTTTGGGAAGCGGGGCGTGACAGTCCAACAAAACCTGTCACGCCCCGCTTCCCAAAAATATGGAGGCGAAGCGTGAGAAGGTCCGCTCAGACTTGAAGCTACAAAGCTGCAAGTCCGATAAGCGTCAATTAAATTTAAAACTGCAGGTCCTTGCAACGCGAGCGAAACAAGATAATAATAATGAAATGAGACAAAGAATAATCTCAGAATATCCATAGATATAAATTCCAACATCGCAGAAAAGCCACCAGGCTAAAAGAAAAAGAGTCTAAAGGCCCAAACATGGCCAACAAAAGTACAAAGTACAAACGACGGTGCTACGCACCAACAACTAACTGCAGAAACTAAAAATAAAAGAAGCTCGGCAAAGTCACCAAGAAAGGTCTCCGGTGTCCACAAAACTCCCCCTGGACAAACATGGACTCAGGCTCAGCGTCAGCAACACATCACGTACTCAGCAACGGTCTCTGGCTCAGGGTCTAACATGTGACACCCAAAAGAGCAAGGGGCACATGTCAGCAAGTCTACAAGAGACTTGTGCAAGGAAACTGAAAGTAGATAAAAGTAAAGCAACCTAGCAGCTCTAGCATGATGCAATGACATGGCAGTTAAAGTAATGAGTGCAACAGGTAAGGTAAAGTAAAGTAAAGTACGAGCATGGCATTTAAACATGGCATGGATGACAAGTATTGCATGAATCATTCACAAGACAAGTACAAGACAAGGAAAGTAAGCACCTCGTGCACAGGGATTCCGTCTTTTGGCTAGAGGGCTGATCAGGCCACTCCTAAGCTCAAGTAACTGTTTATCCCTACCCCTCCACGTGTGTCGAGCCAGGGCCTTACCCCCGAACTTGGAATGCTCGCTTCTGGATCACGAGCCAGGAAGTGTTTTTAACAAGTATGGCCTAGGGGTGCACCTAGCCAGGAACACGGAAACACGGATTTGTACAAGTATTTTGTAGCGTGTGCTACGATGCAACAATCAATTTGGATGACATGTAAGATGCAATACATGATAGTTAAAAGTGCGTACAGGTAAGGAAAGTAAACGTGACAGTTTAGTATGCATGAACAACAAGTTTAAAGGGTTGGATCTAGCTTTGTTGTCAAGCTAGATCAATTAGGTGACGGATCTAGTTTCGTTGTCAAACTAGATCAAGTAGGCGTCTAGCCAGCTATCATTTCATTGACTAGTCTCTTTTACGCTAAAAACAAGGAAGTGGCCTAAAAACATGGCCCTAAGCAAGAGTTGGCAAGTTTCACTTGCCTGCAAGTACGACGTCTGAGCACACCGTCCAATGAGTCCAAAAATCACAATTATCCTACGTGCACAAGTCCACCGGCCTAAAGTCCATATTATTAATCTTGATTAGTGAATTTAAAACATTTAAAATACTTTTAAAATACTGATTTTAGTCTTGATTAGCATGCATTGGGTTGGGGGTCCTAGGGGTGCAAAGCGTTACCTCAACACGACGCGAAAGCTACACCGGCGTCGGGTAGCGACACCGGGGGTTGGAATAATAAGATCGCGCTCCAAGTCCAGATTCCAATTAGATTCCTCGCTGGAAATTTCAGAGCAATCAACCGGGGCGGCGATTCCAGATTCCAAAGCTCGCACGTGCGACGACGGGCTACGACGTGCGACGACGTCGTACGCGGCAAGTCGTCAAAGAGAACGCACCTAGGTGGGGCCCACAATAGTCCTAGGGACCTTTGGGGGACCCACAATACCTCTGGAGAACTTGGGGGGCCCACGGAGGCAAGCGGTGCGACGGATGCGGGGTTGCGACGAACGTCGCTCGGTCAGACCGAGCCGCTGCGAGAGATTCTCTCGGTCAGACCGAGAGAACACAGCGAGGGGGACGGTCGCAGTGCAGCGGAGAGCGTTGCAAGGCTTGGGCGCTCGGTCACATCGGCCCGGAGCGAGGGGATCTGTCGGTCGGGGCGAGCGGATGCGGGGGCTGCAGCGAGGCGGGTTGCAACGGAGCGGGGGAGCGGGCGATGCGGGGGAGCGCTTCGGTCGGTGCGGGCGGGAGCGTCGGTCGGTGCGGGGGTTGCAACGTTGCAGTTGCAACGTTGCGGAGCGGAGCGGAGGCGGGGAAATCTCTCGGTCAGACCGAGAGATGTCCTCGGTCGGAGCGGGGAGTGGGGAGCGGGGTGGCGACAGCAGCGGGTGCGGGCTTGGCTATCGGTCAGAGCGGGCGAACGGAGGCCGTTCTCTCGGTCAGTGCGAGGGGCTGAACGTCGCAACGTTGCGACGAATCGTCGCAACGTCCAATTTGAGTTTTGGAAGAGGCTAGGGCTAATTTCTTGCGAAAATTGGTCTTCCTAGGGGTTGTTTATATAGTGTAGATGGGTTGACTTGGTCTAGGGCTAAATCTAAAAAATAATTTAAAATTTAAATCTCAACTTCTCCAACTCACCCAAGGATTTGACTTGGTCCAAATGAGCTGGAAATTGGCTCAAAAATTCTTTAAAACGTTTAAAACTTAAATAAATTTTATTTAGCCGAAAATAATTTATAAATTAATTATTAAAAATAATATAAAACTTGTTAAAAATATAAAAGTGGTCAAATAAACTTCAAAAATTATAAAATAAATATCGTGGTGATCGTGACGACGAATGTGAGCTAACTAAGAAGACGGATCTCAATTTCGACGTCGGACGACGAGACTAAAAATAGAAACGTATCCCGTCAAGAGTGAGAATCGTCACGTCTCATCGAGTAAGTTTAAATTGTGGGAAAACGACTCGAGAAACGTCGTTCCAAAATAGTGCCACTATTTAATATTCTCAGAGACGTTCACAACGGCATATCGCACGAAAGTGTTCACAAACAACAAAGTCTAAAACAAACACGTGCACGGTCAAAAGCACGTGCACGAACAACGTACCACGAAAAGTGGTCGTTACACCTTCGAGCTTATGTGTGATGCAAGTGACCAAGCCATTGGGGTGGTGCTAGGACAAAGGAAAGACAAAAAGCTTCATGCTATATTCTATGCTAGCAAAAACATTGGACGACGCGCAGAAAAATTATACTACCACCGAGAAAGAGCTTTTAGCGGTTGTCTACTCCATCGAGAAGTTTCGTTCCTACCTCCTTGGATCCAAGGTTATTGTCCACACCGACCATGCGGCATTGAAGTATCTTCTAAGCAAGAAAGAGGCGAAACCAAGATTGATAAGATGGATACTTTTGTTGCAAGAATTTGACTTGGAGATTAGAAACAAGAAAGGAACGGACAACGTTGTGGTGGACCACTTATCTAGACTTGTTCGCAACAAGGAGGATGAGAGCTTGCCAATCGATGACACCTTTATCGACGAGAGGCTATTCGCCGTAAGACCCGGAGAGGTGCCTTGGTATGCGGATCTCGTTAATTATTTGGCTTGTGGGATAAAACCATGTGGGATGCCCACGCAACAAAAGAGAAGATTTATGCATGAAGCCCGAAGCTATTTTTGGGAAGATCCGTATCTCTTCAAGATTAGCAAGGATGGTGTTATTCGGAGATGTGTTTCCAATGAGGAAGCCACATCAATCATCTTGCATTGCCATAGTATGCCATGCGGAGGACATCACGCCTCATCTAAGACCACCACTAAGATATTGCAATGCGGATTCTTTTGGTCGACCATGTTCAAGGATACGCATGACTTCGTCAAGGGATGTGATAGATGCCAACGAACCGGGAACATATCAAGGCGAAACGAGATGCCTATGAGGCCCATTCTAGAAATTGAGCTATTTGATTGTTGGGGAGTGGACTTCATAGGCCTTTTTTGTCAAGCAAGGGAAACAAGTACATCTTATTAGCTGTGGATTACGTCTCTAAATATGTGGAAGCCATTGCGACCCCTACTAATGATGCGAGGGTGGTGTCCAAGTTTTTCAAGCAAAACATCTTCCCACTCTTTTGGGTGCCTCGTACTTTGATAAGCGATGGGGGAAGCCACTTTATAGAAAACAAATTTGAAGCCATGTTGAAAAGATATGGGGTGAATCACAGAGTTGGCATGGCATACCACCCTCAGACGAGTGGCCAAGTGGAGGTGTCAAACCGAGCAATCAAGCAAATTCTAGAAAAGACCATAGTTAGATCTAGAAAAGATTGGTCAATGAAATTGAACGGTGTACTATGGGCTTATCGCATGGCTTTTCGCACTCCACTTGGCACCACACCGTACCGTCTTGTTTATGGGAAAGCTTGTCACTTGCCGGTAGAGTTGGAGCACCGCGCATATTCGGATATTAAGACATTCAATTATGATTACAAGAGTGCGACGGTGAGGCGACTTTTAGATATTAATGAGCTTGATGAGATTAGACGAGATGCTTATGAGAGCTCAAGGATTTATAAGGAAAGGACTCGAATCCTCCACGACGCACGCATCACCGTTACGGATTTCAAGGTCGGAGATAAAGTCCTCCTATTCAATTCCCGGCTCCGACTCTTTCCCGGAGAGTTGAGATCGCGATGGTCCGGACCATTCAATATTAAACACATACAACCGGGAGGGGCCTTTGAATTGGAAGGGAAAGACGGAGCCGCATTCAAGTTGAATGGACAACGGCTCAAGCATTATTCTGAAGGAGTCCCCTCCGGCGAAGTAGATCGCGTGTATCTACTCAAGGGACATCCCCATGATCTTTCATATCTCCTCGATGAAGTGATTGAAGAGGCTATTCCCCACTCTATTGGTACTCTCCATGACGATGGCTTCGAAGAAAGCCAAGCTTCGGGTGAAGAAGAGAAATTGGAGGACCCTCCAGATAGCTCCACAGACGATGATGAAGGCGACGCTGATGTCGCAAGAATACGAGAGCTTTGCAAGCTCTCAACGGCCAAGAAACCAAAGAAAGCTCCACCGAACAAAAGATCGGTGTCACCGGCCAAGAAGAAGATAGGAACAAGCTTTATCTTGGGGGACTTATCCCCCAACATTACCCATGATGAGGGGCATCGAGGAAGACCGATGATCATCACGAACCAAACCCAAGAGGCCTTCCCGACAAGTTCGACGGGCGTATCTCGTATGCGCTCAACATCACGAGCTAAACGAATATCTAAAGGGGTCGATCTCACGACCTTAAACGAGCGCTTGTCGGAAGGCAACCCGATGGTTTTTGTATTGTTTTTATTTGATTTTCATGTTTGGTTTAGACTTTTATTAGAATTTTGAGTCCATGAAAATCGTGACAACGGGTCCTCATTTTCATGACAGGAGAAGGAGAAAGATAGATCAATCATATGGAGGATGATCGAGGCAAGGAAGAGCGCTCTAGGAACGCGCTCAGGCCTTAGAAGGAGGAAGAAACATACTGGAGGAAGAAAAACAGAGACTGGAGCGAAAACGAAGAGCCGTTGTAGAAAACAGCACTTCACTCAGCCGAGTAGCATATGCCACTCGGCCGAGCAAAGACTCCACTCGGCCGAGTGGAGCACCAATCAGGGAAGTTTCGGTAGACCAACTCTCTATCAATTTCTGTAAGTTTTAGTTTTAATTGCCACTCAGGCGAGTGACTTGTCACTCGGTCGAGTGAAACAGATACCCTCCTAGCTATAAGATTGCTGAGTGGCAGAGCCACTTGGTCGAATGGAGTTTTTCCATTCGACCGAGTGAAGCAAAGCCACTCGGCCGAGTCGTAAGTGGCAAGGAGACTTTGAAAAAACTTTTCGTTTATGCCACTCGGTCAAGTGACATTGTCACTCGACTGAGTCATAACAATTCCTATATATATCGGAATCGCAGCGGCCGTGGAAACCGACACCAAAATTCCCAAACTCGCAGCCGATTCGACTCCCTCGGCCGTTGCGACTCCCTCCCTCGCCTGATGCGACCCCTGCCATGCCCGAGCCAACCCCCCTTCGTCGACGATCGACTGCCCGCCGACCGTCGACGACCGGTCACCACCACCCCTCACCGGTGCCGGTCGCCACCGCCTCCGATCATCCTATTTTGCCCCAAAAAGCCTCGTTTCTCCCTATTTCTCTTGATTTGTACGCCTGTGAACCCCAAATTCAAATTATTTTTCATATCTATCTATTATCCCCTATCTCCTCCGTATATATTGAATATTTTTCGCTGATTTGATCGTTTTATTTGCAGGCTAGCTTGGGGGAGCTTTGTGGAGTTTTTGGACGCGTATTGAGCTTCGCAGCGGAGGCGTCTCTTCGCACACACAACTTATAGCTCTCGCGGCGTGTTCAGGTACACTCGTTCCATCACTTAGCACGCCGCATTATATATTTGGTTGGGACACGTCTCGCGGCACACATGCCGCCGCACACTAGGCCGCATACACGGGGAGCCGCTTCGAAGCGGAAGAGGACCGATGATCCTGGTCCCTCTTCCGCTAGGGAGGACTCCCCTCCACCTAACCCGCCATCGCCACCACCGCCTACATAGCCTATCCCTGATGATCCCGTCCCTCCACCCACTCGCCGCTACACCGTGCGCTTGCTGTAAGACTACGAGTCGCTTATCCCGGATGCGTGTGCATACCGGGGCATCGATCAAGTTCTTCCGCTAGGGAGGACTCCCCTCCACCTAGCCCGCCACCGCCACCGCTGCCTACACAGCCTATCCCTGCTGATCCCGTCCCTCCACCCGCTCCCGTCGTCGGGCCGATGTGGATTACGTTTCGAAATGACGCACACCGCGCTAGATTCAAGCATATCCGCCATTGCTCGATAGTACCCTCTAGGTTTGCACACCTAGCCGACCTAGACCGCCTAGGGGTACTCGAGGGGCTTCTCACGTTGTACGACAACGTGGGATGGCATGATTTTCTGTCGGTGTCAGTGGATACTTACATCCGTCCGACACTAGAGGTCCTTAGCTCCATTGACCGGACCCCTGGGGGATGCTCCTTTCGTCTGATGGATCGAGAGTATGAGATCACTCTCGACATGCTTATAGTGTTCTTCCAGTGGCCTGCCGTCCCTGACCCTGACCGAGCCTACGCTCCCACGCTCATCCCACCCCCGTCATTCGACATCCGCACATTCTGGACACGGATCATGGGATCCCCACTTGCCTTTGACCCTAGTAGGGCCAAGGCCTCAGCTATCCTCCACCCCTGCCTCCGCATTGCACAGCGCCTTATGGCGACTACTTTCCTAGCGAGGTAAGAGCCCGGGACCATGTCTACGCCAGAGCTCTACATGCTCTACGCGATGACTCGCCCCAGGGTTCTAGATAGGGGCAGTGACGACTTGGTCCCCGCCGTCGAGATCGACATTGCCAGTTGGTTTTTGGACTGCATAATCATTTCGGTGAGCGCTCGCTCGCCTATCTGTTGCGGCGGTCTGATCACCCTCTTAGCCCATATGACCGGCGTCGACCTTACTGACGACTTGCATCGAGCTCCGGGCCCCACTATGCTTTCGATAGATGTTATGGCCCGGATGAAGATGATTTGTCCCCATGGTCGTCAGCACTGGGTGTGGTTGCATGGTCCCTTCAGCACTGATTACATGGTTCTCCCGAGCCCCGCTCGGACACACATTGGACCGGCTCACAGGGACTGGATTCCAGCGATGGATCTTCTTATCCCCGCCGCCTATGTGCTTGAGCCCGAGGGTGCTGAGCAGGCACCCACTGCACCACCTGTCGACCCCGTGATCCCTCAGCCTACACCTGCACTGTCTGTACCTCCCGACACCTCTGGCCACACGTCTGCTAGTGTCGAGAGCACTTTAACTGAGTCGTCCACCACCACCACTACCACCACTGTGCCTATGTCTGTCGAGCCCATTGCCACACTGAGCCCCGAGTGTCCACCCACTATTCTTGAGAGCGGCGAGTCTTCCTTTACTGCTGTCGTGGAGACCCTCTCCCGATTGCTGTCCACGACTCCTAGGGAGTCATCTTTTTTGCCCTACACAGCCTCCCCAATCGTCAAACTTTCGGTCTCCACCGCCCCTGTCTTTACCGAGAGCGTCGTGACTTCTGTCCCCACGTCTGCGTCACTGACCTCTCCTGCTGCCTCATCGCCCATTTTGACTTCCACTTCTACTGCTGCTGCTTCCGCTTCGACACAGCCTGTGTCACAGCCTCACACCGAGGCTGGGCATCACGTCGTGAGCACAGCACCACTACCCCACTACCCTGCTGGACCCATCCTCTACATTGCCCACGTGAGACAGCCCCGCACTTCACCTGTTAGACCTGTGCGTCTCTCTGCTCCACCACCCCCCGACACTCTAGTTCAGAGCATTCATGCTCTTGAGGGGGATGTTAGTGGACTTAGAGGGGACGTTAGGGCTCTCTCCGCCATAGTCAGTGTAACGACCACTTTCAAGTCATGTTTTTTTAGCGCGTAGCCGTGTTCGTGTGTGTTTTGTGTATTTAATTTTAATTACTGAATTCCATAGTTTAGGCACGCGACCGAACCCCGTATTCATGACCCTCTCGGAGGCGCGATCACCCCGGTACCCTCTTTTTGATTTTTGGACGTCGTGGCACAAGACTGTAATAACCCAATTATTATTAACCTTTTAAATTAAAATTTTTAAATTCTAAACCTTTAAAAAAAATCTTACGTTTTAACAAAAGGAGTGGAGGTAGTTTTCATATATTAAAATTTTATAACTAACTGAACTATTATATCCTAACAAATTTTTATTATTATAATCATATCCTTAATAACCTATTAACTCACTGGCCATCACTTTACCCCCATGTCTTTTCCCCACTCTCTCCACGTACAGCACTCTTCCACATCTATATAAAAATTAAACCTAGGGCTAATAAAAAAAGAGAGAAACGAAACTACCGCCGCCCATATATTCCTCTCCACGCCAACATAGCCCAGAGCCCCTCCTCCCTCGCTCGAACCACTCCGACGAAGCCACAGCCAAGCTCACCGCTGACAACGCCTCTCCACTCCGCCTCCTCCTTCAGTCGATTGTCCGCCGTCCAGTCGCTGCAGGCAGCCTCGCCGTGCTGCAGTTTTCGTCCCCGACGCCGGAGCACACTATAGCGCCACCGCCTACGTCATTGCCGCCGTACCGAAGTCGTCCCTCCACCTGCAACACATCGCAACGGCGTACTCGAAGAACCGTGAGTTCTCAACGCTGCTTTGGTTATATAACTTGTTATTATATTTATCAGCAGTTGGCACTTAGGTTAATAATGCATAGGAATTGCTAGTAAACATTTTTGTACTGCCATTTCAGTTTCTAAATGTTAAATAATTTAACCCTTATATACTTTAGCTTGAAAACATGTTGAGTTACATAGATAACATAGGCAGCTTGTAATATTAATGTAAGTGTATTAAAGGGTTTTATCTGTGAAACATTATCACACTTAATTTGAGGTATAAATATGCTTTGTGCTACTTAGTTAACTGTGTACCATAAATATTATAAAGGTTAGTTTAGTCAATTAAATCAGTTACTATATTTCATGGGAAAATTGGTCTGAGGAAACTCAGATACCTTTAGTAGGAAATTATGAGTTAGGCTTCGACCGTTTATTTGATTCTGTGATTGCAATTTATATGTGAGATGATGTGTGAACTTTCATAATGACTTCTTCCATAACTCTGTAGCCTTCCTACAAAAAAAACCCCCACTGTTATACAACCATGTTCTCAACCTCTATTTATTCATGATATCAATTGCAACCACCACTATCATTTGTGATTTTGGGACTGTCCAAGTTGTTTAGGATGTTTCAATGGGATTGATTTAATGAGATATACACATCGAGAATAGATAGGAGCATTACCCCCACTATTAATTCAGAGTTAAGACTCCAAGCCGCATCCTTCATACAGACATATGTTAGTACGGTTAGCTTAATTGATAGCTTAATGTAATTTATTATCTGAACATTAGACATTATATATATAAACAGTAAAAAAACATATTTTGTAAGCTCTTAATAGGTTAGTGGTATTATTACTAGCAGTATGTTATATGATAGTTAGTTTAATATTATGATATGGAAATCACCCTAAGGTAGAGAACCTGATAGAATGAATTATTATTTAAATATCTTGGGATGAACCTAATTCAAGGATATTTTCAATCAAAACAGAGGACCAGTCGTTCCATAGCGTAACGCTCGACGAGACGGACCCACGACAACCGACATCATCGGAAACAGGCAAGTGATACTTGCCAGTGTTGTTTAGGCCACGTTTAGGCCAATTTTTTTGTACTAGCGTAAAAGAGACTAGGCGGTGAAATGATAGTCGCCTAGACGCCTTATTAGATTTAGCTTGACAACGAAGCTAGATCCGACACCTTTACCATGCTTTCATGCAAGCTACCATGTCACGTTACTTTCGATTAATTGTACGCACTCTTATCTGTATTTTGCCATGTCATTCATGCATCGAATTGCTATCGTGATTGTGTAGCACACGCTACAATAAAATTGTTAACTATTGAGGCTAGGCACCTGCTTTGCGGGCACAACCCTATGCCAATAATACTTCCTGGCTCGTGATCCAGAAGATGGGCGCCAGTCCATATACACGTGGAGGGGTAGGGTTAAACGGTCGCTTGAGCGTAGAAGTGAGCCCGTACAGCCACTTCAGCCAAAAGACGGAAACTCTGTGCACAAAGTGTTAATCAGTGAATAGTGAATCGTGAAATAGTGTTTTCGTAGTTTTCTCTATGACGTACGTGTTTGCTTCATCATGTCATTTTAATTATTGCTTTTTTTTAAAAATGCCATGTTCTCTCATTATATTAGAACTGCTAGACGCTTTACTTTTATTATATCCTTGCACAAAGGTCCTCCGTTTTTCCTTGGAAGACTTTTGCTGACATGTGCCCTCTTCTCTTTGGGTGTCACATGTCAGGTTCTGAGTCAGAGGTAGTTACAGAGGGCGAGCAGTTTACAGATGCTGAGTTCGAGGTACCTGTGGAGACCGAGTTCGAGGACACTGGTGACCAGTCCTAGACTAACCTGGAGCCTCCCCTTAGTTGTCTCTTTTTAGTAGTTGCTGTTAGATTTCGGTGCGTAGCACCTGACTCTCTTTGTTTTTGTTTCGGCCATGTCTTAGGCCTTTTGTTTCAGACCATGTACTTATTTTGTGACTTTCCTCTGTGATGTTGGAATATTGTTGGATGTCTAGTGGATGTTTCTTGTCTGCTTTTATTTATCATTATTGTTGTTTCGTCGCAATGCAAGGACCTGTCATTTTTATAGTATATGGACGCTTATCAGACTTGCAGCTTCACAGCTCCAAGTCTGAGCGGACCTTCTCACGCTCGCCTTCCATACTTGGGAAATGGGGCGTGACAGGTTTTGTTGGTGGCCCATGCAGGTCCTCTTTGCATCCGCGAAATATCGGAACAAAAATAATGATAAATAGCATCCAATTAATTATTCATAACATTCGAGTCATGATTAAGTCTAATCTGAACATTTCATTGTCTTAGATGGCCAGTAGACGCGTTAATCGAGGAGCTGGTAGTGGACCTGGAGCTGGTGGTGGAGCAGGACGTGTTGCGGATGCTGATAGAGAACCCACCACGGCTGAGATGATGAGGATGATGCATCAGATGATGCAGGTTCAGCTGGGCATGCTTCAGAATGCCCCTCGCTTCGAGTCGGGAGCAAAGCAGTTTCGGGAGCTGGGCCCGACATATTTCAATGGGTCGGAAGGACCATTAGCTGCGGACGAGTGGATGAAGAATACAGAGGATAATTTGCTTCTCTCAAAAGTTAACTCGGCTGGATGGGTTGACTTAGTGAAGAAGCAACTGAAGGATAATGCTCGTAGCTGGTGGGAGTCAGAGGAGCAGATGCTAGAGAAACCGATTTCCTGGGACACTTTCAAGGCGAGATTTGATGAGGAGTATTTCCCTCGAGCTGCTAGGAGGGAGCTGATGCAGCAGTTTATCGGTCTGAAGCAAGGGAATCTGACGGTGGATCAATACCACCAGGAGTTCACTAGATTGTGTCGCTTTGCACCGAAGATGGTGGAGACCACTGAAGATCGAGCTCAGAGATTCTTGCAGGGTTTATCTTTGGAGCTGCAGAGTCTGATGTCCTCTTCGGACTTGGATTCTTATCAAAAGTTGTTGATCGCAGCCAAGAGGCAAGAGTTGATTGCAAATCAGAGGAGAGGACATTTTTCAGGAACTGGGAAGAGGCCTATGGAGCAGGCTAGAGCTATGGTTAGGCCAGTGATGAGGCCTAATCAGTCCATGCAGTTTAAGAGGCCAGGTGGGCCTAATCTGAAGACGTGCAATCATTGCGGCAAGACTAGTCACGTGAAGGACCAGTGCAGGAGGCTTCTAGGCCAGTGCTTGATTTGTGGCGACGCGTCGCATACTTTGAAGGATTGCCCGAGTGCTAAGCAGCCGTGGAAGGCACCTGTCGGAGTTCAGCAGCAGAGAGCTCCAGTAGCTGCCGGACGTGGAGCACCACTCATTCCACAGAAGTAGGCTTTCCAGCAGGCCGTTCAGCCTAGGAGACAAGCTTTCACGATGACTGCAGTGGAGGCCGAGGCTGAGGATGACGTTAATGCAGGTAATCCTCAGACAAGTCTTTACTTTTCATTAGTTGATCATGCATGTTAGAATAGACCTTGTCTGCTAGAATAGGTTTTGATTGCTAGTTTGTTTGTTAGGGGTTATTCTTGTTTGTGCTTGTCCCGCTCGAGTTCTCTTCGACTCTGGTGCATCCATGTGCATCTTATCTCGGAGATTCGTGGACAAGCATTCTTTGTCGACTTCCCCTCTTTCCAAGAGTTGGGATATCGCCACAGGGAATGGTGTGATCTCAGTGTCACTTGGATGTCAATCTTGTCCATTGGTAGTCTGTGGATTCGAGCTTTACGCCGATTTTATCATCCACGACATTACCAATTATGACGCTGTTCTTGGGATGGATTGGCTTAGTTGCTTCTTCGCTACGATCGACTGTCGACGGAAGAAGGTCGTGTTTGAGATTCCTGGTTATCCGACCTTCGAGTTCAGTAGCGGAAGCAGTTCGCTTGGGCCTGTCAGATTTCAGGCCAAGCCAGTAGTGGAGCTTGTGGCTATGCAGATGGAGGCGGCTAGACCAGCTGTGGTGAGAGATTTCGATGATGTCTTCCCCGAGGAGTTGTCAGGGCTGCCGCCCGATCGAGCTCTTGAGTTCTCGATTGATCTTATTCCGGGAGCGCAGCCTATTTCGAAAGCACCATATCGTATGGCTCCAGCAGAATTAGAGGAGCTACGTAAACAATTGGACGAGCTTTTACAGAAGGGTTATATCCATCCGAGTGTGTTTCCGTGGGGAGCACCTGTTCTATTGGTGAAAAAGAAGGACGGTTCACGTCGGATGTGTGTGGACTACAGAGAATTGAATGCTGTCACCATCAAGAACAAGTATCCATTGCCACGGATCGATGACATTTTTGATCAGCTTGGAGGATCGAGGGTATTTTCTAAATTGGATCTCAGGAGCGGATATCACCAGTTGAGGGTGAAGAAGGATGATGTGCAGAAGACAGCGTTCAGAACAAAGTATGGACACTACGAGTTCGTGGTTATGCCTTTCGGTGTAACTAACACACCCGCAGTTTTTATGAATCTGATGAACCTGATATTCTATGACTTCTTAGATAAGTTTGTCGTTATCTTTATTGACGACATCTTGATCTATTCGAAGTCGGAGGAGGAGCATGCTGAGCACTTGAGGACCGTTCTGGGGATTTTGAGAAAGCATCGTTTGTATGCGAAGTATTCCAAGTGCGAGTTCTGGCTGGATAAGGTTGCCTTTCTTGGACATGTGGTGTCAGGAGATGGCATAGCCGTAGATCCGGAGAAGATCAAGGCAATCAGAGAGTGGCCGATTCCGCAGTCACCGTCTGAGATCAGGAGTTTCCTTGGGCTAGCAGGTTATTATCGTCGCTTCATTAAGGATTTCTCCCGGATTGCCGAGCCGATGACCAGACTGACGAGGAAGGATATACCGTTCGTTTGGTCCGATGCTTGTGAGGAGGCCTTTTCTGTTCTGAAGGAGAGATTGACGTCTGCACCTGTTCTAGTTGTGCCTGATCGGAGTGGAGGTTTCGAGATCTTTTGTGATGCTTCTGGCAAGGGTCTCGGTTGCTTTTTTGCATCAGCATGGCCATGTGGTCGCGTATGCTTCTCGGCAGCTTAAGGCTCATGAGAAGAATTACCCGACACACGATTTGGAGTTGGCTGCAGTTGTATTTGCGCTCAAGATTTGGAGGCATTTCTTATTGAGTGAGAAGGTGAAGATTTTCACCGATCACAAAAGCTTGAAATACATATTTACGCAGAAGGAGCTCAACATGCGACATCGTCGATGGTTGGAGCTCATGACGGATTATGAGATCGACTTGCAGTATCATCCTGGCAAGGTGAATGTGGTTCCGGATGCGCTGAGCAGACTTCCAACGGTGATGATGTTGACCTCGCAGTGGAGGTTGCTGCAGGATTTTTGCGAGTCTGGTATTGAGATCGTACTTCCTGGAGAGGCTTCGTCGTTGATGTATATGCAGATACAGTCGACGATTGTGGATCGGATCAAGGCAGGTCAGGCTGGAGATCCGAAGCTGAGGAAGATCCGTGAACAGGTAGAAGCCGGTCTACGGACTGACTTTTTGATTCACGAGGATGGCTCGCTGAGGTATGGAGCCAGAGTCTGTGTGCCAGCTGGAGATATCAGAGAAGAGTTGCTTGTTGAGGCACATAGCTCACCGTATTCTGTGCATCCTGGTGGCACCAAGATGTACAAGGACCTTCGCCTGAACTATTGGTGGCATGGCATGAAGCGGAGTGTGGCACGGAGCATTTCCAAGTGTTTGGTATGTCAGCAGGTTAAGGCGGAGCATCAGCGTACAGCAGGGTTGCTACAACCGCTTCCGATTCCGGAGTGGAAGTGGCAACACATCACTATGGATTTCGTGACCGGACTACCTCGGAGTCCGAAGCAGAACGACGCGATTTGGGTAATCGTAGACCGATTGACCAAATCTGCGCACTTTATTCCTTTCTGAGTAGGACAGTCGACGGAAACACTAGCGAGGAGATATATGGAGGTAAAGTCTGTACTCTCCGTTTTACTTCTTTTCCTAGCTTTAGATAGTGATTTAACGTGAATCGTGCAGGAGATCGTGCGACTTCACGGAGTCCCCGTGAGTATCGTGTCAGACAGAGACACGAGATTCACATCTCAGTTTTGGCAGAGTCTGCAGAAGAGCTTGGGTACGAGTCTGAGTTTTAGCACGGCATACCATCCGCAGACAGATGGCCAGTCCGAGAGGACGATTCAGATTTTGGAGGACATGCTGAGAGCGTGCATGTTGGACTTCAAGGGATCTTGGGAGGATCATCTACATTATGTGGAGTTTGCCTACAATAACAGCTACCAGGCGAGTATTGGCATGGCGCCATTCGCCGCACTATATGGGAAGAAATATCGGTCGCCACTGAGCTGTGATGACATTGGAGACAGGGAGCTGTTAGGACCAGAGATGATCGTGGAGGCAGTGGATGTTGTGAGGAACATCCGGGAGAAGCTGAGGATCGCGCAGGACCGTTTCAAGAATTGGGCAGATGCTAAATGGAGGCCTTTGGAGTTCCATCCAGGAGATCACGTCTTTCTGAAGATCTCTCCGAATCGGGGAGTTATTCGATTTGGAAAGAGAAGCAAGCTGAGTCCGAGGTACATTGGGCCGTTTGACGTCCTGGAGAGAGTTGGAGCTGTGGCTTATCGCTTGGCGTTGCCACCGTCACTGGAGGGAGTTCACGACGTGTTTCACGTATCTCAGTTACGTCGATACGTCAGTGATCCATCTCATGCTGTGGATTTCTCGGAGATCACGGTTCGTCCGGATCTTACCTATGATCAGCAGCCAGTTGAGATTTTGGATCGACGGCAGAAGCAGCTGAGGAATAAGACCGTCGACTTGGTTAGAGTGCAGTGGCGTCATGGTTCACCTGGGGAGTCTACCTGGGAGCGTGAGAAAGAGATGAGAGAGCGCTACCCGCACTTATTTCTGGAGCTGTAGTTGATGTAGATTCCGAGGGCGGAATCTTTTCTTAAGGTGGGTAGGATGTAACGGCCACTTTCAAGTCATGTTTTTTAGCGCGTAGCCGTGTTCGTGTGCGTTTTGTGTATTTAATTTTAATTACTGAATTCCATAGTTTAGGCGCGCGACCGAACCCCGTATTCACGACCCTCTCGGAGGCGCGATCACCCCGGTACCCTCTTTTTGATTTTTGGACGTCGTGGCACAAGACTGTAATAACCCAATTATTATTAACCTTTTAAATTAAAATTTTTAAATTCTAAACCTTTAAAAAAAATCTTACGTTTTAACAAAAGGAGTGGAGGTAGTTTTCATATATTAAAATTTTATAACTAACTGAACTATTATATCCTAACAAATTTTTATTATTATAATCTTATCCTTAATAACCTATTAACTCACTGGCCATCACTTTACCCCCATGTCTTTTCCCCACTCTCTCCACGTACAGCACTCTTCCTCATCTATATAAAAATTAAACCTAGGGCTAAAAAAAGAGAGAAACGAAACTACCGCCGCCCATATCTTCCTCTCCACGCCAACATAGCCCAGAGCCCCTCCTCCCTCGCTCGAACCACTCCGACGAAGACACAGCCAAGCTCGCCGCTGACAACGCCTCTCCACTCAGCCTCCTCCTTCAGTCGATTGTCTGCCGTCTAGTCGCCGCAGGCAGCGTCGCCGTGCTGCAGTTTTCGTCCCCGACGCCGGAGCACACTATAGCGCCACCGCCTACGTCATTGCCGCCGTACTGAAGTCGTCCCTCCACCTGCAACACATCGCAACGGCGTACTCGAAGAACCGTGAGTTCTCAACGCTGCTTTGGTTATATAACTTGTTATTATATTTATCAGCAGTTGGCACTTAGGTTAATAGTGCATAGGAATTGCTAGTAAACATTTTTGTACTGCCATTTCAGTTTCTAAATGTTAAATAATTTAACCCTTATATACTTTAGCTTGAAAACATGTTGAGTTACATAGATAACGTAGGCAGCTTGTAATATTAATGTAAGTGTATTAAAGGGTTTTATCTGTGAAACATTATCACACTTAATTTGAGGTATAAATATGCTTTGGGCTACTTAGTTAACTGTGTACCATAAATATTATAAAGGTTAGTTTAGTCAATTAAATCAGTTACTATATTTCATGGGAAAATTGGTCTGAGGAAACACAGATACCTTTAGTAGGAAATTATGAGTTAGGCTTCAACCGTTTATTTGATTCTGTGATTGCAATTTATATGTGAGATGATGTGGGAACTTTCATAATGACTTCTTCCATAACTCTGTAGCCTTCCTACAAAAAAAACCCCACTGTTATACAACCATGTTCTCAACCTCTATTTATTCATGATATCAATTGCAACCACCACTATCATTTGTGATTTTGGGACTGTCCAAGTTGTTTAGGATGTTTCAATGGGATTGATTTAATGAGATGTACACATCGAGAATAGATAGGAGCATTACCCCCACTATTAATTCAGAGTTAAGACTCCAAGCCGCATCCTTCATGCAGACATATGTTAGTACGGTTAGCTTAATTGATAGCTTAATGTAATTTATTATCTGAACATTAGACATTATATATATAAACAGTAAAAAAACATATTTTGTATGCTCTTAATAGGTTAGTGGTATTATTACTAGCAGTATGTTATATGATAGTTAGTTTAATATTATGATATGGACATCACCCTAAGGTAGAGAACCTGATAGAATGAATTATTATTTAAATATCTTGGGATGAACCTAATTCAAGGATATTTTCAATCAAAACAGAGGACCAGTCGTTCCATAGCGTAACGCTCGACGAGACGGACCCACGACAACCGACATCATCGGAAACATGCAAGTGATACTTGCCAGTGTTGTTTAGGCCACGTTTAGGCCAATTTTTTTGTACTAGCGTAAAAGAGACTAGGCGGTGAAATGATAGTCGCCTAGACGCCTTATTAGATTTAGCTTGACAACGAAGCTAGATCCGACACCTTTACCATGCTTTCATGCAAGCTACCATGTCACGTTACTTTCGATTAATTGTACGCACTCTTATCTGTATTTTGCCATGTCATTCATGCATCGAATTGCTATCGTGATTGTGTAGCACACGCTACAATAAAATTGTTAACTATTGAGGCTAGGCACCTGCTTTGCGGGCACAACCCTATGCCAATAACACTTCCTGGCTCGTGATCCAGAAGATGGGCGCCAGTCCATATACACGTGGAGGGGTAGGGTTAAACGGTCGCTTGAGCGTAGAAGTGAGCCCGTACAGCCACTTCAGCCAAAAGACGGAAACTCTGTGCACAAAGTGTTAATCAGTGAATAGTGAATCGTGAAATAGTGTTTTCGTAGTTTTCTCTATGACGTACGTGTTTGCTTCATCATGTCATTTTAATTATTGCTTTTTTTTAAAAATGCCATGTTCTCTCATTATATTAGAACTGCTAGACGCTTTACTTTTATTATATCCTTGCACAAAGGTCCTCCGTTTTTCCTTGGGAGACTTTTGCTGACATGTGCCCTCTTCTCTTTGGGTGTCACATGTCAGGTTCTGAGTCAGAGGTAGTTACAGAGGGCGAGCAGTTTACAGATGCTGAGTTCGAGGTACCTGTGGAGACCGAGTTCGAGGACACTGGTGACCAGTCCTAGACTCACCTGGAGCCTCCCCTTAGTTGTCTCTTTTTAGTAGTTGCTGTTAGATTTCGGTGCGTAGCACCTGACTCTCTTTGTTTTTGTTTCGGCCATGTCTTAGGCCTTTTGTTTCAGACCATGTACTTATTTTGTGACTTTCCTCTGTGATGTTGGAATATTGTTGGATGTCTAGTGGATGTTTCTTGTCTGCTTTTATTTATCATTATTGTTGTTTCGTCGCAATGCAAGGACCTGTCATTTTTATAGTATATGGACGCTTATCAGACTTGCATCTTCATAGCTCCAAGTCTGAGCGGACCTTCTCACGCTCGCCTTCCATACTTGGGAAATGGGGCGTGACAGTCAGTTTCGTGCAGACCCGCGTCGCCATGCTTCCTAATATTCAGGCTTTCCTGAATCAGATTCTGGCACGTCTGCCACCACCACTGACACCCACCCAGCAGATACCACGCCCACCACCTCCACCACCACCTCCGCTACAGGACGGTGCTGGTGCAGCCCCACCACCAGCTTAGGCACACTCTTGATGCCTCTGATATTTTTGTCATTTTGCTGCCCGTTTGTTCTTGGGCCTGGTGATTTTTTGCCCCCCTCCTCCACGTACTATTTTGATGCCTTCTTGATCATATCTTTTTTATATCTTTTTGGGAGTGAGGGAGAGACTTTTTGGGGACACTTATATTTGCCCCATCCTGATCTTTGCATGCATCACATTCATTCACATTTTATTTTATTTTTGGTTTTTCTTTCTTTTTCATCATGCATTGTCACGCCCCGCTTCCCAAAACGACGGAGGCGAAGCGTGACTAAGGCCCGCTTAGGCCAGAGCTGAGAAGCTCTGACCCAATAAGCGTCTGTAAGGGTACCATTTTAAAAACTTTTCAGGTTCTTGCATTATTAAAGTTCGAAACAATAAGATGTACAGAAAGGAAGTTGCATTCATTAAATTAGAGATATAATATCCAACGAGTACAAAGTCTAAAAAGAAGCCTAAGCATGGCAACAAAATATTTAAAAGCAACTAAAGGCAGTAACCTCTGAAAGTGACGACTAAAAAGACCTCAAGGTCTGGTCCACGTCGGCACTTACTCTGAGTCGACGTCCTCGGCTCCACATACTCCCGTAAGTCTGCTTCGTCTACGAACTCTGGCTGAACACCTGACGTACAGCACCCAAGAGAAAGGAACTGTACGTCAGGTAAAGTCTACAAGCAAGGGTTAGACTTTACTACAAGTGCACCAAACTTTAAACAACGGTTTACTGGTTGATTAACATGCTAAGGTTCTATTACACAACAGTTTACTGGTTGTTTAGCATGCTATGGTTATAACAGAGTAACACAACAGAAAGTAACGCAGCAGGAAAGTAAAACGGGACAGGTAGTAGTCGTAGCGTGTGCTACCAACTACGAGACTAACCTATCAGGGGTCAGGACAAGATAGGACAAACAGGACAGGGCAGGACAAACAGGACGGGACAGGACAAACAGGACCGGACAGGACAAGCCAAGTGTGACACGAAGGGTTCACGCCTTACGGTTCGAGGGGGATCAGACCCTCTTGCCGTGCGCACGCTCAACCCTACCCCAACCCAGAAACTCAGGACAAGAAGTACAGGGATCACTTCCGCTAGGGAAGCATCCGAAACGCCCGAAGGATTTTTGTGTAACAGGGATCACTTCCGCAAGGAAAGCATCCGAAACGCCCGCAGGCTTTTGTATAACAGGGATCACTTCCGCAAGGAAAGCATCCGAAACGCCCGCAGGCTTTTGTATAACAGGGATCACTTCCGCAAGAAAACCATCCGAAACGCCCGAAGGCTTTTGTGTAACAGGGATCACTTTCGCGGGGGAAAGCATCTGAAACGACCGAAGGCTTTTTGGGTAACAGGACACGACATGACAAGTGTAGGGAGTTGTTATTCTAGGGTGTCCATACGCACGCACACGCAAGATAGTCCTATGATGTAAACAGTTGTTGTTGTCAGGCTCAGACTTCGTCGTCAAGTCTGAGCCGTCAAGGAGTCGTCCCGAACGCTATCATTTCACGTCCGGTTCTATCTGTTCACAGTTAACAATTCTAACCAACTAGGGCCTAAGCACGGCCAAAAAGTGCAAGTGGATACACTTGCCTGCGATGGCGAGTGTGTCGTCCTCTCGAAGCGTCTCATCCAGGCGTCTCGTCCGCGGTAGTCCGTCTGAAACAGGTCATGGCGACGGGGTCAGGTCGCGTTTTTCAATAATCCTATTTAGGTTCATTTCTAGGTTATCGGGACTACCCTATTTGTCAAAGTCACAATTTGGTGTTCTTGTTCAGCCTAAATCGACCACTATCCTATATGCACAGAAAATTGTCCGATAGTCGATTTTCTACAGTAACAACATTTTACTGATGCGAAAAAGTCAATTTAATTGTAGTTGTCCAGTTTTAGTTTAGGGTTCAGATTTGCTACGGTGTGGGTTTTACTACTCGTTAGGGAAACTAACCTCGTAATGTCGTCCAACAAGCGGAAGTCGGGTCTGAACGGCGAAACGTCGGCGTCGTCTGGAACTCCTCGGCCGCGGGTAGCGCAGCGAGGTACCTCTGGACAGCGGGGTGATGACGTGAAATCAGCGAGCTAATCAGCGATCTCCCTCCCCGTTGCGAGTAGCGCAACGGTTCTTCACGATATCGGCGACGTCGGCTAAAAGTACGTGCGTGCGGCAATGCACGTGAACTTCGAGAGTCCAAGGGGCTGTTGGTAGATGAAGTGGGACCAAAGAAAGATGCTCGGCCCGGTGGATGGCTGACGGCGTGAGCACACGGCGGTGGGCGGCCGTGAGAAGCCGGGGAGGACAGATTCGTGCCACGTCCATTGTTGCGCGTCTCAGTGAAATTTCAGAGATGAACAGCAGAAACGGGAAACTGCAGTGGGTAAATGACTTCAAGACGAAGCCAACGGCAGTGGTGTTGTCACCGGGGGTGGCCGGAGGTGGCCGTGCGCGGGCGGCGAAGTTCAGCTTCCAGATCTGTGAAAAACAGCGGATGCGACGTGTTCCGACGAGGATTCCGGGAGCTACAGGCGGGCTATGAGTATGAGAAAAATTGCAGTTGGTAGATAGTTTCGATAGGAATCCAACGGCGGTAGGGTGGTCATCGTAGGTGGCCGGATGGCCGGTGGGCGTGAGTTTTTCCGGCGGTGGCGCAGATCTGTAAAACTGTCGTTTGGGTTGTGTTTGAAAGCGTTTTGAGGGAGATAGAGATGAGGGAAGAGAGTATGGGGAGGTGTAGATGCTTGGGGGGTCAGAGAGGAGTTGATCGGGGGTGGTGGTCGCCGGAGGGGGTGGCCGGAGGCGGCCGGCCGGTGGTGTTTTCCGGCGGGGCGCAGTTCTGGCCAAAAACTGTGTTTTGATGTGTTTTTGATGGGTTTCAATGGAGTTTTGAGGGGTTTCAATGGAGGGAGATGAGAGGAGAGAGGTTGCAGGTGTTAGGGGAGGTCGAGGGGGATCCGAGGGAGGCGGTGGCGGCTTCCGAAGATTGCCAGAGAGAGGTGGCCGGCCGTTGGAGCCGGGTGATGCCAAGTTTGGCCATGGTGGAGGTTCTTGGGTGTTTCAATGGGGAAGGAGAAGAGGGAGGAGGGAGAGAGGAGAGAGAGGGTGGTGGCCGGAGTTGGGGGGCTGGTGGTGGTTGCCGGCAGCTGGATGAAGGAGGAAGTCGGCGGCCAATGGGTTCATGCGTGAGGTTGAGGGTTTGGCCATGGGTTCATTTTGAGAGAAGGGTTTTGATATATGTCTTTGGGATTTTGGTTAATTGGGAGAGAGAGATAGAGATAGGAGGAGTAGACTTAGGGAAAAGGAGGAGTGCACATAGTGGCTGATATCATCCCATTGATACGTATGAGACAATTAAGGGATTTGGTTTAATTTGAATTTCAAATAGATTAGGGGCTAATCAACGGTTGAAAATTGATTAGGGGATATCTTCCACTACATGCATCAGAAAAATAATCCGAAAATACAGGGATGATCGTGGAGACGAGAAGTACGGGGCTACGGTGTCCGATCGTGCTTAACGCCTACCAAGAATTTACGTAAAATTGGAAACGGCGTTTTGAGTCAAATGACTAAAACGCCCCTATCGTTCAAAGTCGTTTTGCGAGAAAACGAGCCGTTCAACGACGTTCCCAAAAATTACAATAAAATCCAACACCCCGAAACAATCGCCATGGCATATCACATCGCATATGCCGGAGCTCAGAAACAACCAAATAAAATACGTGCACGATAAAGCACGTGCACGCAGGAAAAAAATACGAACGGTCGGAAAGCGGCCGTTACATTCTACCCACCTTAGAAATGATTCCGTCCTCGGAATCACTCATACTAAGACTAATTACAAAATTTATAAATACGTAAGCTTATAACTCCTATCCTCCACTCCATGATCTCTGATCATTAAAACTTCAATATCGTTCCTTCAATATTCCATCATGACCCTTCTTTTCACTGGGCAAAGCCACGACTAAACTCACCTCCTAATACTTAGCTATAGATCCATCACTACTGTTCCAATTTCCAACTCCAAGTTCTTATAAAAATAATAATCATCTTCTGATATCGTACCACTCCACTAAACATCATCATCGCTCATTAATATCTTTTAAATTTCTAAATCTTTTCCCAACATTAATAAATCTCCAAAAAAAATGAGATTCTAGTCTTCCACCAATCCAAGACAAAAACATTTGTCTATCTTATAATACCTTCGCAAATCAACAATCGCCGTGTCTTCAATACATTCTTGTCACATCTTCCCATAAATTTTATCCACCAATTAATTTGGACTATCAAGACCACATCTCATCCTACTCACTATACTAATACCAACCAATATTAAGTCCACCTACCTAACCATTCATTTATCCCAACACGCCGTGTTATTCCCAATGTCTTCCCACGTCAACTCGATGACCAAGTCTTGATACTTAAATGCTCTACTCCTTCTCATGATCACCCTAACTCAAACTATACTCCGAAGCTACTCCTATCTACCCCTCGTCTAAGTCTCAAGGTTCTCATCTCCCCACATATAATCTCATTCAACCAGAATTCTTCATTGAGTCCGCCACATATCGGTATTATAAATAAATCTTGGACAGCTCATTCATTTCATCCGAAAGAAATCTAATCCCATATTCGGGTGTTTCAAAATTAACTAATCACTACCATGATAAAACTCATCTCACAATGAGTCTACCCGCAAACAAAATCATATAACGATAATAACTAGTCCCACTAATATAACAATCATAAACACAGAAATTTCTAAGGGAGAAATAAAAGAAGGGAAAAGGAAACTTAAGACCAAAGAAACATTTTAAAATATTTGGAAAAAACGTGTGGAGTTGCAGTAATGGATGAGAAAGGATAATTGATTCGTGATCTTGTGAGCTAATTTCAAAAATTTTAAAGATTTGGTTTAAAAGAAAACAAAGTTTTGATACAATCACATGCAGCCAAGATAAACTATTCATTAATATGAAGACTAAATCTAGGGAATTGTCTGCTATGACACTATTCACATTCATATGGATACTATCATTTTGAAGACTTCAAGCATAACATGGTTAACACTGAGTACACGTTCAAGACACAAGAGACGATCATCAAGATCCTAAGGGTAACACACTTATACAGGTCTACACACTATACCTATATATACATCACGACAACATCACCTACCAAGGGCCTACTCCTATACTGGAGATAGCATGGACAACTACAAGGACTAATTTCTAGATAATAGAAAGAAAAGGAGACTAGATAAAGAGCGAAATGAAATAAGATCGGAAAGAACGAGTTCCAACAAGGCGGGGTAAGGAGATAGTTGGTTGGATGAGACAAAATATTTCTCAGAATAATTAAATAGACGAAGGAGATTTACGTGTAAAATATGATATCGTATACTTTATTCTTTAAAAAAATATGTAGGGAAAAGTGAGCAGACGGTAAAAATTATTATAATTTGGAGAAAGAATTGGATGAAGGAGATAAAAGTAGGGTGAGGTAGCGGTTGTTTTGCGAATGAAAGTAAGTTTAACATAGATTTTGAAATGTGGTCGCGAAGAACATAGAACTGGTATAATAATAATAATAAAATAATTGGAGTTCCCTCTACTTTAGGAAATATTTTAAAAAAGTATGCACGTTAAGTGGTTAGAATTTTTTAGTTTTTAGTTTTTATAAAAAGAATAACATTGAATTTTCAAAATGGTAACAAGTTTTAAAACTGAAATACGAAAGATAATGATTCGAAAGCGAGCACGAGATAGTAACTTAAGAATTTTACGACCAAGAAGGTTTCAAAGTCAATTAAAGAATTTTAATTCAACCGAAAAACAAGAAATTTTAAATATGTAGTATAGGGGGTTTTCAAAGAAATTAAGCTGAGCGAAGAAACTGAATAAGGAATTTCGAAAATACTTTTAGAGGAGGCAAAATTGGCAAGGAGAAAGATTCGAAGGATCTACGATGCTCGTCAGGAAACGATCACGTGAATCGGGAGGAAAGAAAGATGATCGCATGACGGTTACACACAGGATATGAATTACGGAAGCTATGATGGGACTCTATGTCAGATAACACAAAAGTGTAATGATCAAAGGGACGATAGAAGTCAGGGGTCCTAATTATCGGGTCGTCTAAAGATTAGGTTAACTCAGCTCTAAGACTTCCTAATGAGCTAGTCTATAATCGGGATCTAAAGATAAGGTTCCTAAGAGAATCCAGGTTAGTTCTGCTAATTCAGACTTGTACGTGGATATCAAATGAATGCGGTACTTTTATTGTTCCAAACTTTTGCAAGACCTGCATGGGCCACCACTAAAACCTGTCACGCCCCGCTTCCCAAAACGACGGAGGCGAAGCGTGACTAAGGCCCGCTTAGGCCAGAGCTGAGAAGCTCTGACCCAATAAGCGTCTGTAAGGGTACCATTTTAAAAACTTTTCAGGTTCTTGCATTATTAAAGTTCGAACAATAAGATGTACAGAAAGGAAGTTGCATTCATTAAATTAGAGATATAATATCCAACGAGTACAAAGTCTAAAAAGAAGCCTAAGCGTGGCAACAAAATATTTAAAAGCAACTAAAGGCAGTAACCTCTGAAAGTGACGACTAAAAAGACCTCAAGGTCTGGTCCACATCGGCACTTACTCTGAGTCGACGTCCTCGGCTCCACATACTCCCGTAAGTCTGCTTCGTCTACGAACTCTGGCTGAACACCTGACGTACAGCACCCAAGAGAAAGGAACTGTACATCAGGTAAAGTCTACAAGCAAGGGTTAGACTTTACTGCAAGTGCACCGAACTTTAAACAACGGTTTACTGGTTGATTAGCATGCTGAGGTTCTATTACACAACAGTTTACTGGTTATTTAGCATGCTATGGTTATAACAGAGTAACACAACAGAAAGTAACGCAGCAGGAAAGTAAAACAGGACAGGTAGTAGTCGTAGCGTGTGCTACCAACTACGGGACTAACCTATCAGGGGTCAGGACAAGACATGACAAACAGGACGGGGCAGGACAAACAGGACAGGACAGGACAAACAGGACCGGACAGGACAAGCCAAGTGTGACACGAAGGGTTCACGCCTTACGGTTCGAGGGGGATCAGACCCTCTTGTCGTGCGCACGCTCAACCCTACCCCAACCCAGGAACTCAGGACAAGAAGTACAGGGATCACTTCCGCTAGGGAAGCATCCGAAACGCCCGAAGGCTTTTTGTGTAACAGGGATCACTTCCGCAAGGAAAGCATCCGAAATGTCCGCAGGCTTTTGTATAACAGGGATCACTTCCGCAAGGAAAGCATCCGAAACGCCCGAAGGCTTTTGTGTAACAGGGATCACTTTCGCGGGGGAAAGCATACGAAACGCCCGAAGGCTTTTTGGGTAACAGGACACGACATGACAAGTGTAGGGAGTTGTTATTCTAGGGTGTCCACACGCACGCACACGCAAGATAGTCATATGATGTCAACAGTTGTTGTTGTCAGGCTCAGACTTCGTCGTCAAGTCTGAGCCGTCAAGGAGTCGTCCCGAACGCTATCATTTCACGTCCGGTTCTATCTGTTCACAGTTAACAATTCTAACCAACTAGGGCCTTAGCACGGCCAAAAAGTGCAAGTGGATACACTTGCCTGCGATGGCGAGTGTGTCGTCCTCTCGAAGCGTCTCATCCAGGCGTCTCGTCCGTGGTAGTCCGTCTGAAACAGGTCATGGCGACGGGGTCAGGTCACGTTTTTCAATAATTCTATTTAGGTTCATTTCTAGGTTATCGGGACTACCCTATTTGTCAAAGTCACAATTTGGTGTTCTTGTTCAGCCTAAATCAACCACTACCCTATATGCATAGAAAATTGTCCGATAGTCGATTTTCTACAGTGACAACATTTTACTGATGCGAAAAAGTAAATTTAATTGTAGTTGTCCAGTTTTAGTTTAGGGTTCAGTTTTGCTACGGTGTGGGTTTTACTACTCGTTAGGGAAACTAACCTCGTAATGTCGTCCAACAAGCGGAAGTCGGGTCTGAACGGCGAAACGTCGGCGTCGTCTGGAACTCCTCGGCCGTGGGTAGCGCAGCGAGGTACCTCTGGACAGCGGGGTGATGACGTGAAATCAGCGAGCTAATCAGCGATCTCCCTCCCCGTTGCGAGTAGCGCAACGGTTCTTCACGATATCGGCGACGTCGGCTAAAAGTACGTGCGTGCGACAATGCACGTGAACTTCGAGAGTCCAAGGGGCTGTTGGTAGATGAAGTGGTACCAAAGAAAGATGCTCGGCCCGGTGGATGGCCGACGGCGTGAGCGCACGGCGGTGGGCGGCCGTGAGAAGCCGGGGAGGACAGATTCGTGCCACGTCCATTGTTACGCGTCTCAGTGAAATTTCAGAGATGAACAGCAGAAACGGGAAACTGCAGTGGGTAAATGACTTCAAGACGAAGCCAACGGCTGTGGTGTTGTCACCGGGGGTGGCCGGAGGTGGCCGTGCGCGGGCGGCGAAGTTCAGCTTCCAGATCTGTGAAAAACAGCGGATGCGACGTGTTCCGACGAGGATTCCGGGAGCTACAGGCGGGCTATGAGTATGAGAAAAATTGCAGTTGGTAGATAGTTTCGATAGGAATCCAACGGCGGTAGGGTGGTCATCGTAGGTGGCCGGATGGCCGGTGGGCGTGAGTTTTTCCGGCGGTGGCACAGATCTGTAAAACTGTCGTTTGGGTTGTGTTTGAAAGCGTTTTGAGGGAGATAGAGATGAGGGAAGAGAGTATGGGGAGGTGTAGATGCTTGGGGGGTCAGAGAGGAGTTGATCGGGGGTGGTGGTCGCCGGAGGGGGTGGCCGGAGGCGGCCGGCCGGTGGTGTTTTCCGGCGGGGCGCAGTTCTGGCCAAAAACTGTGTTTTGATGTGTTTTTGATGGGTTTCAATGGAGTTTTGAGGGGTTTCAATGGAGGGAGATGAGAGGAGAGAGGTTGCAGGTGTTAGGGGAGGTCGAGGGGGATCCGAGGGAGGCGGTGGCGGCTTCCGAAGATTGCCGGAGAGAGGTGGCCGGCCGTTGGAGCCGGGTGATGCCAAGTTTGGCCATGGTGGAGGTTCTTGGGTGTTTCAATGGGGAAGGAGAAGAGGGAGGAGGGAGAGAGGAGAGAGAGGGTGGTGGCCGGAGTTGGGGGGCTGGTGGTGGTTGCCGGCAGCTGGATGAAGGAGGAAGTCGGCGGCCAATGGGTTCATGCGTGAGGTTGAGGGTTTGGCCATGGGTTCATTTTGAGAGAAGGGTTTTGATATATGTCTTTGGGATTTTGGTTAATTGGGAGAGAGAGATAGAGATAGGAGGAGTAGACTTAGGGAAAAGGAGGAGTGCACATAGTGGCTGATATCATCCCATTGATACGTATGAGACAATTAAGGGATTTGGTTTAATTTGAATTTCAAATAGATTAGGGGCTAATCAACGGTTGAAAATTGATTAGGGGATATCTTCCACTACATGCATCAGAAAAATAATCCGAAAATACAGGGATGATCGTGGAGACGAGAAGTACGGGGCTACGGTGTCCGATCGTGCTTAACGCCTACCAAGAATTTACGTAAAATTGGAAACGGCGTTTTGAGTCAAATGACTAAAACGCCCCTATCGTTCAAAGTCGTTTTGCGAGAAAACGAGCCGTTCAACGACGTTCCCAAAAATTACAATAAAATCCAACACCCCGAAACGATCGCCATGGCATATCACATTGCATATGCCGGAGCTCAGAAACAACCAAATAAAATACGTGCACGATAAAGCACGTGCACGCAGGAAAAAAATACGAACGGTCGGAAAGCGGCCGTTACATGCATGCATCCTCACACACCCCACCCACTTCATGTCTCTCGGTGTGCTACACTCCGCACATTGAGGACACTGTGCACTTCAGCTTGGGGGAGTGAGTTCTCACACCTTTTTATTTTTGCCACCCTTTATTTTTGATTTCTCACATTTTCTTTCCACTTTTGCACTTATTTTCACCACTTTTACATTTTTTTTATCATGCATCACATTTTCTTATCATTTTTGAGTATGCTGCATTGTATATATAGTTCTATTTTCTTTTATCTTTGTTTCTTTCATCTTTTGCTAGAGATGACTTTTCTGTGATGATGACGACGTGGTGTTAGCCTATCTCTATGTGCATGCTATTTTGTCATGTCCTAGCTTTTGTTTCAGATATCATATGATATGCCCTGCTTTGCATTTGAAATAGTAACCCACTCTTTTTCTGTATGAATATAGATGAAATTATGTTATTAGCTTATGTCTGATGATTCATAAGTATGCTTTTCATAGAAAACACACCAAGCTTCACACATTGATTGCTTATATCTGGAGTACTGCTTTCCTTTCTCATATAACTTCTTATTGCATGAATTGTACGCTTCACTTTCAGGTTGATTGAATGATTGCTAGGATGATATATCTGGACTAGTTTACTTTTTGAGATTAAACTGAAGTAGATTATATTACTCTGTCGAAAGTTGTCATGCACGTCATATAGAGTGAACCGAGTGATACATTTATTTCTTTCTCCACATATCTTGAGCATTATTTCTCTACTTAAAATTCATTGGTGAATCCTCCCCTTAGCAAGTTTATTATCAGCATTTCCCCCGCTATTAATTCTCATGCTCCAAATCCCCAAAATCAAAAAGAAAAATATATATACCTGTATATCCTTCTCTCTTTTGATTTGGGATCGCTTATGTATATATGTTTATGCTTAAAAAAGAAAAAAAAGAAAAATTGAGAAAAAGAAAAGAAAAGAGAAAAGAAGTTTGTAAACGATCCCATCTCATACTCTTTCTCTCTTTCTTCCCTCTTTTGTCTTTGTTTTTATTTTTATTTTTTGGAGCTTCAAAAGAAATGGGGAATGTACATATTGATTTGTTTATGCCACCGCGCTTATGGATAAGCTTGGGGGAGAGGATCCAATGATGTGTGAGAGTGTGACTACTTGACAGTGAATGACAACCTAGGCTAAGTAATCTTCTATACTCGGTGAGATTGCTAAAGTTTCACGAAATCCAGAAATCGACACTTAGCATTCATTTCATGAAAACCATGCTTTTCTATTCTTACTATTCCATATTGTGTGATATCTCTTATACTCCTTATAGAAAGCATTCAATTGAAAAGTGTGTGATCTATGGTTATGCATACCGCTTTAGATGCTTCAGACGATGCTAATCCTAGAATGATTCCATGTTTCGTGCTATTTTGATATTTTGGGGTTTTCTATTTCGAATGCATTATTATACTATGATATCGAGATAAAAGTCTGTGACATGTGTTTTATATTCGATGTATGCTATATGAGTAAGCAAAACCCACGTCCTGAGAAAAATGATCTAGCGCCCCACTTCTTCGCTTTCTATTCTTTTTTTATTTTTTTTATTTTTTATTTTACCTCTTTTCCATCATTTTGCCCGTCGGGCTCGCTTTTTACTCATCTTCCTCGAGGACGAGTAAGAGGTAAACTTGGGGGATTTTGATCACTCCATATTTTACACCCTTTTTCTGCATGTTTGCATACCACTTTGATCGCTCATATCGCGTTTTTCACGATTATTCGACAATATTGTGATGCTTTTCACGATTTCTTGTTTTTGTCGTATTTTAGTAGATATAGAGCGATTCGGAGTGATTTTGAGATCAAGGGGATTTGCACCCACTCTGGAGTGGCACCCAAGGATCCTTTGAGGACTATTCGACGATGGAAGACGAATGGAAGAGGAAGGAACTCCGTAGGAGCGACGAGGAAGCGAAATGATGAAGATTGGGCATCCGCAGCATCTCACTCGGCCGAGTGAAGCACTCACTCGGCCGAGCAAGAAGACCACTCGGCCGACCAGACCGGACACGCACCACAGAAGGAATTCAGCGTGCACTCGGCCGAGTGACGATAGTCCACTCGGTCGAGTATGGAAATCCCCTCTCCCGAGTGGCACGGGAAAATCCACCATCAAAAGAGGCCGACTTACTGGAAATGTACAGGCAACTGTGGGTTCCGACTCGGCCGAGCATGGAATGCCCCTCGGCCGAGTGAGTAAAGCCACTCGGCCGAGTCACCTCCGAAGACAGACCCCCGAAAATCCCCAACTTACTGGAAATGTACAGGGTTTGTCACTCGGCCGAGTGACATTTGTCACTCGGCCGAGTGACATTTGTCACTCGGCCGAGTGAGCCGCCCCGCCTACTGCGTAAACTGCGATTTCTGGGCTGCGCAGGGGCATTTTTATCACGATTTTTTGGGCGATTTTGAGGGGTATTTAAACCCAGTTTTTGCCCTAGTTTAGAAGTACTTTTTGATACTTTTGGCATCCCTTTTAGAGAGCTTTTTAGGTAATTAGATTTAGGCTTTTGGAGAGATTAGAAAGGGGACTTTTGTTGGATGCTATTGGATTCTCATTGGTTTGTCTCTTTTCTTATTAAAAACTCTATTTTTGTTGATAATTTCTATATTGCAATGAATCGTGCTGAATTTGTTATTGATTTTCTCATGAATTGCATGATGATTAGTGAGTAGTTATATCGTCTTAGGGCATAGGGATGAACCCTATGAACCATATTTCTAAATTGTGATATATTGGTGAAATTCTTGCTAGAATTGATTAGTGTTAGGTTGGGATTGATTAATTACTGATAGCTAGGGATTCATATTGATTGGGATTTACAAGAGATTGGGTCCCAATTGATAGGAAGCCCTAGAAATTTGATTTAGATTTACGATTGGACTTCCCTAGAATTGGTTTGCAAGAGATTGGGCTAATGCTAGGATTTTTAATCGTGTTTTGTAACGGCCGCTTTCCGACCTTTTGTAATTTTCTGCGCGCACGCGCTTTTTCGTGCATATATTTTATTTGGCTATTTCTTAGCTCCGGCATATACGATGCGATGTGCCGTTGTGATCGTTTTGGGGTGTTGAATTTTATAGTAATTTTTGGGAATGTTGTTTCACGGCTCGTTTTCTCGCAAAACGACTTTGAACGATAGGGGCGTTTTAGTCATTTGACTCAAAACGCCGTTTCTAATTTTACGTAAATTCTTGGTAGGCATTACACATGATTGGACTCCGTAGATCTATGCGTCTCGTCTCCACGATCACCCCGGTATTTTCGGATTATTTTTCTGACGCTCGGATTGCGAGATATCACTCGGAGAAATCTCGACCGTTGATCTCCCCCATCAGATTCAAATTTCGAATTTGATATCTAATCTGGCAAAATCTTTCTTTTAAATCATTTTAAAACCTTCCTAATCTGTTTCTCTAACCTCCCCTAGACTTACTCAAAAACTACACCCACTACCTCTTTGAGCTCTACACTTTTGGCTAAATCCTAGATGGTATATAGCACCTATTAATATTATACAATCATTAATCCTTAACCCTAACCTAACCCTAACCCTAAGTCTCCTGCAGCCGCTGGCATCCCCCTAAAAACACAAAACAGAACCCCCCTCCAAATCCCGACCTCCCTCACCCTCTCCCTCCGGGGCCGGCGAGATCTCACCGCCGCCTCCCCTCGTTTTCCTCGCCGCCGCGCCAGGCAGGCCGCCGTCTCGCGCTCCCCTCTCAACCCGCCATCATCTCTCTCCTCGTGGCCCCCTCCCGATCGCCGGGACCCAACCTCGTCAGCGGCTGTCCCCGACGCCGATCCGCCCCTCACAGCCCGCCGCGCCGCCGCTGTGCCCGCTGCGCCGCCCTCGCAGCTCCTCAGCCCGCGCCGTCCGCTTGACCCAGCGCCGCCGCGCCTCCACGGAGAACCCCACCACGATTCGATCCAACCCGCCACTGCTCCCTCTCGTTTTCCCCTAGCATCTGTGCCCGAGGCCACCGCCTGCGGCCGCCATCCGCTTCTCAGCGCTTTTCGATCGCCGGCCCCTGCCTCCTCGGCTACTCCCTGACGCCGTCCCTCTCTCTCTCACGCCCTCGGCCGTCGCGATCCGACTGCCGTGACCCATGATCGCCGATCAGCGCCTCCTGTCGCCTCAGCATGACGTCGCTCCGGCATCCCCAAGCCCCGATCATCGCCTTGATGATCACTCCTTATTTTACACCTTTTTTCCGCATGTTTGCATGCCATTTAGATCGCTCAAATCACGCTTTTCACGATTTATCAACAATATTGCGATACTTTTCACGATTTGTTGTTTTTGTCGTATTTCAGGAGATTTGGAGCGATTTGGAGTGATCCCGAGATACACCTACTCCAGAGTGTCACCGACGACTTCCCCGAGGGGTATTTTGCTATTGGAGAGGAGCGTAAGAAGAAAGAACGTCGTAGGAGCGACGAGGAGGCAAAAACAATCAGAATGGGCATTTTTGGTGTCTCACTCGGCCGAGTGAAGGAGTCACTCGGCCGACCAGCGAGACCTTGCTCGGCCGACCAGATCGGACATGCTTCATGTGTGCACTCGGCCGAGCATCGGAAGCCACATCGGTCGAGTGACGAAACTCCATCCGCCTGAGTGGCACTCAGACGACGCCTATCAAAAAGAGCCAACTTACTGTTTTTCGTCTGCCTGAGCTTCAGAAGACCCACTCGGCCGAGTGGAAATTGCCGACCGCCCGAGTGAATAAAAGCCATCGGCCGAGTGACGACAACTCACTCGGCCGAGCAACGCCCGAAGTGAAGACTCCCAAGACCTCGGACTTACTGGAAATTCTCAGGGTTTCTCACTCGGCCGAGCGACTTTTGTCACTCGGCCGAGTGAGCCGCGCTGCCTGTAGCGTAAATTGCGATTTTCAGGCTGCGCAGGGGCATTTTGGTCACAGTTTTTTGGACGATTTTGGGGGGTATTTAACCCCAGTTTTTAACCTAGGTTAGAGAGCTTTTTCCTTTGCTTTTTGCAGCTTTTTAGATTAAACTTTTTAGCTTTTGATTCTTGCTATTGGAGAGGAGAGGAAAGTTTATTTTTGTTGGATTCTTGGAGAACTCTATTGGTTTGTCTCCCTCTCCATTAAAAATCTTATTTTTATTGCTTATTTGAATATTGTGATGAATTCTATTGTTATTTCAATTGTTTATTCTTGTATTTGTGATATGAATTGTGAGTAGTCCTAACGTCTTGGGGCGTGGGGGATGAACCCTACGAGCCCAATTTCTGATTTGTGATGATTTGGTAGAACTATTGCTAGAATTGCTATTAGGGTTAGTTTGGGATCGATTTATTACAGATGGCTAGGTGTTCATACCGATTGGGATTTGCAAGAGATTGGATCCCAATTCGATAGGAAACCCTAGAAATCCGAATTGGGTTGAAATTGAGTTACTGTAGTATCAGTTTGCAAGAGATTGGACCGATACTAGGGTTCTCGGTTGCAATTCCATGCCGATACCCGTTTGCAAGAGATTGGACGGGTAGGAACTATCCCAACCTAGGTCGTGGCCCGAGTTTGCACGAGAGTGGGCTCGGGACGCGATTGAAGGATGATGTTGATCCTAATGCTAGCTTGCCTAGGCTAGGGTTTGCAAGAGATTGGACCCAAACCTAGACTAGCTATAGACCGGCAACAGCGCGAGAGCGTGAGCTAGGTTTTACATTCAGTTGCAACTAGTTCATCCGAAATTCTACCCTAGCAATTGTGATACCAATTAGTCACATTGACAAGATACGGTGAGTAGCGGAGATTCCCTATTCCCTAGGCGTCTTTATTTGATTTTATATCTCCATATTTTGTCTGACGATTGTGACAGGATCGTCAAAAGGCAAATTCCCTCTTTTCTGTTCCTATAGCCAGGTTGTTCGGAGCAGGCACTTTCATTCGTCCTCCCTGTGTTCGATAACCCGCTCGCCGCTACACCGTGCGCTTGCGGTAAAACTACACGGTCGCCCTTTTGGGTTACATTCCGGAGCGATCAAGTTTTTGGCGCCGTTGCCGGGGAGGCGATTGTGTTTGATCTTATCACCCTAGCTATTTCTTCTTTCTGTTTTATTTCTTTATTTTTATCTAACCCTTCCACTGTGCTAATCATTTCTTTGAAACTCTGTTTTCCCATTGCATGTACACGAGATCAACGGCGGACCCTGAAGCTATATTATTTGATCCCGAGATTGAACGTACTGTGCGGAGAATTAGAGCGGAAAGGAGACAAGATCCGGAAGGGAGGTTTATGACCAACCCAGAAACTGCGGAACAATTGGCGACAAGAATGGCGAGGATCATTTCCATTCGCGATAGGCTTCGGCCTAAGACCTCTTCTACGACCTCGTCCATTGCCATGCCAGAGTTGGCGGCCGACAAGAATTTTGAGCTGAAGACCGGACTAGTGGTTCTGATGCAGCAGGATCCATTTCATGGGAACACCCATGAAAATCCTCACTACCACATCCAGCTATTTTTGTCGAAGTGCGCCACATTTCAGATGACGGGGGTCTCCATCGATGCCATCAGACTGTGCCTCTTCCCCTTCACATTAAAGGATAAAGCTCTTTATTGGTTGAGGACGCAAGCTGAGGGAGTCTTTACCACATGGGATGAGTTGGCGAGCGCGTTCATTGACAAGTTCTATCCGCCCTCCAAGACGGTAAAGATTAGGAGTGCTCTCATGTCCTTCAAGCAAGGACCCCAAGAAACACTCTACGAGGCTTGGGAGCGCTTCAAAGATCTACAGCATCAATGCCCCCACCATAGCATCGAAGATTGGGAGCTCGTCCATAGCTTCTATAATGGTCTCCAACCGGGGACCAATCAGATTATTGATGCCGCGGCAAATGGTGCCATCCTATCGAAGACTCCCGACGAAGCTACGGCCCTAATTGAGGAGATGGTCTCAAACAATCAACAATGGGGCGACGAGCGAGGACACTCTTCGTCCTCCTTGAAGCCATCTAGCATCTACGAGGCAAAGGCCGTAGCGGAGCTGACAAACAAGTTTGATTCTCTCCACAAGGTAGTGGAGAGACTGGAGAAGTATATTACGGAGCCCCAAGGAACCCCTTCCACATCCACACCAACAAATCAAATGTGTGATTGGCAAGACCAATCCCAAGCTATGTATTTGGGAGGAGAACAAGGAGAGGGATCTTTGGAGCAAGTTCAATACGTCGCGGGGAACCAAGGATATTGGGCCAATCCGGCCACAAGAAACCATCCCGGTTTCTCCTATGCAAACAATGATGGAGCATTGAACCCACCGCAACAACTACCTCAACAAGCTCGACCACCACCACAACCACAACAACAAATCCACCGAGGGGGCCACCACAACAAAATTTCGCACCAAAGCAACAAGTTGGACCCTATAGGCCGCCCGGATATAATCAAGGGTGGAGAAATCAAAACCCTCCACAAGCTCAACAACGATCCGAATTTGAAGCTAAGGTGGAGGAGTTTATTGTCGAGCAGAAGAAGATCAATGCTTCCTTGAAGGCGGGCCAAGTTCCCTTGCAACTGTTGTAGCCCAAATCTCGGAGCAATTGGCGTTGCTCAATCGAAATACTCAACAATTGCTGGCGCAACTCGAGCAAAATCCACGAGGCACCACCGGGCATATCAACGCCGTGGTTGCGGTTACTACGAGAGGCGGGAAGGACACCACTCCCGTCATGATTCCTACCGAGGAGCCAGTGGTGGAGATTGTAGAGCCAAGCGAGCCGGCCATTGAAGTTGAGAGAGAGAAAGAGCCGCAAAGGGAAGAAAGGTCTAGAGCGGAGCAATTGATTGAAGAGAGGCGTTTATGCCTCCGGTCCCATTCCCCCAGAGGCTTGCTAGAGCAAAAATGGAGAAACGGCTAGCCAAGTTTCTCGAGTATTTGAGAGGGGTAAGCCTCAACATTCCTTTCCTCGACGCTATCGTGGAAATCCCGACATACGCCAAGTTCCTGAAAGATTTGATTACGGGAAGAAAGAGGAAGGAGAAAATCATGCTCGCCGAGGAGGGCTCTTGGTTCACCAAGAGAGAGAAGGAGCCCGCCAAATTCAAAGACCCGGGGAGTTTTCAAATTCCTTGCACCTTGGGCGGCGTCCCTCTACAAAAGGCGTTGGTGGACTTAGGGGCTAGTGTTAGCCTCATGCATCTCTCTATGTTCCTAAGGCTAAATACCGGCACGAAATTGAAGCCTACCGACATGCGGATACAACTAGCCGATGGTCAGATCACAAGGCCGGTAGGGATCGCAGAGGATATCCCGCTACAAGTCCCGGGGGGCATATGTTTGCCATGTGACTTCGTGATCATGGATGTCAAGGAGGAGGGAGACACGTCGCTAATACTTGGACGCCCGTTCCTCACCACCGCCGGTGTCATTGTCGACGTACGTTAAGGAACTCTAACATTGAATGTCGGCAACATCGAGGTGGAGCTTCATATTCCCAAGGCAATGAAACACATGCCTTATCATGAGGAGCTGGACTATATGGACCTCCTTGACGAGGTTATTGAGGAGGTGATCCCCCATTCGATCGGCGCTCTTTTCAAGGAAGACCTTGAGGAAGGTCCGGATTTGGGCCAAGAAGAAAAGATGGAGCATTCCCCCGATTTCTCCATGGAAATTGATGAAGACGACGCTGATGTCGCAAGGATTCGAGAGCTCTGCAAGCTCTCAGAAATGAAGTCTCCGAAGAAAGCCCCACCGATACGGAAATCGGTGTCACCGGTGAAGCCGAGGACCAGATCAAGCACTAGCTTGGGGGAGCCACCCCCAACACTACCCGAGACGAGAGATCACCGAGGGAGAACATGCCGTCGCAACATCCGAATCCAAGCGTTCTCCCCGGAAAATTTGACGGGTGCATCTCATATGCACCCAATATCCCGCATTGAATTGAAAATCAAAGGGGGTCAAGCTCACGACCTTAAACGAGCGCTTGTCGGGAGGCAACCCGACGGTTATCGCTTTATTTTTACTTTTCCTTTATTTTTGTTTTAGAAATTATTAGTGTTTTGAGTCATTTGCCCAAAAATCTTGTGATAACGGGTCCTATTTTTCTTTGACAGGAGAGGAGAACGAGGTACCTATCATTAGGAGGATGAACAAGGCGACAAGGAGCGCTCCAGGAAGGCGCTCAATGCTTAGGAGGAAGATGAAATCGACTGGAGGAAGAAAAACAGAGTTTAGAGCCCAAACGAAGCCAAACAGCAGAAAACAGGGTTCACTCGGCCGAGTATACTAGTCACTCGGCCGAGCACATAAGTTCGTCTGCCCGAGCGGCTCATGAACAAGGGAAGTCTGATGTACCCAAATCTATGTTTCTTTTCTTGATTTCAGTACAATTGCCACTCGGCCGAGTTTGTATATTCACTCGGCCGAGTAAAACTGATACGCTCCTAGGGCGTGCATTGTCGAGTAGCTTGAGCCACTCGGTCGAATGGACTTACTCCACTCGACCGAGGATGGCAAGGCCACTCGGCCGAGTCATAAGAGGGGAGGGATTTTTCAAAATATTTTCGTTACGATCACTTGGCCGAGCGACTTAGTCACTCGGCCGAGTCGTAAATTTTTCTATAAAAGGGGGAGCGAGACGGCGTGATTTTCGAAACGAAAAAATCCCAATCCCGCGTCCGATCGCATTCCCTCGCCCGCTGCCCCCCCACTCGCCTGACCACGCGCCCCGCCGCCGCGCTCGGCCGACCACCGCCGGCCGACCGCTCCTCCGCCTCGCCCGAGTCGCCGCCAGCGACCACCTCGCCGGCCGAGCTCCGGTACCCTATTTTTTACCTAACTTCATTATATCTCTATCATACCCCTAACCCCCCATACATTTCGAATATTACTCGCTGATATCTTCGTTTGATGTGCAGGGTACATTGGGGAGCTTTGGGGAGCCCAGGGGAGCTTCCGGGGATCGTTTTGGGCTACGTGGAGGCGTCATCTTTGCACGCTTCCATAGCTTTGCTCTCGCGGCGTGTCGTGGTATACTCCTTCCTTTATTTTACGCACGCCGCGTTTTTATTGCTTTTGGTGAGCACCCGGGGCCCACATGCCGCCCCGGACACGGCCACGCACTAGGAGAGCTTCCGCCAAGCGGAAGCGGTCGGATGAGGCCGGCCCCTCCCACGAGGTGGAAGACTCTCCTCCGCCTACACCACCACACCCCGCACAGCCTGCAGACCCCGCACACCCCGCACAGCCTGCAGGGCCCATTCACCCCGCACAGCCACTCCCTGCCGTCCCACAGCCACCACCACCGGCTCCACTTATCGGACCGCTGGGGATTACGTTCTGGGACGACGCACACCGCGTCGTTTTCGAGCGCATTTCCCAGCGCTCGATCGTACCCTCCAGGTTCGCACACCTTGCAGACCTAGGATGCCTGGGGGTACTCGAGGGGATGCTCACGTTGTATGACAACGTGGGTTGGCGAGATTTCTTCCAGGTGTCGGCGGACACGTTCGTCCGTCTGACACTTGAGGTGCTTAGTTCTATCGCCCGGACCGACGAGGGATGCTCGTTTAGGTTCATGGACCGAGAGTGCCAGGTCACTCTCAGTATGATGAGAGCTTTCTTTTCGTGGCCCGATGTCCCCGGGGCCGACCGTGGTTACGCCCCCACTCACATTCCCCACCTTCCTTCGATTCCGGTGCTTTCTGGGCCCGGATTACGGGTTTACCAGCTGCCTTTGAACCTGGAAGGGCCAAGGCCTCGGCCATCGTCCACCCTTGCCTCCGCATAGCTCAGCGCCTTATGGAGACTACCTTTTTGGCGAGATATGAGCCTGGGACGATGTCCACGTCAGAGCTTTACATGCTCTACGCGATGACGCGCCCCAGAGCTCTATCTAGGGAGGGTGACGAGTTGGTCCCCGCCGTCGTGATTGATATCGCGAGCTGGTTTTTGGATCGCATCATCGTATCGGTGGGCGCTCGCTCACCGATATGTTGCGGCAGTCTGATCACCCTGCTCACCCTTATGACCGGCGAGGACCTTCCAGCCGACCTGCGACGAGCCCCGGGCCCCACTTCACTGTCCATTGATGTCATGGCCCGGATGAAGATGCTTCGTCCGTATGGTCAGCGGCACTGGGTTTGGTTGCACGGTCCATTCGATGCTGATTACATGATCCTTCCGAGCCCAGCTCGTACACAGATAGCAACAGCACAGGTGGACTGGCTTCCGGTGATGGATCTCCTGATCCCCGCCGCCTATATGCTTGAGGCTGAGGAGGCTGAGCAGGCCCACGCTGCCCACGCTGCACCCGCAGACCCCGCTGCTCCTGCTGACCCCGTGGCCCCTCAGCAGCCTGATATTTCTACTGCTCCCGACACCTCTGTCCACACTTCTGTCGGTGTCGGGAGTACCCTCGCTGAGCCCACCTCCACTACCTCCACGCCCACCACCACGCCCACCACAGCTGGCCCTCTGTCCGTTGAGCCCGTTTCCTCCGCCCTACCCGAGCGCCCACCGACTATAGTTGAGAGCGGAGAGCCCTCTTTTACTGCCGTCATGGAGACCATGGTTTCCACATCTGTCTCCACCGCAGCCGTTTTTTCTGAGAGTGTCGTGGCGTCTGTCCACACGTCTGTGTCACCGACCTCTCTGGCCGCCTCGTTGCCACTTTTATACTCCACTTCCGTTGCTGCTGCCTCCACTTCTTACCAGCCTGCGCCCCAGCCTCGCACTGAGGCTCGGCCCACACTAGCGAGCACAACACCTTTCCTCCACATGCCTGCTGAGCCCATCACCTACGCCACCCGAGTCCGCCAGCCCCGTCCTGCACAGCACAGACAGGTGCGTCCCTCTGCACCACCTACCCCCGACACTGTACTTCAGAGCATTCGTGCTCTCGAGGGGGCGGTGAGTGGCCTCAGAGGTGACCTTAGGACCCTGTCCGCCACCATCACCGATATGGCTCGCCGCTTCGACATACTTCCGGGCATTCACTATTACCTCACCCAGGTTCTCGAGCGGCTTCCTCGCGTGCCCACACCCACCCAGCAGGTACCCACCCCCACCCCTACACACACCCAGCCTGCTTCCATACCCACACCCACACCCACTCAGCAGCCTGTTCCCCATCCACCACCACCACCTTCGCCTCAGGACGGAGACGGCGCAGCCCCACCCTCTTAGGCACCCTTGATGCCATTGATCCTTTTTACCGTCGTGCTGCCTGTCTCTGCTGGGTCCTGATGATTTTTGCCCACCCCCCTACCCTCACTGTTTTTGGGACCGCATTTTGTTTATATATTTCTATATCATTTTTGGGAGAGAGGGAGAGTTTTTGGTGTCACACTTTTATATCTGTTTCACTCCTATATCTGCATGCATCATGTCCGGATCATATTTTTCATTTCTTTCTTTTTATTTCTTTTTCCTCATGCATGCGTCCTCACCTTCCCCTCACATTACATGTCTCTCGGGGTGCCCCACTTCGTACATTGAGGACCCTGTGCACTTTATCTTGGGGGAGTGAGTTCTCACGTTCTTTTCGATGTACCACCTTTATTTTTCGTTTTTTCACGCCATTTTCCGCTTTTGCACTCATTTTCATCATTTTTTTATTTTTTTACCATGCATCACGTTTTTCTTATTTTTCTTTGTGTGCTGCATTGTAAATAGCTTTATTTTCCCCTTTATCTTTACTTCTTTTTCTCATGCTAGAGATGATTTTTCCGTGATGATGATGACGTGGTGTTAGCTTTCTCTATATGCATGCTATATTTGTCATGTCTTAGATTTTATTTCTGATATCATATGCTATGATTTGCCTTGCATTTAGAGATAGTAACCCACACTTTTCCCGCATGAAAATGGATGAAATTTTATTATTAGCTGAGTCTGAATATTCATATGTATGCTATCGCAGAAAACACACCAAGATTCACGCATTGAATGCTTATATCTGGAGTACCGTTTTCTTTTCCTATATCACTTCTATATGCATGATTTGTACATTTCACTTCAGGATGATTGAATGATGTTAGCTATGATAAATCTGGATTAGTTAGCTTTTTTGTGATCAAAACCGAGTAGATTAGATTACCCTGCTGAAGTTGTCGTGCACGTCCTATAGAGTGAACCGAGAGACATTTTTATTTCTTTCTCCACATATCTTGAACATCAATTTTCTATTTTAAAATCATTGGTGAATCTCCCCTTAGCGATTCTATTATATGGCATTTCCCCCGTTATTAAAGTCCTAGCTCCAAATTTCCCAAACCCAAAGAAAGAAAAAGAAAAATTCTTGTATATCCTTATTTCTCTTTGATTTGGGATCATTGTGTATATATGCTATAAAAAAGGGAAAGAAAAGAAAAGAAAAAAAGAAAGGAAAAGAGAAAAGAATCTCAATAAACGATCCCATCTCATGTTCTCTCTTTATTCTCTCTTTTTGATTTTATTTTTATTACTTTTGGAGCTTCATAAAATGGGGATGTAAATATTGTTTTTTATGCCACCACGCTTATAGATAAGCTTGGGGGAGAGAATCCAATGATGTGTGAGAGAGTGACTACTTGACGATGCACGACAACCTAGGCTAAGTAATATTCTATACTCGGTGAGATTGTTTTAGCTTCACGAAATCCAGAAATCTATGCCTAGCACTCATTTCATGAAATCCACGCTTTTCTATTCGTTCTATTCTATTGTGTTATATTCTTATACTCCTCTTAGAAAGCGTTCAATTGAAAAGTGTGTGATCTGCGATATTGTATACCGCTTTAAATGATTCAGATAATGTTAATTCTAAAATTATTCCGTTTTTTCATGTTATATCAATATTCTTGGGTTTCTATTTCTATTTGCACCATTATACTTTGATATCGAAATAAAATTCTTTGACATGTGTTTTACATTCGGGGCATGCTATATGAGTAAGCAAAACCCACGTCCTGAGAAAAATGATCTAGCAGCTTCCCTCTTCGCTTTCTTCTTTTTTCTTCGTTTTTCGTTTTTCGTTTTTTCGTCGTTTTCGTTTTCCGAATCCACCGGGTTCGCCTTTCACTTATCTTCCTCGAGGACGAGTAAGAGGTAAGCTGATCACTCCTTATTTTACACCCTTTTTCCGCATGTTTTCATTCCATTTAGATCGCCCAAATCATGTTTTTCACGATATATCGACGATATTGCGATGCTTTTCACGATTTGTTGTTTTTGTCGCATTTCAGGTGATTTGGCGCGATTTGGAGTGATCTCGAGATGCGCTTACTCTATACGGTCACCAACGACCTCCCCGAGGGGTATTTTGCTGTTGGAGAGGAGCGGAAGAAGAACGGACGTCGCAGGAGCGACGAGGAGGCCAAAATAAGCAGATTGGGCATTTTTTGTGTCCCACTCGGCCGAGTGGAGGAGCCACTCGGCCGACCAGCGAGACACTGCTCGGCCGACCAGAACAGACACGATTTATGTGTGCACTCGGCCGAGCACCGAAGACCACAACGGCCGAGTGACGAGACCCCGTCCGCCCGAGTGGCGCCCAGACGAAGCCCTTCCAAAACATCCAAGTTACTGTTTTTCGGCTGCCTGAACTTCAGAAGACCCACTCGGCCGAGTGGTTAATCCCGTCCGCCCGAGTACTATGAAGCCATCGGCCGAGTGACGACAACTCACTCGGCCGAGCAGCCCCCGAAGTAGAGACCCCTGAAAGCCCCGACTTACTGGAAAATTACAGGGTTTTCACTCGGCCGAGCGACTTTTGTCACTCGGCCGAGTGCGATGCGCTGCCTGTAGCGAAAACTGCGGAAAACAGGCTGTGCAGGGGTATTTTGGTCACAGTTTTTGGACGATTTTGAGGGCTATTTAAGCCCTGTTTTTACCCTAGTTTAGAGAGCCTCTCTCTTAGATTTTTTACAGCTTTTTAGATTAGTTTTTAGCTTTATTCTTGTGATTGGAGAGGAGACAAAGATTGGAATTTTGTTGGATTAATTGAAGAACTCCATTGGTTTGCATCTCTTTTCCTTAAAAATTCTATTTTTATTGCTTATCTCAATATTGTGATGAATTCCATTGCTTATTTCAACGATTATTTTTGTGATCTTGCTATGATTTGTGAGTAGTCTCCACGTCTTGGGGCGTGGGGATGAACCATACAAGCCCATTTTCATATTTGTGATGAATTGGTAGAAATTGTGCTAGAATTGTTATTAGGGATTAGATTGGGATCAATTTACTACGGATGGCTAGGTATTTATATCAATTGGGATTTGCTAGAGGTTGGATCCCAATTTGATAGGAAACCCTAGAAATCCGAATTGGGTTGGAGTCGGATTTTCGAAGTATCGGTTTGCAAGAGATTGGGCCGATACTAGGATTTCCGATTGCAATTCCATGCCGATACTCGTTTGCAAGAGATTGGACGGGTAGGAACTATCCCAATCTAGGTCGTGGACCGAGTTTGCAAGAGATTGGGCTCGGTGCGCGATTGGACGATGATGTTGATCCTAATGCTAGCTTTCCTAGGCTAGGGTTTGCAAGAGATTGGACCCAGACCTAGGATAGCTATAGACCGGCAACAGCACGAGAGCGTGAGCTTGGTTCTACATTCAGTTGCAACTAGTTCATCCAAATTCTCATTCAAGCAATTTTGATACCGATGAACCGCATTTATGAAATACGGTGAGTAGCGGGGATTCCCCATTCCCTAGACGTTCTTTATTTGATTTGATATTTCCGCATTTTTGTCTGACGATTGTGACAGGATCGCCAAAGGCAAATTTCTCTCTTAAATAGCCAGGTTGATTTGAACAAGCACGGTCATTCGTCCTCCCTGTGTTCGATATCCCGCTCGCTGCTATACCGTGCGCTTGCGGTAAAACTACAATCGTTCTTTGGGTCACATCCCGGAGCGACCAAGTTTTTGGCGCCGTTGCCGGGGAGGCGATTGCGTTTGATTCTTTCTCACCCTAGCTATTTCTTTATTATTATTATTATTATTATCATTATTTTTATTTCCTATTTCTTACCTAACCCTTCCACGGTACTAATCATTTCTTTGAAACTCTGTTTCCCCTGTGCATGTACACGAGATCTACGGCGGACCCTGAAGCTATATTATTTGATCCCGAGATCGAACGTACCGCGCGGAGACTTAGAGCGGAAAGGAGACAAAATCCGGAAGGGCGGTTTATGACCAACCCGGAAACTCCTGAACAATTGGCGGCAAGGATGGCGAGGCTAATTTCTATTCGAGATAGGCTTCGGCCTAAGACCTCTTCTACTACCTCATCCATTGCCATGCCGGGGTTGGCGGCTGACAAGAGCTTCGAGCTAAAGACTGGACTAGTGGTTCTGATGCAGCAGGATCCATTTCATGGGAATGCCCATGAAAATCCCCACTACCACATCCAATCGTTCTTGTCGAAGTGCACCACATTCCAGATGCCGGGGGTCTCCATCGATGCCATCAGACTGCGTCTCTTCCCTTTCACGCTAAAGGACAAGGCACTATACTGGTTGAGGACGCAAGCTGAGGGTGTCTTCACCACTTGGGACGAGTTGGCGAGTGCATTTATTGACAAGTTCTATCCGCCATCCAAGACGGTGAAGATCCGGAGCGCTCTCATGTCCTTCAAGCAAGGACCACAGGAGACGCTCTATGAAGCTTGGGAGCATTTTAAGGATTTGCAGCATCAATGCCCGCATCATAGCATTGAAGACTGGGAGTTAGTTCATAGCTTCTACAATGGTCTCCAACCGGGGACCAAACAAATTATTGATGCCGCGGCGAATGGTGCTATCTTGTCAAAGATTCCCGAGGAAGCTACGGCCCTAATTGAGGAGATGGCCTCAAATAATCAACAATGGGGCGATGAGCGAGGACACTCCACGTCCTCCTTAAAGCCAACTAGCATCTACGAGGCGAAGGCCGTAGCGGAGCTTACGAGCAAGTTTGATTCTCTCCACAGGTAGTGGAGAGATTGGAGAAGTTTATCACGGAGCCCCAAGGAGCCCCTTCTACCTCCGCTCGAACGAACCAAATGTGTGATTGGCAAGACCAATCTCAAGCCATGTACTCGGGAGGAGAGCAAGGAGAAGGAGCCTTGGAGCAAGTACAATATGTTGCGGGGAACCAAGGATATTGGGCCAATCCGGCCGCAAGAAATCATCCCGGATACTCTTACACCAACAATGAAGGAACTTTGAACCTGCCACAACCGCCACCTCAACAAGCCCGACCACCACTACCACCCCAACAACAAAACTATCCACCGAAGGGGCCTACTCAACAAAATTTTCAACCGAAGCAACAAGTTCCACCATATAGGCCGCCTGGATACAATCAAGGGTGGAGGAATCAAAATCAAAACCCTCCTCAAGCTCAACAACGATCCGACTTCGAAGCTAGAGTGGAGGCGTTCATGGTCGAGCAAAATAAGGTAAATGCTACCTTGAAGGCGGGGCAAGACTCCCTTAATACCGTTGTGGCTCAAATATCGGAGCAATTGGCGTTGCTCAATCGGAACACTCAACGATTTCCGGCGCAACCCGAGCAAAACCCACGGGGCAACACCGGTCACATCAATGCCGTAGTTGCCGTTACTACTAGAGGCGGGAACGACACCACCCCCGCCATGATTCCTACCGAGGAGCCCATGGAGGAAAGCTTGGAGCCAATTGAGCCGATAGTTGAAGTTGAAAAGGAGAAGGAGCCACAAGACAAGGAGAAATCTAGAGCGGAACAATTGATTGAGGAAAGGCGCTTCATGCCACTGGTCGCATTCCCCCAAAGTCTCGCTAGAGCGAAAATGGAGAAAAGGCTAGCGAAGTTTCTCGAGTATCTAAGAGGAGTTAGCCTCAATATTCCCTTCCTCGACGCCATCGTGGAAATCCCCACATATGCTAAATTCTTAAAGGACTTGATCTCGGGGAGAAAGAGGAAGGAGAAGATCATGCTAGCCGAGGAGGGCTCTTGATTCACCAAGAGAGAGAAGGAGCCGGTAAAATTTAAAGATCCGGGGAGTTTTCGGATCCCTTGTACCTTGGGCGTCATTCCTCTTCAAAAGGCGTTGGTTGATCTAGGGGCTAGTGTGAGCCTCATGCCTCTCTCCATGTTCTTAAGGCTAAACACCGGGACAAAGTTGAAACCTACCGACATGCGCATTCAATTGGCCGATGGGCGAATAACAAGGCCGGTAGGGATCGCCGAAGACATACCGCTACAAGTCCCGGGTGGAATATGCTTACCATGTGACTTTGTGATCATGGACTTTAAGGAGGAGGGAGATAAGTCATTGATACTTGGACGCCCGTTCCTCGCCACCGCCGGAGTAATTGTTGACGTGCGCGAAGGTACCCTAACTTTAAACGTCGGCAACATCGAGGTGGAGCTCCACATTCCTAAGGCTATGAAGCACATGCCTTACCACGAGGAACTTGACTACATGGACCTCCTTGATGAGGTGATAGAGGAGGCGATCCCCCACTCAATTGGCGCTCTTTTTGATGAAGATTTCGAGGAAGGCCCGGATTTAGGCCAAGATGAGAAGATAGATGATTCCCCCGACCTCTCCGCTGAAGATAATGAAGGCGACACTGATGTCGCAAGGATTCGAGAGCTCTGTAAGCTCTCGAAATTAAAGTCTCCAAAGAAAGCTCCTCCGCCGACACGGAGATCAGCGTCACCGGTAAAACCGTTGACCGGAGCAAATGCTAGCTTGGGGGAGCCTCCCCCCAACACTATTCGAGATGGGAGACCACCGCGGGAGAACACGACGCCGCAACTTCCCAATCCGAGCGTTCTCCCCGGAAAGTTTGATGGGTGCATCTCATATGCGCCAAACATCTCGCATTGATTGAAAATTATAGGGGGTCGAGCTCACGACCTTAAACGAGCGCTTGTCGGGAGGCAACCTGACGGTTTATGCTTTATTTTTACTTTTTCTTTATTTTTGTTTCGGAAATTTTTAGTGTTTTGAGTCGTTCGCCCAAAAATTTTGTGATAACGGGTCCTGTTTTTCTTAACAGGAGAGGTGATAGGTAGATCCATCATGAGGAGGATGAAAGGGACGACGAGGAGCGCCCCAAGAAGGCGCCCGACGCTTAGGAGGAAGATGGAATCGACTGGAGGAAGAAAGACGGAGTTTAGAGCCCAAACGAAGACAAACAGCAGAACACAAGGCTCACTCGGCCGAGCATACTAGTCACTCGGCCGAGTACAAAAGTTCGTCCGGCCGAGCCGCTCACGAACGAGGGAAGTCTGCTGTACCCAACTCTCTGTTTATTTTCCTGATTCCAATATAACTTCTACTCGGCCGAGTATATATATTCACTCGGCCGAGTAAAACGGATACCCTCCTAGGGCGAGTCTTGCCGAGTAGCTTGAGTCACTCGGCCGAATGGACTTACTCCACTCGGCCGAGGCTGGCAAGGCCACTCGGCCGATGCGTAAGCGGGGAGGAATTTTCTATTGACCATACTCGGCCGAGTGACCTAGTGACTCGGCCGAGTCGTAACTTCTGCTATATAAGGGGTCGAGGGGGGCACATTTTTCGAAACGCTGAAACCGATCGCGGCCCCGACCTTTCAGCTTCCCTCACCCGCTCGCACCCCCCCACTCGCCCGACCGCCGTTGCCCCGCCGCCGCTCGGCCAGCCACCGCCGGCCGACCACTCGCCGCACTTCGCCCGAGTCGCCGCCGGCGGCCGTGTCTCCGGCCACCTCCGGTACCCCCTATTTCGCCTTTTTCGCCTCTTTTTGAGTATTTTTTGAGGATCCATGTGTTAAACGACCCCCAAACCCAAATCAATTCCTATATCTATCTATGATACCCCTAATGCCCCATACGCTTTGATTATTACCCGCTGATATCTCCATTTCACGCGCAGGTTGTTTTTGGGAGCTTAGGGGAGCCCAGGGGAGCTTCTCGGGACTGATTTGAGCTTCGTGGAGGCGCGGACTTCGCACGCTTCCACTGCTGAGCACTCGCGGCGTGTCTGGGTATACTCCTTCCACTCTTTTACGCACACCGCACTTTTTTTTCACTTTTCGGCGCGCTCGGGGCCGATATGCCGCCCCGGACACGGCCGCGGTCGAAGAGAGCTTCCGCCAAGCGGAAGCGGTCGGATGATACCGGCCCCTCCCACGAGTTGGAGGACTCTCCTCCACCGTCTCCCACACACGACGTCCACCCAGCACAGCCTGCAGGCCCCGCACACCCCGCACAGCCTGCAGTGCACCCTCAGCCCGCACAGCCTCTCTCTGCCGCTGCACAGCCACCACCTCCGGCTCCACTGGTCGGGCCGCTCGGGATTACGTTCCGAGAGGACGCACACCGCGTCGTCTTCGACCGTATCTCCCAGCGCTCGATCGTACCCTCCAGGTTTGTACACCTCGCTGACCTAGGACGCCTGGGGGTACTAGAGGGGATGCTCACGTTGTACGACAACGTGGGCTGGCGAGATTTCTTCCAGGTGTCGGCGGATACGTTTACCCGCCCGACACTTGAGGTTCTGAGTTCGATCGCCCGGACCGACGAGGGATGCTCGTTTCGGTTCATGGATCGAGAGTGCCAGGTCACTCTCGATATGATGAGAGCGTTTTTCTCGTGGCCCGCTGTCCCCGGTGCCGATCGTGGTTACGGCCCCACCCATATCCCCCACCTTCCTTCGACTCCGGTGCCTTCTGGGCCCGGATTACGGGTCTTCACGCTGCCTTTGACCCTAGTAGGGCCAAGGCCTCGGCCATTGTCCATCCCTGCCTCCGCATTGCTCAGCGCCTTATAGCGACGTCCTTTTTGGCCAGATATGAGCCAGGCACGATGTCTACGCCAGAGCTCTACATGCTCTACGCGATGACACGTCCCAGAGCTCTATCTAGGGATGTCGATGAGCTTGTCCCCGCCGTCGTGATCGATATCGCGGCATGGTTTTTAGACCGCATCATTGTATCGATGGGTGCTCGCTCACCGATATGCTGCGGCGGCCTGATCACCTTGCTTGCTCTTATGACCGGCGAGGACTTCCCCGACGACTTGCGACGTGTCCCGGGCCCCACTTCTCTGTCGATAGATGTTATGGCCCGGATGAAGATGCTTCGTCCGCACGGTGAGCGTCACTGGGTCTGGTTGCACGGCCCTTACGGTGCCGATTACATGATTCTCCCGAGCCCTGCTCGGACTCTGATTGCACCAGCCCACGTTGACTGGCTCCCTGCGATGGATGTCCTCATCCCCGCTACTTACGTGCTTGAGGCCGAGGAGGCCGAGCAGGCCCACGCTGCCCCTGTAGACCCTGTTGCACACCCTACCGAGCCTGCTGCCGAGCCTGTTGACCCAGTGGCCCCTCAGCCTATACCTGACGTTTCCGCTGCTCCTGACACCTCTGTCGGTGTCGAGAGCACCTCAGCTGAGCCCACTTCCACCACCCCCACCACTTCCGAGGCTGTCACCACCACTCCCACCACCACCACTGGCCCTATGTCCGTCGAGCCTCTTTGCTCCGCACTCCCCGAGCGCCCGTCGACCTTTGTTGAGAGTTGAGAGCCCTCGTTTACCGTGATCGTGGAGACCATGGCTAGCATGATCTCCGCTGGGGTTGCGCCTTTTGGTCCACACACTCCCACCCCAGCGGTAGTCACCTCTGTCTCCACCCCTGCTGTATTTTCTGAGAGCGTCGTGGCGTCTGTCCACACTTCTGTGCCACTGACCTCTCTGGCCGCCTCGCTGCCATTTTTTCACTCTTCTTTCGCTGCTGTTGCCTCCACTTCTCACCAGCCGGTGCCCCGGCCTCACACTGAGGCCAGGCCCACATTCGCAGGCGCATCACCTTTTGTTCCCTTCCCTGCTGAGCCAGTCACCTACGCGACCCGAGTTCGCCAGCCACGCCCTGCACAGCCCCGCCCGGTGCGTCCCTCTGCACCACCTCCCCCTGACACTGTACTTCAGAGCATTCGTGCTCTATAGGGGGCGGTGAGTGGCCTCAGAGGCGACCTTAGGACCCTGTCCTCCACCGTCTCTGCGATGGCTGGCCGCTTCGAGCTGCTACCGCAGATCCATTACTGTCTCACCCAGGTTCTGGAGCGTCTCCCGCGCGTACCCCCACCCACCCAGCAGGTTCCCGCCCACACTTCCACACACACCCGACCTGCTCCCACTTCCACACCCACACCCGCTCAGCCACCTAGACAGCCACCACCTCCGCCTCAGGACGGAGACGGTGCAGCACCACCTTCCTAGGCACCCTTGATGCCATCGATTCCTTTTGCCGTTGTGCTGCCCGTTTCTGCTGGGTCCTGATGCCTTTTTGTCCACCCCCCCTCCCCTCACTTATTTTGGGATTCTCTTTTTGATCATATCTTTATATATCTTTTTTGGGAGAGAGGGAGAGTTTTTGGTGCCACTTATATATCTGTATCACTCCTATCTGTGCATGCATCATGTCCGCATCATATTTTCATATCTTTATTTTTCTTTTTATTTTCATTTTTCCATGCATGCATCCTCACTTGCCCCTCCCATCGCTTGTTTCTCGGTGTGCCACACTTTGCACATTGAGGACACTGTGCCATTTAGCTTGGGGGAGTGAGTTCTCACGTTCTTTTTCGATTTGCCACCTTTATTTTTAGTTTTTCACACCATTTTTCGCATTTGCACTTATTTTTCATCATTTTTCTTTTATTTTGCCATGCATCACGTTTTTCTTATTTTTTCTGTGTGCCGCATTGTAAATAGTTCTATTTTCCCTTTATCTTTATTTCTTTCCTTTTTTTCATCTCATGCTAGAGATGACTTTTCTGTGATGATGACTACGTGGAGTTAGCTTATTCTATATGCATGCTATATTTGTCATGTCTTAGATTTTATTCCTGATATCATATGCTATGACTTGCCTTGCATTTAGAGATAGTAACCCACACTTTTTTCCGCATGAAAATGGATGAAATTTTATTATTAGCTGAGTCTGAATATTCATATGTATGCTATCACAGAAAACACACCAAGATTCACGCATTGAATGCCTATATCTGGAGTACTGATTTCTTTTCCTATATCACTTCTATATGCATGAATTGTACACTTCACTTCAGGATGATTGAATGATGTTAGCTATGATAAATCTGGATTAGTTAGTTTTTTTTGTGATCGAAACTGAGTGGATTAGATTACCCTGCTGAAGTTGTCGTGCATGTCTTATAGAGTGAACCGAGTGACATATTTATTTCTTTCTCCACAAATCTTGAACATCATTTCTCTACTTTTAAAATCATTGGCGAATCTCCCCTTAGCGATTCTATTATATGGCATTTCCCCCGCTATTAATTCCTAGCTCCAAATCTCTTGTTCCAAAAAAAAGAGAGAAAGTATTCTTGTATATCATTATCTCTCTTTGAGTTGGGATCGTTGTGTATATAAGCTACATCAAAAAAAATAGAAAAAAAAGAAAAAAAAGAAAGAGAAAAAGAGGAAAAATCCTCAATAAAAGATCCCATCTCACTTTCTTCCTTTCTTCTTTCTTCTTATTACATTTGGAGCTATATAAAAATGGGGATGTAAATATTTTTTATGCCACCATGCTTATAGATAAGCTTGAGGGAGGGGATCCATTGATGTGTGAGAGAGTGACTACTTGACGTTGCACGACAACCTAGGCTAAGTAATATTCTATACTCGGTGAGATTATTTTTAGCTTTACGAAATCCAGAAATCTAAGCCTAGCGTTCATTTCATGAAGTCCATACTTTTCTATTCCCTCTATTCTATAGTGTGATACTCTTATACTCCTGATAGAAAGCGTTCAATTGAAAAGTGTGTGATCTGTGATTCGTATACCGCTTTAAATGATTCAGACGATGTTAATTTTAGAATTATTCCGTTTTTCATGATTATATCTTTGTTCGTGTGTTTTCTATTTCTATTTGCACTATTATACTATAATATCAAAATAAAATCCTTTGACATGTATTTTTCATTCAGTGCATGCTATACGAGTAAGTGAAACCCACGTCCTGAGAAAATGATCTAGTATCCTACCTCTTCGCTTCTTTCTTTCTTCTTTATTTTATTTCGATTTAACTCTTCTCCGTTTTTCATTTTTCGTTTTTCGCCGTTTTCGTTTTCCGAATCCACCGGGTTCGCCTTTTACTTATCTTCCTCGAGGACGAGTAAGAGGCAAGCTTGGGGGATTTTGATCACTCCTTATTTTACACCCTTTTTCCGCATGTTTGCATGCCATTTAGATCGCCCAAATCATGTTTTTCACGATATATCGACGATATTGCGATGCTTTTCATGATTTGTTGTTTTTGTCGCATTTCAGGTGATTTGGCGCGATTTGGAGTGATCTCGAGATGCGCTTACTCTAGACGGTCACCAACGACCTCCCCGAGGGGTATTTTGCTGTTGGAGAGGAGCGGAAGAAGAACGGACGTCGCAGGAGCGACGAGGAGGCCAAAATAAGCAGATTGGGCATTTTTTGTGTCCCACTCGGCCGAGTGGAGGAGCCACTCGGCCGACCAGCGAGACACTGCTCGGCCGACCAGAACAGACACGATTTATGTGTGCACTCGGCTGAGCACCGAAGACCACAACGGCCGAGTGACGAGACCCCGTCCGCCCGAGTGGCGCCCAGACGAAGCCCTTCCAAAACATCCAAGTTACTGTTTTTCGGCTGCCTGAACTTCTGAAGACCCACTCGGCCGAGTGGTTAATCCCGTCCGCCTGAGTACTATGAAGCCATCGGCCGAGTGACGACAACTCACTCGGCCGAGCAGCCCCCGAAGTAGAGACCCCTGAAAGCCCCGACTTACTGGAAAATTACAGGGTTTTCACTCGGCCGAGCGACTTTTGTCACTCGGCCGAGTGCGATGCGCTGCCTGTAGCGAAAACTGCGGAAAACAGGCTGTGCAGGGGTATTTTGGTCACAGTTTTTGGACGATTTTGAGGGCTATTTAAGCCCTGTTTTTACCCTAGTTTAGAGAGCCTCTCTCTTATATTTTTTGCAGCTTTTTAGATTAGTTTTTAGCTTTATTCTTGTGATTGGAGAGGAGACAAAGATTGGAATTTTGTTGGATTAATTGAAGAACTCCATTGGTTTGCATCTCTTTTCCTTAAAAATTCTATTTTTATTGCTTATCTCAATATTGTGATGAATTACATTGCTTATTTCAACGATTATTTTTGTGATCTTGCTATGATTTGTGAGTAGTCTCCACGTCTTGGGGGCGTGGGGATGAACCCTACAAGCCCATTTTCATATTTGTGATGAATTGGTAGAAATTGTGCTAGAATTGTTATTAGGGATTAGATTGGGATCAATTTACTACGGATGGCTAGGTATTCATATCAATTGGGATTTGCAAGAGATTGGATCCCAATTTGATAGGAAACCCTAGAAATCCGAATTGGGTTGGAGTCGGATTTTCGAAGTATCGGTTTGCAAGAGATTGGGCCGATACTAGGATTTCCGATTGCAATTCCATGCCGATACTCGTTTGCAAGAGATTGGACGGGTAGGAACTATCCCAATCTAGGTCGTGGACCGAGTTTGCAAGAGATTGGGCTCGGTGCGCGATTGGACGATGATGTTGATCCTAATGCTAGCTTTCCTAGGCTAGGGTTTGCAAGAGATTGGACCCAGCCCTAGGATAGCTATAGACCGGCAACAGCGCGAGAGCGTGAGCTTGGTTCTACATTCAGTTGCAACTAGTTCATCCAAATTCTCATTCAAGCAATTTTGATACCGATGAACCGCATTTATGAAATACGGTGAGTAGCGGGGATTCCCCATTCCCTAGACGTTCTTTATTTGATTTGATATTTCCGCATTTTTGTCTGACGATTGTGACAGGATCGCCAAAGGCAAATTTCTCTCTTAAATAGCCAGGTTGATTTGAACAAGCACGGTCATTCGTCCTCCCTGTGTTCGATATCCCGCTCGTTGCTATACCGTGCGCTTGCGGTAAAACTACAACCGTTCTTTGGGTCACATCCCGGAGCGACCATAAGCTTGGGGGATTTTGATCACTCCTTATTTTACACCTTTTTTCCGCATGTTTGCATGCCATTTAGATCGCTCAAATCACGCTTTTCACGATTTATCGACAATATTGCGATACTTTTCACGATTTGTTGTTTTTGTCATATTTCAGGAGATTTTGAGCGATTTGGAGTGATCCCGAGATACACCTACTCCAGAGTGTCACCGACGACTTCCTCGAGAGGTATTTGCTATTGGAGAGGAGCGGAAGAAGAAAGAACATCGTAGGAGCGACGCGGAGGCAAAAACAATCAGAATGGGCATTTTTGGTGTCTCACTCGGCCGAGTGAAGGAGTCACTCGGCCGACCAGCGAGACCTTGCTCGGCCGACCAGATCGGACACGCTTCATGTGTGCACTCGACCGACCATCGGAAGCCACATCGGCCGAGTGACGAAACTCCGTCCGCCCGAGTGGCACTCAGACGATGCCCATCAAAAAGAGCCAACTTACTGTTTTTCGTCTGCCTGAGCTTCAGAAGACCAACTCGGCCGAGTGGAAATTGCCGACCGCCCGAGTAAATAGAAGCCATCGGCCGAGTGACGACAACTCACTCGGCCGAGCGACGCCCGAAGTGAAGACTCCCAAGACCCCGGACTTACTGGAAATTCTCAGGGTTTCTCACTCGGCCGAGCGACTTTTGTCACTCGGCCGAGTGAGCCACGCTGCTTGTAGCGTAAATTGCAATTTTCAAGCTATGCAGGGGCATTTTGGTCACAGTTTTTTGGACGATTTTGGGGGGTATTTAACCCCAGTTTTTAACCTATGTTAGAGAGCTTTTTCCTTTGCTTTTTGCAGCTTTTTAGATTAAACTTTTTAGCTTTTGATTCGTGCTATTGGAGAAGAGAGGAAAGTTTATTTTTGTTGGATTCTTGGAGAACTCTATTGGTTTGTCTCCCTCTCCATTAAAAATCTTATTATTATTGCTTATTTGAATATTGTGATGAATTCTATTGTTATTTCAATTGTTTATTCTTGTATTTGTGATATGAATTGTGAGTAGTCCTAACGTCTTGGGGCGTGGGGATGAACCCTACGAGCCCAATTTCTGATTTGTGATGATTTGGTAGAACTATTGCTAGAATTGCTATTAGGGTTAGTTTGGGATCGATTTATTACGGATGGCTAGGTGTTCATACCGATTGGGATTTGCAAGAGATTGGATCCCAATTCGATAGGAAACCCTAGAAATCCGAATTGGGTTGAAATTGAGTTTCCGTAGTATCGGTTTGCAAGAGATTGGACCGATACTAGGGTTCTCGGTTGCAATTCCATGCCGATACCCGTTTGCAAGAGATTGGACGGGTAGGAACTATCCCAACCTAGGTCGTGGCCCGAGTTTGCACGAGAGTGGGCTCGGGACGCGATTGAAGGATGATGTTGATCCTAATGCTAGCTTGCCTAGGCTAGGGTTTGCAAGAGATTGGACCCAAACCTAGACTAGCTATAGACCGGCAACAGCGCGAGAGCGTGAGCTAGGTTTTACATTCAGTTCCAACTAGTTCATCCGAAATTCTACCCTAGCAATTGTGATACCAATTAGTCACATTGACGAGATACGGTGAGTAGCGGGGATTCCCTATTCCCTAGGCGTCTTTATTTGATTTTATATCTCCATATTTTGTCTGACGATTGTGACAGGATCGCCAAAAGGCAAATTCCCTCTTTTCTGTTCCTATAGCCAGGTTTTTCGGAGCAGGCACTTTCATTCGTCCTCCCTGTGTTCGATAACCCGCTCGCCGCTACACCGTGCGCTCGCGGTAAAACTAGACGGTCGCCCTTTTGGGTTACATTCTGGAGCGATCACTTGCTGCCTCCGGCCGTCATCTCCCGCTGCCCTCGCGGCTTTCCCCCGAGCGCCGTTGTGCCGCCCTCACGGCCCCCGCATGACGCCGCCCTCGCAGAACCCCGTCGCCGCCATGCTTTCCTCTCGCCTGTAGCCGCCTCCGTGGCTCTTCCTCTTCCGCTCTGCTCCTCGCGCTACAGCTGCTGCGGCAAGCGCTGCCGCCGCTGACCTGTCCCGTCCCCGATCGCTGGCGATCTCGCTCCTCGCCACGGCCCCGATCCCGTGCAGCGCTTCTCCGTCGCTGCAGCTCCCCGCTGCGCTGCCGCTTGCTCCTCACCACGGCCGCCTGAGCATATCTCAGCGCCTCCTTCCTCGCGGTCTCCCCGAAGCCCCCAAGCCGCTGCACGAGACCCCCACGGCAGCTTCTAGGCCAAACGGCCGTGGACTTACGTTCCAATGGAGTTCTGTCGCCTCCCACGCCGTAGCTCGCTGTTTTGCCGTTGGACCAATAGTGCTCGCTGCCCACATTTCGTCTGCTGCCCAGACGAGTCTCACTACGCTACCCGCAGTCGAGGCAACGTAGACGCCGCATGGCTCATGATCTTCCGACATCGTGATCCGTTACCATTACCGTTGCCTGAGACGTTTCGTTACGCTACCCGCAACCGAAGCCATCTCAACCCCGTACTCGCAGCCATCACAATCCTGAGGCGATCCACGAGACGACCTCCACTGCGCTACCCACAGTCGGGGACACGAGCACCGCCACTGTTTCCAGACCCGGCGCCAAATTAAATGCGCGTTCCCCACACCAGGTTGGTCCCTCTAAACTCATAGCGAAACCCACACCGTAGCAAACTGAAAACCTAACTAAAACTGGACGACTACAATTAAATTTACTTACGTTATGCAAATCTAGAATATCGACGAACGGACTTTTTGACTGTGCACATAGGATAGATCGTCGATTAGGCTGATACATCAAAATGTGACTTTTGACGAATATGATAGTCCCGATAACCTAGAAACGAACCCTAATATGATTTTTGTATATTGAGACCTGACACCGTCACCGTGGCGCTATTTCAGTCGGACTTCCGTGGACGAGACGCTTCGAGAGGACGACACACTCGCAATCGTAGGCAAGTGTATCCCACTTGCAATTTCGGCCGTGCTTAGGCCTTACTTAGTTAGAACTGATAACTGTGAACAAATAGAACCGGACGTGAAATGATAGCGTCCGGGGAAACCCCTGACGGTTCAGACTTGACGATGAAGTCTGAGCCTGACAACAACAACTTTTTGACATCGTAGGGCTATCGTGTGTGTGCGTGTGTGTGGACACCCTAGAATAACCTTTCCCGTCTTGTCCCGTCCCGTCCCGTCTTGCACAGCCTGCGGGTAATATGGCACTCTCCAAGCTAGAGAGAGTGATCCCTTGTACTGATTCACAGCCTGCGGGCAATAGGGCACTCACCAAGCTAGAGTGAGTGATCCCTTGTTCTGATACACAGCCCAGAGGGCAATAGGGCACTCGCCAAGCTAGAGCGAGTGATCCCTTGTACTGATTGTCTTGTCTTGTCATCCTTGGGGTTTGGGGTTTGGTTGAGCGTGTGCACGGCAAGAGGGTCTGATCCCCCTCGAACCGTAAGGCATGAACCCTTTCGTGTCTCACTTGTCTTGTCTCGTCTTGTCCCGTCATGTCCCGACTTGTCTTGACACCTGTAGGCTAGTCCCGTAGTTGGTAGCACACACTACGACTACTACTTGTTACGCTTTACTTTCCTGTTGCGTTACTTCTTTTGTTACTCAGTTATAACCCCAGCATGCTAATCAACCAGTAAATCGTTGTTTAAAAGTTGGTACACTTATAGTTTGGTCTAACCCTTTTTGTAGACCTTACCTGACGTACAGTTCCTTCTTTTGGTGCTGTACATCAGGTGTTCAGCCAGAGTTCGTGGATGAGGCAGACTTACTGGAGTACGTGGAGCCAAGGACGTCGACCCAAAGTACGTGCCTGACGAGAACCAGACCTTGAGGTCTTTTTAGTCATCACTTTCAGAGGTTACTGCTTTTAGTTTGCTTTTAGATTGTTTGTTGTCATGCTTAGGCTTGTTTTTTAGACTTGTACTCGCTGGATATTATATTTCTAATTTAATGAATGCCTTTTCCTTTCTGTACTTCCTATTGTTCCGAATTTTATTAAGGCAAGAACCTGAAGTTTTTAAAATGGTACCCCTACAGACGCTTATTGGGTCAGAGCTTCTCTGCTCTGGCCTAAGCGGGCCTTAGTCACGCTTCGCCTCCGTCGTTTTGGGAAGCAGGGCGTGACATGTTTCTATACCAATATCCGTTTGTAAGAGATTGGACGGGTATGAACTATCTCAACATAGGTCGTAGCTCGAGTTTGCACGAGAGTGTGCTCGAGATACTGTTGAACGATGATGTCATTCTTCACGCTAGCGGCTTAGGTTAGGGTTTGCAAGAGATTGGGCCCTACCCTAGGTTCGCTATAGACCGGCAATAGCGCAAGAGCGTGAGCTTGGTTCTACATTTAGTTGCGACTAGTTCACCTAAAATTCAAGTCTAGCAATGATGTAACCTACGAATCACAACGATGAGATACGGTCCGTAGCGGGGATTCCCTATCCCTAGGCGCTTTATTTTATTGATATTTCTATCGACATTCGAACGATTGTGACAATTTTACCCCAAATTATTCTCGACCATTTTGATAGTTAGGTGATTGGAAAGAGACACTGTCATTGTTCCTCCCTGAGTTCGATACCCGCTCGTCGCTACATCGTGCGCTTGCAGTAAGACTACGAGTCGCTTGTCCCGGATGCCCGCTCGTCGCTACATTTAGGCGATATTCGAGCTTCTCATATGATGGATTTTCATCCTCGGCTTCCTCATCACTTTCCTCATCGCTTGAGCTTGACGAAGACTCTTCCCCATTAGCCATGAAGCAACTTTCTTCTTTGGAGTTGAGCCAAGTCTCTATCTCTTCATCGCTTGAGTTAGATGAAGTTGATGAAGAGTCATCAAAGGCAACGAAACACCTTTGATCGTGCTCCTTGTCATCTTCTTCTTCATCATTTGATGTGTCCCCATCGGAATCATCAAAAGTGCCGATAAGTCCCTTCTTTTGGTTCTTGACCTCAGACTTGGCTTTCCAATGTTTCTTCCCTTTACCCTTATAGGTATCTATATTGGGTTTGGAAGGACATTCGGTAGCCACATGACCTATTCCACCGTAGTTGAAACAAACCAACTTGTTAGACTGTGAGGCAAACTTTGATGAAGACATACCTTGATTATCCTTAAGGAATGCCTTGAAATTCTTTAATTGCTTGGCAAGCTCGATGTAGTCATCGTCGCTTAGACCTTCTTCATCTTCACTTGGAGCTTCTTGTTCATCTTCTTCGCTAGGAGCTTCTCGATGGAATTTCCTCCTCCACTTGATTGGCTCCTCCTTGGCATGGAATGCAATCCCCTTTTGCTTCTCTTACTTCTCGGGCTTTGTTGGTTTAATCTCCTTCTTGTGTTGAAGATTCATTTCATACGCCATGAGATTTCCAAAGCACTCCTCAACGGTATATTTGGACGTGTCATATGACTCCAAAATTCTGTTGGCCTTTGACTCCCAACGAGGTGTGAGAGAGTCAAGGATCTTCTCTATGCGATCCTCTTGGGAAATCGTCTTCCCGAGTCCCTCCAAAGCGTTCACGATATCGGTGAACCTTGTGAACATCTCTGAAATGCTTTCGCCTTCCTGCATCTTAAACATTTCATATTTAGATCTAAACACAGTTTGTTTAGATTTCTTTACCTTCGTTGTCCCTTTATGACAAATCTCCAAGGTGTGCCAAATATCATTTGCCGTTTTGCACATGGAGATGTGGCTGAACTCATTAGTTGAGAGAACACAATGTAATGCATTCATAGCTCTCGCGTTAAACTTGATAGTGTCCTTCTTCGCCTTTATCCTTGAAGCCGCAGGAGTGGTGGGCTTCTCAAATGGCACCTCCGTGATGTCCCATAGGTCTTGACCCTCCATGTAGATCATCATTCTGACCTTCCAACTTGGGTAGTTGGTTCCGTTGAAGAGCAGGGATCGAACGTTTGAGTGACCTTCTTCATGAGACGCGGATGAGGCGTTGAATGCCATGGTTGCAGTATGCTTTAACCTCGCTCTGATACTAATTGTAGGGATCGTCTAACCCTTGTAATACTAACAACACACACTAGAGGGGGGGTGAATAGTGTAATGGAAATAAAATTGTCCAATTAAAATTTAACTTGCAAATGCGGAATTATAAATGCAAGAGGAATTAACTGGCACAATCAATCCAAACGCAAACACAAAGTTTTACCCTGGTTCCCCAAACTTGGGTACATCCAGCCACACTAATATTCACTATATTCCCACACAGAGAAGTGAATACAAATCTCATAAGGAGATATCCCACAAAGAGGATTTATGCCCTACACAAGGACCCAACCAATCCTACACAAGGATCAAGACTCCCACACAGAGAATCACTAACTCCCACTCAGAGAATTAGGGTTAGCCCTACACTAGGACACTAGAACTCCCACAAAGAGAGTTAATTCCCACAAAGAGAATTTCCTAGTCCCACAAAGAGACAACCTCCCACAAAGAGAGAAACTCTCACAAAGAGAGTATCCTAATCCCACAAAGAGAAATAGGAAGACAAATTACACCAAGTAAAGTAAATACTCTTACCTATGCCTTGAGATGCTTACTCATGAATGAATGCAAGGTATGGAAGATGATCTCCAAGTGTTGGAATATGCTTGAGAGCACTTGGATGATTTCCCTTGAGCTGGACTTCAATGCATGAAGAAAGATGAGTGCTCAATAGTGAGAAATGAGAGAGCTTGAGAGTTGCTTATTGATCTCTTGAGATTTTCTATAGAGTCAAGAGTTATCAAGTGTTGTCAAGAGTTCTCAAGTGATAGAAGCACACTCATATATATAGGAATCCTATATCAAGCCCAAAAACCCAAAGAAACAGCCAAATGAACAAATCTGCAACGGCTAGAAACTGGGTGAAAATGACAGGAACAGTCGACTGATGATCATAAGACAGTCGACTGATCAACAGCTAGAAAATATCCAACGGCTATAATCTGAGCCAGGACAATCGACTGAAGACGACAATATAGTCGACTGAGAAACAGGACAGGTGCCTGTAAAACCTTCAGCAGACGACTACTTCAGGGGATGGATCGAAACAGAGAGCTACACTCTTTCTCCAATTCTTCGCACAGGCGACTGGTGTAAATAATACAGTCGTCTGTCAAATACTCAGGCGACTGTACATTCTACACCAGTCGACTACTGTAAAATATGGAGAGAAGACATAGAGATGCCGTGATTGCACTTACGCTATACAGGCGACTGATGACCAATCTCCAGGCGACTGTGAAAATACAGGCGACTGTAAACTGATTGACAGACAACTGTGTGTAAAGCTCAAGTTTGAGTCAATTGAAATGTTGACTTGAGATGTGCATGTCAGGCGACTGTAGAAGGATCTACATGAGACTGGAAATCACCCAGTCAACTGTGTGTCCTTAAGCAGGTGACTAACGGAAAGCCAGAGACTCCAAATGAGTCTTTGGACAGAGTGAACCTATTAGGTTGAATTCTATGATAATCCTAAGGCTCACTAAGATGGTTAAATGCATATGCATAAATGAGTAAATCATCTAACAATGCATTACATTAACCCTAGACTCAAAAGAGAGAGAAAGCAATAAAGTAAATTACATGGATTACAATTCTTCTCAAAGAGTCTAAGTCTTCAATCTTGATGCCTTGATAGCTCTCCACCATCTCCAAGCATTGGCACTCCTTGAGTCCAAACTTTGGCCCTTCATCACATGATGTCCATCCTTACACCAAGTGATTAGTCTCCAAGAAAGATATCCTTGAAATAAACTGAGAGACTAAAACATGAGATTCATTAGCAACAACATAATGTTCTGATCATCATCAAAATAAGATTGGTATGAAACACCAATACTCAACAGCATCAACACCACAAGTCCAGTTTTAAGCTCGAAGTTCTTGTCCGTTGCCAACTCCGGCATCACAATAGACGAGGTAGTAGAAGTAGTCGTATGCCGTAGCCTATCTCTGATAGAGACAAGCCTAGCAATGTGTGCAGCTAATTCCTCCGATGCCTCCGGGCGGTTCATATGATCGTCCTCTATAGCAAGTCTCCTTTCGGCCCTAAGCCTCCTTGCCGTACGCTCGATCTCGGGATCAAATAACATATCTTCTTGATGCGCATTTGATCTCGTGTACTGTCACGCCCCGCTTCCCTAAAATGGAGGCGAGACGTGAAAAGGTCCGCACGAGAGTGGAGCTGTGAAGCCCCAAACCCGATAAGCGTCAATAAAACATAAGCAGGTCCCTGTAACCACAAACGGAACAACAATAATAACACAGGGAGAGACAGAAATAAAATCTCGATCTCAGAATTTGTCCAACATTAAAATTAAGTTCAACATCCAGAAAAGCCACCAGGCTAAAAGAAAGAGTCTAAAGGCCCAGAACAAGGCCAACAAGGACAAACATAACAAAGTGTAGGTGCTGCGCACCGACAACTACAGCAGTCTAAAACAAAAGGGGAAGGCTCAACGAAGACACTAGGACTGGTCCCCAGTGTCCACGTACTCCTCGCCAAACACAGGCTCGGGCTCGACGTCCGCAAACACCTCGTCCTCAACAACGAACTCAGGCTCAGGATCTAACATGTGTCACCCAAAAGAGTAAAGGGGCATATGTCAGCAAGTCTAAAAGACTTGGGCAAGGAAACTGAAAGAAAGGTAAACTAACAACCTAGCAGTTAAAGTATGGTGCATGGCATGGCAAGTATCGTATGGAAGTAACAAGTGAAGTACAAGTAACAAGTAACAAGTGGTAGGTGTGACATGTAGTGTCAAGTAACAAGTACAAGGGATCACCCACACACATGTGAGCGCCCTATTGCCCGTAGGCTGTATTCAAGTACAAGGGATCACTCACACATAGGCGAGTGCCCTATTGCCCGCAGGCTGTATTCAAGTACAAGGGATCACTCACATACAGGTGAGTGCCCTATTGCCCGCGGGCTGTATTCAAGCTCGTTTTCTGGACCACGAGCCAGATTTGTAATTGGCCTAGGGTTGTGCCAGCAAAACGGGTGCCTAGCCGGAACAAGTAGGACTAGTATGTAGCGATGCTACGCAATCACGATGAGTGTTCAAGCATGCAATGACATAAGCAGATATTCGCGTACCGTTTATTGAATTTAAACATGACAGGCAAAATGCAATGACTTAGACAGATATTTGCGTACCATTACTTGAATTTAAACATGACATGGTAGTTGTGCAACATGATAAATGTCGGATCTAGCTTTGTTGTCAAGCTAGTTCCTAAAATTGCGCCTAGGCAAGTATCACTTCGTCGCCTAGTCTCTTTTACGCCTATAACAAGCAAATGGCCTAAGACATGGCCCAAAACCCTAAGTGGCAAGTTTCACTTTCCTATCACCGAGGATGACGATCACGTAGGTTCGTCCCACGGACGCTAATCTACGGGGGAAGAGGTCGCTGCCATGGCAAAACAACATTAGAACAACATCCAACCTAGTTTTATTAGGGTTTTACAAAAACACAAATGGGTTATGAGAGTATTATAGAATCGAGTTATTACCGAATCGTTAGCGGAAGAACGATGTCGAGCAAGCACGGCGACGGAAGAAACGATCCGGTGAACCTAGGGTTCAGATCTGGAAAAGGATGGAGAAGTTTGGAGAAATGGGGTTTTGGGGAGTTTTGGGGGTTGGAGATGGCCTAGGGCATGGTGGCCAGCCTAAATGGAGAGGGGAGAGGCTCTTGATGAAGGGGAAGAGCTAGAGGAAGGTTGGGGAAGATCAGAGGTCAAGGGGGAAGGAAAGAAGCCATGAGAAGAGAAAGAAAGAAAATAAACGAAGTGGGGTTTAAATAGAAAACGACCTGGCGGCCGCCCAGAAATTAGGGTTTCGACACTGATTAGTCGGTCAAAGAGCAACCTCTGACCGACTAGTTTGGGAACTAGTCGGTCGGTTGACCAACGCAGACCGACTAAGTCCAAACAGTAACTCCTGTACAAAAATAGGATTTAGATTTAGTCGGTCAAAGAACAACTACTGACCGATTAGTTTCTCATTTAGTCGGTCGATGAACGTTCTTAGACCGACTAAGAATGAATAGTACTTGGTATCAAAAATGATCATAGAGCTAATCGGTTAAAGAACGATTGCTGACCGACTAGTTTGCAACCTAGTCGGTCGACAAATGTTCTTAGACCGACTAACGATAAACAGTAACTCATGAATAATTAACAAAGCCCACTAGCCGGTCCATGAAGGTTTGCCGACCGACTAAATCGTCATCTAGTCGGTCGGTTCCCCTTCTTGTACCGGCTAACGTGCACAGAAAGTTTCGAAATGGAGCGCAAAGCTCCGGGATCGATTCCTAAAATTCCTAGGCTTGATCTAACAATAAGATATGACCGATATGAAGCCCGTCACGAATGACTTACTCCGAAATCGACGATCAACGGAAGAAGCTAGGAAAACACGACGAAACGATCAAAAATGAAAGCTACGGAGACGAAAACCACACATGAGGAGAAAATCCACCAAAACATATATATATATAATATAAATAATCCAAATACATGAAAACCAGTCGTTACATGTACATGCACAGAAAAAGAGAGTCTTGATGGAATCATTAGCACAATAGAGGAATAAAGAGGATAAAAATAAAAAAAAGAAATAACTAAGTAAAGAAAATAAAATACCATCACCTCCCGGCAACGGCGCCAAAAACTTGATCACGCCTGGATATACACTCGGAAAATGACTGTAGTCTTACCGCAAGCGCACGAAGTAATGGCAAGCTGGTATCGAACACAGGGAGGACAATTTACAGTATCCTACTTTGATCACCTAGCTATTGATGGAATAAGAATAGTTTGATGGCAATGTCACAATCGTTCAAATAGCAAATAGATATGAATATAATAAACTCGTCTAGGGATAGGAAATCCCCACTACGGACCGTCTCTTATCCTTGTGAATCATGAATTTCAATGTTGCAAAGCTTAAATGTAGGTGAACCAGTCGCAACTTAATGAAGAACCAAGCTCACGCTCTCGCGCTATTGTCGGTCTATAGCAACCAAGATTAGGGCCCACTCTCGTGCAAACCCCAACCTAAGCCGCTAGCATGAAGGTTGACATCATCGTCCAATCGCACCTCGAGCCCACTCTCGTGCAAACTCGAGCTACGACCTAGGTTATGATAGTTCGTATTCGTCCAATCTCTTGCAAACGAATATTAGTATAGATTTATAATAAAAATCCTAGCTTTGGTCCAATCTCTTGCAAACTAATTCTAGAGAATTTTAATTATAAACCTAAGTCGGATGTCTAGGCCTTCCCATCAATTGGGATCCAATCTCTTGCAAATCCCAATCGATGGAAATTCCTAGCTACTCGCAATAAATCAATCAAAACCTAACCTTTCTTCAATCCTAGCAACAATTCTATTCATTATCACAATTTAAAAGATCGGGTCCATAGGGTTCATCCCCATGCCCTAGAACGACGAAACTACTCACAAATCATCATGGAAATCTCAGAATTAACAAATAGAATCATAGCACAATTCATTGTAGAAAAGAGACAATTCATAAAAATAAGAGTTTTAGCAAGAAAGAACAAACCAAAATTGTCGCATATGATCTCCGGCTGAGATTTACAAAAGGAATAGCCGTCAAAATATAATAGAAGTCTCTCCTAAAACTGGGATGAAACTAGGTTTAAATATAAGCCAAATTCGTCTAAAAATCCTGCCAAACTGCCCATGCGCATCCTAGAAATCGCAATCCACGTAGCAGTCGGAATGCGTCACTCGGCCCACGTCACTCGGCCGAGTGACCATGTCACTCGGCCGAGTGACAGACCCAATAAAAACAGAGAGTTTGAGAACATCAGAGGTCTGTCGCTCTGGCTGACTCGACCGAGTGGGCTTCTTCACCCGGCCGAGTGAGCAATCTTGCTCGGCCGAGTGGGCTTCCTCAGAATTTCCAATAACTTGACCACTTCTCAGGAGAAAATCCCTGTATCATTAGGGCGAGTGAGCTTTCTCACTCAGCCGAGTGAACTTCCTTGCTCGGCTGAGTGAACGCTGAAAATTTGTTGTGCATATCTGTTTCACTCGGCCGAGTACAGCTTCTGACTCGACCGAGTAAGCAGTCTGCTCGGCCGAGTGGGCTGTATCTGGGCTCTTTCCTCCTCCTCACCTCCTCGTCACTTCTATCGAATTCCTTCCTCTTCCGCTCATCCTCAAGCACTGATAACTCCTCAAATAAGCCTTGGGTGACACTCCGAAGTGCGTGAAAATCCTTTTATCTCATTTTCGTTCCAAATCGTTCCATATCTCCTGAAATACGACAAAAATAAGAAATAATGAAAAGCAACACGATATCGTCGAATAATCGTGAAAAACGTAATATGAGCGATCAAAACGACATGAAAACATGCAGAAAAAAGATGTAAAATAAAGAGCGATCATTCATCAAGTGGGGTCATCTCTAGGAGAGTGAGAAGAAAAAGATGAGAAGAAAATGAAAACACGATGAAAACGACTCAAAACGGTGAAAAAGACACAACTGATGCACAAAGTGCGACTCCCCCAAGCTAAACCTAGCATTACCCTCAATGCAATAGGAGTAAATACTGGAGGGAAACGAAAATGGGAGGGAAGTACGCAACGACACAAAAAAGTGAAAAACATGACAAACACACAAATGGAAAGAAAGATAAAGAAGAATAAACATACGAATAAGAGATATAAAAACACATCCAAAGAACACATATAAACAAGCACACAAAAACGACATCACGCCACAACATGCACAAAAAATCGATTTCCCCCAAGCTGATCATGACAATGCTAGCAAAAATGTGTGATCATGGTGATGCAGAATAAATGGAAAGGAGAAAAATTAGAAAAAAGGACAATCAAGGTGCAGGAGAGGCAGTCTCCTTACCCTCCTCGGAAGAGGATGGAGGGGTGTGGGCGGGGGAGGTGATGGGTGTGCAAAGAAGTGGGGAAGGAGGTGGAGAGGGTGGATGAATGGGCTCGGAAGGGATGTGGATGATGGGTGGGGTGTCGGTGGTGACGGGGGATGGTAAGGAAACGGCGACCGATGAGGTTGGGATGGGTAATGATTTCGAGCGCACCGCTAATTTCTTGTGGCGCGTGTATGCGGTGATAGAAGTGAAGGGTGGCGGAAGTGGTGGGTCTGAGGTGGTGGGTGGAGATGAAGTGGCGGGAATGGAAATAGTGGTGGTGATGTGTGATGATTTCCTAGGGAGTGATGAAACGCACGTCAATTAGGATCAACAATATTCATACCACTCTCGTGGATAGAATGATCTCCACGCATGTCACTCTCGTAGATAGAGCTTTGGTGTGTGGATTGGTATACTCTCACTGACGCTACTCTCGTAGTCATCAATAGTAATATAGGACGTTGGTAGATCCCATCAAGGTGCATGCCACTCTCGTGGTCACAAACCCTAATTGAATCTACTAACATACTTAATTAAATTCATTGGATACTCCTTAAATTCATTGCGCCACTCTTGTGGTCATGATCCTAGTATGAGATCTCCTAATTTGGCTAGATCAAAAACTTGGTCGGAGCCCCGAAGAGTGCGAACATGCAACCGGGGCACGTGACTCGCTAGTCTTACCGCAAGCGCACGATGTAGCGACGAGCAGGTATTGAACACGAGGAGGCCAAATGACAGTGTCTTCTTCAATTCACCTGGCTATAAGAATAGTCGAGAATTGTTCGCAATAAAGCGATCACAGTTGTTCAATTGTATAAAAGGAATATCAAATCAATAAAGACGTCTAGGGGGTAGGGAATCCCCGCTACTAACCGTATCTCGTCATTGTGATTCGTAGGTTTCACAATTGCTAGTCTTGAAATTCAGGTGAACTAGTTGCAACTAAATGTAGAACCAAGCTCACGCTCTCGCGCTATTTCCGGTCTATAGCAAACCTAAGGTAGGTTCCAATCTCTTGCAACCCCTAACCTAGGCAAGCTAGCGTGAAGAACAACATCATCGCTCAATCATATCTCGAGCCCACTGGTGCAAACTCGAGCCACGACCTAGGTTGGGATAGTTCCTACCCATCCAATCTCTTGCAAACGGGTATTGGTAAAGAATCGCAATCGAAAACCCTAGTTTCGGTCCAATCTCTTGCAAACCGATTCCGGAGAAATCCAATTGTAACCCAATTCGAATTTCTAGGGCTTCCTATCAATTTGGGATCCAATCTCTTGCAAATCCCAATCGGTATGAATCCCTAGCTATTCGTATTAAATCAATCCCAAACTAACCCTAATCAATTCTAGCAATAATTTCACCAATTCATCACAAATTAGAAATAGGGTTCGTAGGGTTCATCCCTACGCCCTAAGACGATAAAACTACTCACAATCCATAATGAAATTTAATAGAAATTCACAAATAAAATCAATAGAATTCATGGCTATATTCAATATATCAATAAAAATGGAGTTTTTGATAGAGAGAGAGACAAACCAATGGAGATTCAATAGCATCCAACAAAATAACACTTTTCTCTCTCCCAAAAAGAGCTAAATCTAATCTCCTAAAAATTATTCTAAAAAGGCTGCCAAAATTTTTTGAAAAATCCTCCTAAACTAGGTTAAAAACTGGGGTTAAATACCCCCCAAAATCGCCCAAAAACTGTGACAAAATTGCCCCTGCGCAGCCTGAAAATCGCAATTTACGCTACAGGCAGCGCGGCTTACTCGGTCGAGTGACAAATGTCGCTCGGCCGAGTGAGAAACCCTGACGGATTCCAGTAACTTCGGACTTTTGGGGGTCAGCTCCTCGGGAGTCACTCGGCCGAGTGACTTTCTTTGCTTCGGCCGAGTGGACTTCTTCACTCGGCTGAGTCGGAACTCGGGAGACGACTGACGGATTACAGTAAGTCTGGGATTTTTCTTGCCGTCGTCTTGATGCCACTCAGGCGAGTGGTGTCTCTATGCTCGGCCGAGTGGTAGGGCGATGCTCGGCCGAGTGCACGCTGATATTCAATCTGCTGCGTGTCTGATCTGGCCGGCCGAGCGGGCTTTCACTGGTCAGCCGAGTGACTTCTTCACTCAGCCGAGTGGCATGCTGAAAATGCCCAATATTTGTATTTTTGCTCCATCGTCGCTCCACGACATTCTTTCTTCTTCCACTCCTCTCCAATAGCAAAATTCCCCTCGAAGGAGTCACGGGTGACACTCCGGAGTGGGTGTATCTCAGAATCACTCCAAATCGCTCGAAATCTCCTGAAATTCGACAAAAACAAGAAATCGTGAAAAGCATCGCAATATTGCCGAAAAATCGTAAAAAACGCGATTCGAGCGATCAAAATGGCATGCAAACATGCAAAAAAAAGGTGTAAAATATGGAGGGATCAAAATCCCCCAAGCTTACCTCTTACTCGTCCTCGAGGAAGATGAGTAAAAAGCGAACCCGGTGGATAAAGAAAATAGACACGATGGAAAAGTGGAAAATAAAAATAAAAACAAGAACAAAATAGAAAACAAAGAGGGAAGCTGCTAGACCATTTTTCTCAGGACGTGGGTTTTGCTTACTCATATAGCACGCATCGAAAGCAAAAACACATGTCAAAGACTTTTATCTCGATATCATAGTATAATGTGCATTTGAAATAGAAAACCCAAGAATATCAATATAGCATGAAAAATGGAATAATTCTAGAATTAGCATCGTCTGAAGCATCTAAAGCGGTATACAATATCGTAGATCACACACTTTTCAATTGAATACTTTCTATAAGGAGTATAAGAGATATCACACAATAGAGTAGTAAGAATAGAAAAGTGTGGTTTTCATGAGATAAATGCTAAGCGAAGATTTCTGGATTTCGTGAAACTTTAGCGATCTCACCGAGTATAAAATATTACTTAGCCTAGGTTGTCATGCATCGTCAAGTAGTCACTCTCTCACACATCATAGGATCCTCTCCCCCAAGCTTATCCATAAGCGTGGTGGCATAAACAAAACTATATTTACATCCCCCGTTTCTTATGAAGCTCCAAAAGTCAAAGAAATAAAAAAAACAAAAGAGTGAAGAAAGAGAGAAAGGATATGAGATGGGATCGTTTTCGAACTTCTTTTCTCTTTTCTTTTCTTATTCTCAAATCTTTTTTTTTTCTTTTTTCTTTTTCTTTTTCTTTTCTTTTTTTTTGAATAACATATATACACAAATGATCCCAAATCAAAGAGAAGGATATACAAGTATTTTTTTCTTTGGGTTTTGGGGAATTTGGAGCATGTGATATAACAACGGGGGGATGCCAATAATAGAATTGCCTAGGGGAGATTCACCAATGAATTTTAAAATAGAGAAATCATGTTCAAGATATGTGGAGAAAGAAATAACTGTATCTCTTGGTTCAATCTAAGGACGTGCATGACAACTTCAGCAGTGTAATTTAATCTACTCAGTTTAATTCAAAAAGCAAACTAGTCCAGATATATCAATGCTAGCAAACATTCAATCAACCTGAAGTGAAGCGTACAAATCATGCAATAAGAAGTGATATGAGAAAAGAAAGCAGTACTCCAGATATAAGCATCAATGCGTGAATCTTGGTGTGTTTTCTACGATAGCATACATATGAATCATCAGACATCAGCTAATAATAGGATTTCATCCATTTTCATACAGAAAAAGAGGTGGGTTACCATTTCCAAATGCAAAGCAGAACATAGCATATGATATCAGAAACAAAAGCTATGACATGACAAATTTAGCATGCATATAGAGAAAAGCTAACACCACGTCATCATCATCACAGAAAAATCATCTCTAGCAAAAGATGAAAGAAATAAAGATAAAGAAAAACAAGACTATTTACAATGCAGGACACAAAGGAAATAAGAAAAACGTGATGCATGGTAAAAATGAAAAAGTGATGAAAAATGGGTGCAAAAGCGGAAAACGTGAAAAAACTAAATATAAAGGTGATAAAAGCAAAAAGTGTGAGAACTCACTCCCCCAAGCTAAAGTGCATAGTGTCCTCAATGTGCAAAGTGTGGCACACCGAGATGGGTGGGTAAGGTGAGGATGCATGCATGATAAAAAAAAGGTAAGAAAAATAAAAAGAAAATATGATGATGTGAATGATGCATGCAAAGATGGGAGTGATGCAGATAATGGGTCACCAAAAATAACTCTCCCTCTCTCTATAAAAGATATAGAATGATGTGATCTGAAAAAGGGGTCAAAATAGTTAGGGGAGGAGGGGATGGGTAAAAATCTATCGACAGGACCAGAAGAGAATGGCCAGCATAACGACAAAAAAGATCAATGGCATCAAGGGTGTGCCTAAGCTGGTGGTGCTGCACCGTCTCCGTCCTGTGGCGGAGGTGGTGGTGGAGGTGGAGGTGGAGGTGTCGTCTGGGTGGGTGGGTGTAGTGGAGGGAGTCGCGCCAGGATCTGATTCAGGCAAACCTGAATATTGGGAAGCATGGCGACGCGGGTCTCCACGGAACTGACCGCAGAAGAGAGGGCCCTAAAATCGCCTCTGAGTCCACTCACCGCCCCCTCGAGAGCACGAAGGCTCTGAACCAGAGTGTCAGGGGGTGGTGGAGCGGAGGGACGAACAGGTCTAGGCTGTGAAGGTCGGGGCTGTCTAATACGGGCAGTGTAAGTAATCGGGCCAGCAGGTAGGTGTGGAAAAAGTGTTGTGCTCATTAGTGGATGCCCAGCCTCAGTGCGAGGCTGGGACGAGGAAGCATCAGCAGTGGTGGTGGAAGACAAAATCGGTAACGAGGCAGCAAGAGAGGTCGGTGACACAGAAGCAGGGACAGACGTCATGACACTCTCGGATAGGACAGCTGCGGTGGAGACTGAAGGGTCGACCACTGGGGAGGAAGTGTAAGGACCAAAAGGTGACACCCCAGCGGACATCAAACCGGACAGGGTCTCCACGACAGCAGCGAAGGAAGGCTCGCCGCTCTCTAGTATGGTGGGTAGACGCTCAGGAAGAAGTGAGGAAATAGGCTCAACCGAGATAGGCACAGCAGTGGTGGGGGTGGTGGTGGACGTGGTAGACGGCTCAGCAAGGGTACTCCCGACACTGGCAGAAGTGGGGACAGAAGTGCCGGGAGGGGCAGAAAGTGCGGGCTCGGGCTAAGGGATCACGGGGTCAGCAGGAGGTGCAGGGGGTGCATCGTGTGCCTGCTCAGTGCCCTCGGCCTCAAGAACGTAGGTAGCAAGGATGAGGAGATCCATCGCTGGGATCCAATCCTCGTGGGCCGGTCCTATATGTGTCCGAGCTAAGCTCAGGAGGATCATGTAATCGTCACTAAAAGGACCGTGCAACCATACCCAGTGCCGCTGGCCGTGGGGACGAAGCATCTTCATCCGGGCCATGACGTCTATCGAGAGTGTAGTTGGGCCCGGGGCTCGTCTAAGGTCAGTATGTAGGTCCACGCCGGTCATCAGGGCTAGCAGGGTAATCAGACCGCCGCAGCAAATAGATGAGTGAGCGCCCATCAAAATGATGATGCGGTCTAAAAACCAGCTAGCAATATCAATCTCAACGGCGGGGACCAGGTCAACGCTATCCCTATCGAGAACTCTGGGGGCGAGTCATTGCGTAGAGCATATAAAGCTCAGGCGTAGACATCGTCCCAGTCTCGTACCTCGCTAAAAAGGTGGTCGCCATGAGGCGCTGGGCTATATGGAGGCAAGGGTGTAGGATGGCAGAGGCCTTGGCCCTACTAGGGTCAAAGCCATGGTGGGAGCCCGTGATACGTGTCCAGAACGCGGAAGCATCAAACGATGGTGGTGGGATGTGAGTGGGTGCGTAGGCTCGGTCGGGGACGGAGACATCGGGCCACTGGAAGAATGCACGAAGCATGGCGAGAGTGACCTCGCACTCTCGATCCATAAGGCGAAATGTGCATCCTCCAGCGGTCCGGGCTATCGAGCTAAGTACCTCAAGTGTTGGATGGACGTAGGTGTCCGTCGACACTAACAAAAAGTCGTGCCAACCCACGTTGTGGTACAACGTGAGCATCCCCTCTAGCACCCTTAGGCGGTCCAGGTCTGCTAAGTGTGCGAACCTAGAGGGCACTATAGATCGCTGGGCGATACGCTCAAATCGGAAGCGCTGTGCGTCGTCTCTGAACGTGATCCCCAGCGGACCGACAACGGGAGCTGGTGGTGGGATAGGATCGGCGGGGATGGGCTGTACGTGGATGGGATCGGCGGGAAGCAGTTGTATGGGTGGTGGTGGACTAGGTGGAGGGTAGTCCTCCCTAGCGTGAGAGGGACCGGCATTATCGGTCCTCTTCCGCTTGGAAGAGGCTCCCCGCGTGTGTGGCCTAGTGCGGGGCGGCATGTGTGCCGCGAACGCTCATCCAATAAAAATATAGTGCGGCGTGCTCAATAAACGGAGTGAGTTACCTGAACACGCCGCGAGAGCAAATTAGCAAGTGCGTGCGAAGAGCGCCGCCTCCGCGAAGCTAAAAACATGTCCTGAAGCTCCCCTAAGCTCCCCCAAGATAGCCTGCAAGTCAAACAACGATATCAGCGGATAATATTCAAAATACATGGGGGAGATTGGGTATAATAGATAGATAAACAAATTAATTTGATTTTTGGGCTCAACGGGTCTACAGATTGAGAAAAATAGGAGAAAAATGGCGTTTGGGGGCAAACCGAGGTGACAAGGGGGTCGGCCGGCGGCGGGGGGTGTCGCCGGAGGTCGGGGCATCGGCGGTCGGGCGATCGCCGATGGTGGTCGGCCGATCAGGCCGGCAGTGAGGCGAATCGGGCGAGGGAGGGTGAAGTCGCGGGCGAGGGGAGTTGAAAAGTCGCAGGCTCGGGCGGAAGATTGGGATTAGCTGCGTTGAAATTCGCACCGAGCCCGCTGCGACTTATATAGGGATAGTTACGACTCGGACGAGTGACTATGTTGCTCGGCCGAGTGACTATGTTGCTCGGCCGAGTGACGTAACGAAAAATGAGTTTTAAATTTCTCTCCGCCACTTACGACTCGGCCGAGTGGCTTCTGTTCACTCGGTCGAAGGGAGAAAACTCCTTCGGCCGAGTGGCACAAGCTACTCGGCAATATTCAGGCTAGGAAGGAATCCGTTTCCCTCGGCCGAGTGACTAAACGTACTCGACCGAGTGACAGTTAATACGAAATGCACAAAAAAGACAGAGAGTTGGGTTCAGCAGGCTTTCCTTATTGGTGCCCCACTCGGCCGAATGGGGTCCTTTGATCGGCCGAGTCACATATGATACTCGGCCGAGTGACGCGCTGTTTTCTGCTTCGGGGCTCCGTTTTCGCTCTACTTTCTGTTTTCCTTCCTCCAGTTGGTTTCTTCCTCCCCCCAAGGCCTGAGCGCATTCCTGGAGCGCTCTTTCTTGCCTCTATCTTCCTCCATATGAGAGATCTCCTTTTCTCCTCTCCTGTCATAGAAATTAAGACCCATTGTCACTATTTTTATGGGCAAAAAGACTCAAAACACTAGCAAAGTATAAAACAAAAATAAAAACCAAAATAAAAAGAATGCAAAAACCGTCGGGTTGCCTCCCGACAAGCGCTCGTTTAAGTTCTTGAGCTCGACCCCTTCAGATTTTCAATTAACGCTTGATGTTGGGTGCATATGAGATGCACCCGTCAAACTTGCAGGGAAGACCGCTCGGATTTGGATCGTGGTGATGAGTGGCCTTCCTCAGTGCCCCTTCATCATGAGCAATGTTGGGGGATGGCTCCCCCAAGCTTGAGCTTGTTCCGGTCCTTGGCTTCGCCGGTGACACTGATCTTAGAATCGGTGAAGCTTTCTTTGGATTCTTCAATGTCGAGAGCTTGCAAAGCTCCCGTATTCTCGCGACATCAGCCTCGCCATCATCATTCGTCGTGGAGCTTTTAGGAGAGTCCTCCATATTCTCTTCTTCGCTCAAATCTTGGCCTTCTTCGAAGCCGTCATCATGGAGCGCACCGATGGAGTAGGGGAAAGCCTCTTCAATGACCTCGTCAAGGAGGTCCAACTAGTCTAGCTCCTCATGATATGGCATGTGCTTCATAGCCTTTGGTATATGGAGCACTACTTCAATGTTGCCGACATTCAAGGTAAGAGTCCCTTCCCGCACATCGACGATTACACCGACGGTGGCGAGGAATGGGCGTCCAAGTATGAGCGATGTGTCACCCTCTTCCTTGATGTCCATGATCACAAAATCACAAGGCAAGCATATGCCTCCCGGAACTTGGAGTGGGATATTCTCCGCGATCCCAACCGGCCTTGTTATCCGACCATCCGCGAGTTGAATCCTCATGTCGGTTGGCCTTAAATCCGTGCCGGTATTCAACCTCCGGAACATGGTGAAAAGCATGAGGCTCACACTAGCGCCTAAATCAACCAATGCTTTTTGTAAGGGGACGCCTCCGAGTGTGCAAGGAATCCAGAAACTCCCGGGATCTTTAAATTTGGCGGGCTCCTTCTCCTTCCTAGTGAAGCACGTTCCTTGTTCCGCGAGCATGATCTTCTCCTTCCTTTTCCTTCCCGTAATCAAGTCCTTTAAGAACTTCACATAGGACGGGATTTCCACTAAGGCATCAAGAAAAGGGATATTGAGGCTCACCCCTCTCAAGTATTCGAGGAACTTGGCTAGCCTCTTCTCGATCTTGGCTCTAGCTAGCCGTTAAGGGAAAGGCACTGGTGGCATGAATCGACGCTCATCAATAGGTTCCTCCACTCTAGATTTTGCTCCTTCTTGCGGCTCCTTCTCCTTTTCCACCTCAATTACTGGCTCGCTCTCTTCTAGATTCTCCACCACTGGTTCCTTGATTTGAGTCATGGGGGGAGTGGTATCCTTCCCACCCCTTGTCGTAACCGCAACAACCGCGTTGATATGGCCGATGTTGCCCCGTGGATTTGGCTCGGGTTGAGCCGGCAATTGTTGGTTATTTCTATTGAGCAACGCAAGTTGCTCCCCGATTTGAGCGACGACTGTGGTGAGAGAATCTTGTCCCGCCTTCAACGTGGCGTTAATCTTTCTTTGCTCCGCCATAAACTCCTCCACCTTAGCTTCAAAATCTGAACGTGGTTGAGCTTGCGGAGGGTTCGGATTTCTCCACCCTTGATTATACCAGGGTGGCCTATAAGGTCCCACTTGTTGCCTTTGTGGGAAGTTTTGTTGCGGTGGCCCCCTTGGTTGATAATTCGGTTGTGGTAGTGGAGCCCGAGCTTGAGGAGGTTGTTGAGGCGGGGGGTTCAAGGCACCATCATTATTAGCATAGGAAAAACCCGGATGGTTTCTAGCGGCCGGGTTGGCCCAATATCCGGAATTCCCCGCGACATACTGAATTTGCTCCAAAGCTCCTTTTCCTTGCTCTCCTCCTACATACATGGCTTGGGATTGGTCTTGCCAATCACTCATATGATTTGTCGGTGCGGATGTAGTAGGGGCTCCTTGCGGCTCGGTAATGTATTTTTCCAATCTCTCCACTACCTTGTGGAGAGAGTCAAATTTGCTAGCAAGCTCCGCCACCACCTTGGCCTCATAAATACTCGTGGGCTTCAAGGAGGATGAAGAATGTCCTCGCTCGTCCCCCCATTGTTGGTTGTTGGAGGCCATTTCCTCTAGCAAGGCCGTAGCTTCATCAGGAGTCTTTGACAAAATGGCTCCGTTGGCGGTAGCATCAATAATCTGTTTTGTGCCCGGTTGGAGTCCATTGTAGAAACTGTGGACAAGCTCCCAATCTTCAATGCTGTGATGGGGGCATTGATGTTGTAAGTCCTTGAAGCGCTCCCATGCTTCATAGAGAGTCTCATGCGGTCCTTGCTTGAAGGACATGAGAGCACTTCTTATCTTCACCGTCTTGGAGGGCGGGTAAAATTTGTCGACGAAGGCACTCGCCAATTCATCCCAAGTGGTGAAGATTCCTTCAGCTTGCGTCCTCAACCAATATAAGGCCTTGTCCTTGAGTGTGAAGGGGAAGAGGCGCAGTCTGATAGCATCTACGGAGACGCCCGGCATCTGGAAGGTGGCACATTTTGATAGAAAAAGCGGGATGTGGTAGTGAGGGTTCTCATGGGAATTCCCATGTAAAGGGTCTTGTTGCATCAGAACCACCAATCCGGTCTTCAATTCGAAATTTTTGTCAGCCGCCAACTCCGGCATAGCTATGGACGAGGTCGTGGAAGAAGTCTTAGGCTGAAGCCTATCTCTAATGGAAATGAGCCTCGCCATTCGTGCCGCCAATTCTTCGGGTGTCTCAGGATTGGTCACACAATTCCCCTCCGTATCGAGTCTCCTCTCCGCTCGGATCATCCTCAATGTACGCTCGATCTCCAGATCGTATATTATTTCTTCGGGGTTCGTCGTGGATCTCGTGTACATGCAAGGGAGAATAGAGTTTCAAAGAAATAGTTAGCACAAAGGAGGGATAAAATGAAAATAGAAATAATAGAATAAAAAAGAAAAATAGCTAGGTAGGTAGAATCAAACACTATTGCCTCCCTGACAACGGCGCCAAAAACTTGGTCGGAGCCCCGAAGAGTGCAAACACGCAACCGGGGCACGCGACTCGCTAGTCTTACCGCAAGCGCACGGTGTAGCGACGAGCGGGTATCGAACACGCGGAGGCCAAATGACAGTGTCTTCTTCAATTCACCTGGCTATAAGAATAGTCGAGAATTATTCGCAATAAATCGGTCACAGTCGTTCAATTGTATAAAAGGAATATCAAATCAATAAAGACGTCTAGGGGGTAGGGAATCCCCGCTACTAACCGTATCTCGTCATTGTGATTCGTAGGTTTCACAATTGCTAGTCTTGAAATTCAGGTGAACTAGTTGTAACTAAATGTAGAACCAAGCTCACGCTCTCGCGCTATTACCGGTCTATAGCAAACCTAAGGTAGGGTCCAATCTCTTGCAAACCCTAACCTAGGCAAGCTAGCGTGAAGAACAACATCATCGCTCAATCGTATCTCGAGCCCACTATCGTGCAAACTCGAGCCACGACCTAGGTTGGGATAGTTCCTGTTGGATATTGGACTCCCCGGATTTGGTTTTGGATGATGAACAAACATAAATATAATGTGAACTAACACTTTGTGAGCGCAGTTATGGAGATCGTCGCCAAATTCATATGAATATCATTTACAACGTCTCAAGACTTCTCAAAGCACGTGATCGTATGCCTAAAGCTTCGTTGAAGCTTATGGAACTTTTTAGAAGTCATGAAGATTCGATTGAAGCTATTGCAGACGGTATCGTCAAGTTTTATTTATAGTCTTTAAGCTTCTTTCATAGAATGTTAAGCCTTGAGTAGGTCTTACGGTTTAAATCTTCATAACGCTCATATCTTAGCTCTAGGATCTTAGTAGAAGTCTATACAATCCTTCCCGAAGCTTCGTGCTTCGATTCGCGACTTCTTGTGCATGTTAGTTGGTTCAAGAAGAAGAACTGACCGACTAGATGGTGATCTAGTCGGTCGGAAAAGCTTCTTGGACCGACTAGTTTCGGTCAGTTAATTCTAAGCTCTTTACTGTTTACAGTTAGTCGGTCTAAGTTGACTCACCGACCGACTAGTTTGTGAACTAGTCGGTCAGTGATGCTTCTGTGACCGACTAGTTGAGCTTTCCCTGTACATGCACATTTGAGCCTGAGCTACTGTTTATCATTAGTCGGTCTGTGTTCATTGATCGACCGACTAGTTGATGAACTAGTCGGTCAACTTTCCTTCTTGGACCGACTAGTTTACTTTTACTGTACATGCCAAATTTTCACCATTCTTACTGTTTATTGTTAGTCGGTCTATGCTCATTTGGTGACCGACTAGTTGGTGAATTAGTCGGTCAGCATTTGTTCTTGGACCGACTAAGTCTATTTATGCACAGACTTCAGTTTTATCTATTAGTCGGTCTCAGTTGTGTAACCGACCGACTAGTTGTGAAACTAGTCGGTCAGTCACTCTTCTTGGACCGACTAGTTCCTTATATCTGTGCTTTGATCTTTTCTCTGTTCACTCATTAGTCGGTATACGTTAATTGACCGACCGACTAGTTGATGAACTAGTCGGTCGGTGGTTGTTCTTTGACCGACTAGTTGGGTTCAAAAAAGAGCCGTTGGAGCATTTAATGACCCGAATTTCTTTCTCTCTCTCCTCTATCCTATAAATACTTGTTGAGCTGCATTCATTGCACTCAAGGCTGATATTATTGCAAGTTTAGAGATCAAGAGAAATCATTCCAAGCTCATTCAAAGCTCATTCATTCCATTCAATAATCTCTCCTCACTCTTACTTCCAAAGAGAGATTCATTGAGTGTGAAGCCTTCCAAGCCAAGTGCTTGATTCTAGGTCACCAACATCCCCAAAGCTCTCCATCGCTGATCTACATCTTGGAGCTAGGGTTTGGTGCCACTTCTTCTTCCTCAAAATCATCCTTGCCCTAATTCGTAAGCAATACTCAAGGCATAGGTATTTTGTCGGTAAGAAGTTTTTCTTATTTCATTTCATATTTGAATTGTAAGTTTCACTCTCGGTTGTGAGAGTGTGGTTGTGATCCCGGGTTGTGGGAGTCACAAATTACATTTTGTATGATTTGACTTGCGGAGGTTTTTCACAAGTATTTCATAGTGAAAATCTTGAGTTAGGGTTTCTAACTCAAGTATCCGGAGGGGATCCGGGTGGTTGGGACGTAGGATCACCGGGAACAAGTCGGAGAGACTTGGGTGGATCCGAACCCAGTAACATCTATTGTTTGCATTGTTATTTTTGTTGTTGTCTTCAATTTAAGCTTCCGCAAATTGATTTGGTAGTTGTTTGCACGATAATTAGGAATTATACTCCTCGTTATTTTTAAAGTACTATTCACCCCCCCCTCTAGTACTTGTGCAGTAGCTTGTAGGGCATTACATTTGGTATCAGAGCCAGATACTTAGCTATGTCTGCCAACGACAACAAGACCGTGCGTCCACCTTCTGACTATGACACCTTCAGGAACCGTGAAGGAGCATCTTCGGTGATGGAAGGACATTCCTCGACGAGGCCTCCACTCTTCAACGGTACCAACTACGGGTACTGGAAATACCGGATGGAAACTTTCCTCCGGAGTGCATCTCTATGGAGGAACACGATGAAGGAATACGTCGAGCCCGCCGAAGAAGACTTTGAGAAATGGACAACCGCGGAGGTCGCCGCGGAGGTCAGCAATGCCAAGGCAATGAACGCCTTGTAATGCGCATTAGAGCCCGAGGACTTCAATAAGATATGCACATGTAAGAGTGCATATCAAATTTGAAACTCCCTCCTCATACTACACGAAGGGACGAGTAGGGTAAGAGACTCTAAACTCGTTGTTGTTAACAAGGATTACGAAATGTTTCATATGCAATAGGGCGAGAAGATGAAGGAGTACTAAGCTCGCTTCGTCGACATCATAAACGAGTTGGAGGCTCTCGGCAAAACCTACACCCAAAAGGAGAAGTGTTCGAAGCTTATCGAAGGACTTCCTTCTTCTTGGGAAAAGCGGACCTTCGCCATCGAGGAAGGTAATGACATGAACAAGTACACCATAGTTCAACTAATGGGTACTTTAATGTCATACGAGGTATGCAAGGATAGCAAGCTAAAATTGCAGGAAAAGATGAAGTCCTACCTAAAGCAAGACGAGCCAAAGAAGAAGGCTATTGCTTTTAAGGGCGCTACATCCACATCCACATCAACCGATGATGAAGACTCAGAAAACGAGTTGGACTTGGAGTCCATGGCACTCATGGCCAAGAAGTTCAACCGTTTCTTCCGAAAAGGTAACTATAAGAACAAAGCTAAATTTGGTTCTTCTAACGCCTCTTCTTCTCCTTTGTGTTTCAAGTGAAAATAAGCCAGGACACATGAAAGCGGAGTGTCCTCTCAACAAGCAAAAGGAGAAGTGGAAGGCGCCGAAATTCGATAAGTCCAAGAAGTACAAGAAAGGGAACAAAAAGGGACTTGTCGGAGCAACATTCACCGACTCCGAGGATTCCTCAAGCGGAGAGTCGGACGATGAGCAAGTGGAGCAAGCGCACATGTGCTTCATGGCAAGAGAGGAGCATGATCAAGGATCCTCCTCTTCCGATGATAGTGACGACGAAAGCGATGAGGTAACTATGGATGACCTTAGGAATGCTAATTCTCAATTATGGTCTAAATACACTAAATTAGTAAATAGATATACTAAGGTAAAAGATGACCTAGCCAGCATTCAAACATCGCCTAAGACTATCATCACCAACAACGACACCGTTGTTGAAGAGTTAAGAAATGAGATTGTTAATCTCAAATCTAAACTTGAACATGTTAGCATTGAAGATCCGGAAGAACAAAAGATAGCGGATTTGACTTCTCAAAACTCGACTTTGAGTATTGAGAATGAGAATCTTAAATCTCGTGTTTATGTGCTCACATCGCAAGTATCTAATTTGGATACTTCTATGCGTTCTCTCACCGAGAAATATGAGAACACATTAGGCCGAATTAATAAATTCAATAAGGGTAAGGACCATTTGGATAAAATCCTAAGTGACTTACTTCCGGCCAATCACCACATTGGTTTGGGGTATACGATGGGATGTTCATCCAAATCGGCCACTACTTTTGTTAGGCCAACTTCCGGTGACTCTACGAGTGGTAGCAAACACTCTATTGGTAGTTCTTCTACCAATGGTGCTTCCACCTCGTCCACACCCTCTTTCGGAAAGAAACCCACTTTGGGTGGACCTCCAAAGAAGGGGCATGCTTATATGTACACAAATACCTTGCCACGTAGGAACACACGTCCTACTCCACTGGCTCACACATATGATGATTTTTATGCAACACATTCACGGGCACGTGCACACCATGTGAGACACCCTCACACACGTGTTCCCTCACATGCATATGTTCACCCACAACATCATATGAATAATTATCCACATGCACCATTCCATCATATTCCTTATGCCTATCCACGACATGCATCACGTAGAAACCAACAACGCATGCATGCACCCAATAGGATGAGGGCTCCCAAGATTTTCACTATTTGGAGCCCAAAGGACACAAGCATGGATGAAAAACAAGTGTATATGAATGCTTATTTTTCGGATGTTGTGCATAGTAGAAATTATGTGGGGAAGTCTAAGTCCAATTGGACTTGGCTTCCAAAGGTCTAATCTTTTGGACCCAAAGACCTTGGGTACCATGATATGAAATTCTCTATCTTTAGGTACTCAAGGAAAAGAAAAAGAAAAGGAGCAACAAATTTAAATTTAGCTCCAAGGGGAATTAGATACTCGATAGCGGGTGTTCAAAACACATGACGGGCGATGCCCAATTGCTTTCCGGAGTGGTGCCCATTGCTAATGGGAACCGGGTAGTCTTTGGAGGCAACGAGAGCGGAACCATCGTCGGTGTTGGTAAAGTGGGTAACCCATCTAAACACTTAATTAGTGATGTTTATCTAGTTAATGGCTTAAATCATAATCTTATTTCAATAAGCCAACTTTGTGACAAAGGTGACAAAGTTAGCTTTGCGAAAGGATTGTGTCATATTTTGAGTGATAATAATAATTTATTATTTTCTGGCACTCGTCATAAAGATATTTATATTTTGGATCTTCCTAAGTCTTATGAACAATGTCTCGTTGCCAACACAAGTGAACAACACTTATGGCATCGACGCTTTGGACATTTGAACTTTGGAACACTTTATAAGCTTTCAAAATTAAATTCCATTAAAGGTTTTCCGAAGCTTGTTTTTGAAAAGAAAAGTTTTTGTGATTGTTGTCAACGTGGCAAGCTTCCTAAATCTTCATTTAAACCTAAGAAAAGCATTTCTACTAAACGGCCATTAGAGCTATTACATCTAGACTTATTTGGGCCAACTAGAGTTGCTTCCTTAGAAAATGCAAGATATGGACTTGTCATCGTAGATGATTATTCGAGATTTACTTGGGTATTTTCATTGTGTAATAAAAATGAAGCTTTTGAAAACTTCGCAATTTTTGTTAAGAAAGTACAAAATCTCTTAGGAACCACCATTGTCACTATACGTAGTGATCATGGAGGTGAATTTGAGAATGAGTCTTTTGAGACATTTTGTGATGAAATTGGTATTACACACACCTTCTCTTTCCCTCGTGCACCTCCTCAAAATGGTGTAGTTGAGAGAAAGAATAGGACGCTAGTGGAGTGTGCTCGCACTATTCTTGATGATAGCCAACTTGTCCATCAATTTTGGGCGGAAGCGGTACACACCGCTTGCTATGTGTTTAATAGAATACTTTTGAGGCCCGGCACTAAACAAACTTATTATGAATTGTTGTTTGGTAGGTTGCCTCAAGTTTAACATTTTCGTGTTTTTGGTTCAAAATGCTTTATTAAGAACACGTATGGTAGTTTGGACAAATTCGATCCAAGATCCGATGAGGGGATTTTTGTTGGATATTCTTCGCGTAGCAAAGCCTACCAGATATTCAACAAACGAACCTCAACGATCGAGGAATCGCTTCATGTCTCATTTAATGAAGGATTTGTTCCAACTAGAATTTCAAATGATGATTCTATGGATGTTTTATGTGATTCGTTTGATAATTCTAAGTCTAATGATTCTATTGATTCTATTGAGACTAACCCATCTAATGAAGTTGTTGAGAATGTTCCTAGTGACCAAGGTATTCCCAAACGGCTTCATACCGTTCGTGATCAATCTCATGAGCAAGTCATAGGTAATATCCATGATAGTGTCAAGACGAGATCGCAAGTGAACTACTTCGCTCATTGTGCCTTTGCCTCCTCGATAGAGCCAAAGAATGTTAATGAAGCATGCGAAGATAGCGCTTGGATCTTAGCCATGGAGGAGGAACTCATTCAATTCGAGAGGAATGAAGTTTGGGAGCTTGTTCCATTGCCATCGAAGAACCACACCGTCATAGGGACAAAGTGGATCTTCAAGAACAAAACCGACGAAAACCAAGTCGTCGTTCGGAACAAAGCTCAGTTAGTTGCTCAAGGTTATCGACAAGAGGAAGGTATTGATTTCGAAGAATCCTTCGCTCCGGTAGCTAGATTAGAATCAATTAGATTATTATTGTCTTTTGCATGCCATAAGGATTTTAAATTATTTCAAATGGATGTTAAAAGTGTATTTTTAAATGGAGATGTTGTTGAGGAAGTTTACGTTTCTCAACCTCCGGGTTTTATTAATGAAAAATTTCCAAATCATGTTTTTAAACTAAAGAAAGCACTTTACGGCTTGAGACAAGCTCCTCGAGCTTGGTATGATCGCCTAAAGAATTTTCTTTTGGATTTGAATTTTAAAATGGGAGAAGCCGATTCTACACTTTTTGTTAAGCATTCGAATAATGATATAATTTTAGTTCAAATATATGTTGATGATATCATTTTCGGTGCTACTAACTTTGCTCTTTGCGAAGAGTTTTCTAATGTGATGAAGGAACAATTTGAGATGAGCCACATGGGTGAGCTCAAATATTTCTTAGGTCTCCAAATTTGCCAAATGGACGATGCAATCTTCATCCACCAAACGAAGTATACGGTGGAGTTGTTAAAGCGATTTGGAATGGAGTGTGCCTCTGTGAAAAAGACTCCAATGAGCACGACTACGCATCTTGATAAGGATACGGGCGGTAAGGATGTAGACATTCGTCTATATCGAGGTATGATAGGTAGTTTACTTTATCTTACCGCAAGTAGGCCCGATATTATGTTTACCGTATGCGTATGTGCTCGTTATCAGTCTTAACCTAAGGAGTCTCACTTAGTAGCGGTAAAACGTATTTTTCGCTATCTAAGTTACACTTTAGATTTTGGATTACTTTATCCGAAATCTAGCACATATGAGTTAATCTCATATAGTGATGCTGATTATGCGGGATGCAAATCCGACAGGAAAAGTACTAGTGGCACTTGCCATTTTATAGGAAATTCCCTTGTCTCTTGGTTTTCCAAGAAGCAAAATTCCGTATCACTTTCAACCACCGAGGCGGAATACATTGCCGCCGGTGCCATGTGTGCTCAAGTTCTTTGGATGAGACACACACTTAAAGACTTTGGTATAAATTGTGATACTTGCCCGATCATGGTTGACAACCAAAATGCAATATGTCTTTTCAAGAACCCGGTACACCATTCCCGTTTGAAACACATAGATGTCCGACACCACTTTTTAGATGATCATGTGGCTAAAAAGGACATCATTTTAGTGTACGTTGAAACCCAAAAGCAAATCGCCGATATTTTCACGAAACCCCTAAAGGAGGACTCCTTTGTGCGGTTGCGTCGAGAATTGGGGATTATGGGTGAATCTGAGATATAGGATTCATGTTTCATTCGATAATCTTGCATGCTATTATATTTCGCAATATTTCATTCATGCTAGACTTATTGGATTTTTCGGGATTTTATGTGATATTTTGAATTTTTGCTCGAATTCATGTTTGAATGTCGTATTTGAGATTTCGATGTTTAATGGGGTAGTTTAGATGATTATTGAGAGGATTGTGATGTATCGTCCAAGTATTTTAAGGAGAGAACTTCATTATCAATTTTTGGACTCATCTAGTCGGTTTCCGTTCATCAACCAACCGACTAGGTTCACATCTAGTCGGTCAGCTAATGAACTCAGACCGACTAGCTCTATCTCTCAACTTATGAACTCCTTTAGTCAGTTTCAGTTCAATCACCAACCGACTAGATTCGTATCTAGTCGGTTAGTAAAAGAACTCAGACCGACTAACTCAAGTTTTTTTTGAGTTTCCTCTCCAGCTTAACTCTTTAGTCGGTTCATGTTCAGTGACCGACCGACTAGATTGAGATCTAGTCGGTCAGTAAATGAACACAGACTGACTAATTCTTGTCAGTTAACTTGGATTCAGCGACTGTTTGCAACTAGTTGGTTCAAGCTCATTGACCGATCGACTAGATCGTGATCTAGTCGGTCAGTGCTTGAACTGTGACCGACTAGTTGTGCCAGGGACTGTTTGGTCTTTTGAGCTCTCGACCGACTTAAACTCGATCTGACCGGATAATTTTCATTCTAGTCGGTTGCTTTTTGATCTCCAGCTCGCAAAACCCCCGACTCCCTCGTGACCCTTCGACTTCCGGCCTATTTCCGACCATTCCCGCTGCCGATCGCCGTCGTTCTTCCTCCTAGGGTAACCCTCTCTCCTCCCTCTCCTGTCTAGGGTTCGATTTCCTATTCCTAGGGTTAGGGTTAGTTCATTTTCAGATTAGGGCTTCTTTTGGTCTCGGATTTCCTAGGGTTTCTTATATTCGATCTCGTGCGTCGTGTCTTGCTTCGATTATGGCAAGAACACGAATCCCGATCACTCCCTCTAGCCCCTCGCTGTTGACCGTAGAACCAAACCCTACGGATCCCGTTCAACCTACTAGAACCCCTCTGAAACACCGTGCCAAAACCACCCAACCCTCTTCGTCTTCGCCTCCTCTTAAGCGTAAGAGGACGGCGACTGCGAAACCCCGAGCCCGACCTCAGCCCAAGCCCAAGCCAGTTATTTTCCGTGCTCCCACTCCTCCCGGTGCTTCGGATTCCGACACCGAGTATATCCCCGAGACTGAGACTCCTAGGGAACCCACTCCTCCTACCCATCCTGAGTCTAGCTCCCGACCTCGTACGTCTACCCGTAAGCCTAAGGGAAAGGGTCCGATGCCGGTGGGCGGTGTCGATATTTCGTTGTGTCGCGACGACCCTATGTGTCTCGCGGCTTACAACCGTATCGAACATTGCCCACTGCTTCTGGAGCATTTCGTCCAGTTCAGTGACTTCATAGGGCTAGCTGATCTTCTTTCGTCATCGGGTCTTCTCGATTACCTTCGATATGACCCGAAGGCGAATCCTCACCCCTACCCTCGATTAGTCAAGCTATTCTACGCCAATAGGATCCGGGGTCAGTACGATGAGATCCACTCTGTTGAGACGACTGTTTTGGGGACTCATATAGTCCTCACAGCAGAAATCTTAGGAGAGATTTTGGGTATCTCTTCGTCTGGCCTCCTCCCCTCAGACATCTCTGTTGACGATATTTCTAACCCTTGATCAGACCTTCCTCTCTGAGATTTTCCATCAGATTCCTCCCGCCATGATTGGCGTGCCTTCCAAGTCCTTCAAGCCAAATGCATGGGTCCTCAATCTGATTCTGAAGTCGTGCTTGCTTCCCAAGTACGGCTCCTCATCTCTTCCGTCCCAGCCTTTTGTGAAGCTGATCTATGCTATCTTCATGGGGAGCTCGATTAATTGGGCTCGCATTATACTCGATAAAATTGATTATTTCGAGTGTATTCGCAAGTCCTATAAATCGGCTCATATCCCATTCCCGTGCTTGTTGACCCTTGTTTTCCGTCACTTCCGTGTCCCCTTACCTCGTGACGATGAGCGTCCACTTGGTCCTCCCCTGAACGCGACGGCCGTCAAGAAATCTCTTGTGGCGCTCCGTCACGTTCAGAGGACGACACCTTCAGCGTCTGCCCCTGCGTCTGCCTCAGCTGCTCCCTCTGCCACCCTTGATGATGTCGTTCGGTTACTTCGTCGTCACGAGTCTCGTTTGGCTCGTACCGAGGAGGTAGTTTGCCGTATGGCTAGTCTGATGGGTGTTTAGCTTCCTCCTTCTGTTTCTGAGGATGAGGAGATGGATGAGTTGGCCGAGGAGGAAATTGAGGAGCTTTGTCATGCTTCCACTCGTGCCCCCGAGGGCCCTTCTGGTACTGCTGCTAGTGCTTCCTCTTCTGGTGATGATGTTGCTGCTTCGTCTGCTGGTGCCCCCGAGAGCACACATGTTGCCACCGCTCCTGTGGTGGATACTCCGACTGGTGATCCTGAGGCCACTACGGTTGCTGCTCTAGAGATTTCCCCTTCTGCCGTCGCTCCTGCTGACATTCCAGACATTCCTGCTGATCCAGTTTCCACCACTTCTCCTGCAGAGCCTACTGCTGCTGCAGATCCTGCCGGTTCCTCTTGAGCTTCTTTGAGGACTCTCCGATGCTCCTTAGATGATACATCTAGTGTGTGTGAGTTTGGTTGGGATAGAGTGGGGTTTTTGGGTCATTGTGATGTATTTAGATACTTTTGATGATGCCTTTTGATGTATTTTGATGATGTTGTATGTTTTATTTGACACTCCGATATCTATGATATGATGATGTATTTTTGTGCCCCGATCAGTGGATCGATATTTTTGTATGTCAGTGATGTTTATATTTGATGTACTCTGGTTCGTATCTTTTATATATATATATATATATATATATATATATATATATATCGCAGTTGACATTTCTTACTATTGTGCAAAATTTAGAATTTTTGTTATGTCTCTGATGTTTGATTTCGTCGCTTGACGATATTACCTTGGTTTAATAGAAATTTCTTCTATGGAAACATAGAATTGTTTTCCATGCACAAAATTAACCAAGAATGTTTATATTGGAGAGTATATTCCATAACTCAATCCGTAATATTGATTTGAGTTTTGATGATTTCGTTTTTACGATTTTTCGACTATGGTTTCATTGACACGCCTTGATTTTATTCGTATTTCTTTTGGTGTCACTTGAACCGTCGTCGTATTCTACGACTCCCGTGCTTTTTATTTGAGGCCATTGTTGTTGTCGTTGTTATCCTCCCACTCTTTTTGCTTATGCCAAAGGGAGAGAGATATAATAATAACGATGTGCTAAATGAAAATTTAAAGCAATATTCCAAGAATCTAACTTGATGTGTTAGATTCAGGGGGCGTTAAGATATATAAATGGATTTTCAATTCCGATATTTCAATAACCTACATTTGGTATTCGATATTTCAATATTCAATTCTCATTTTATATACTTCACTCGTCTGCTTGATGCGTATTTTTATTGTTTAATTTGGTATTAACGTGTCATCAATGCAGGGGGAGTAAGTAAATTTCATTTGAATTATTATTTTTGATTATTATTTATGTTGGTTTGTCATCACCAAAAAGGGGGAGAATGTTGGATATTGGACTCCCCGGATTTGGTTTTGGATGATGAACAAATATAAATATAACGTGAACTAACACTTTGTGAGCGCAGTTATGGAGATCGTCGCCAAATTCATATGAATATCAATTACGACGTCTCAAGACTTCTCAAAGCACGTGATCGTATGCCTAAAGCTTCGTTGAAGCTTATGGACCTTTTTAGAAGTCATGAAGATTCGATTGAAGCTATTGAAGACGGTATCGTCAAGTTTTATTTATAGTCTTTAAGCTTCTTTCGTAGAATGTTAAGCCTTGAGTAGGTCTTACGGTTTAAATCTTCATAACGCTCATATCTTAGCTCTAGGATCTTAGTAGAAGTCCATACAATCCTTCCTGAAGCTTCGCGCTTCGATTCACGACTTCTTGTGCATGTTAGTTGGTTCAAGAAGAAGAAATGACCGACTAGATGGTGATCTAGTCGGTCGGCAAAGCTTCTTGGACCGACTAGTTTCAGTCAGTTAATTCTAAGCTCTTTACTGTTTACAGTTAGTCGGTCTAAGTTGACTCACCGACCGACTAGTTTGTGAACTAGTCGGTCAGTGATGCTTCTGTGACCGACTAGTTGAGCTTTCCCTGTACATGCACATTTGAGCCTGAGCTACTGTTTATCATTAGTCGGTCTGTGTTCATTGATCGACCGACTAGTTGATGAAACTAGTCGGTCAACTTTCCTTCTTGGACCGACTAGTTTACTTTTACTGTACATGCCAATTTTTCACCTAACTTACTGTTTATTGTTAGTCGGTCTATGCTCATTTGGCGACCGACTAGTTGGTGAATTAGTCGGTCAACATTTGTTCTTGGACAGACTAAGTCTATTTATGCCCAGACTTCAGTTTTATCTGTTAGTCGGTCTCAGTTGTGTAACCGACCGACTAGTTGTGAAACTAGTCGGTGAGTCACTCTTCTTGGACCGACTAGTTCCTTATGTCTGTGCTTTGATCTTTTCTCTGTTCACTCATTAGTCGGTATACGTTAATTGATCGACCGACTAGTTGATGAACTAGTCGGTCGGTGGTTGTTCTTTGACCGACTAGTTGGGTTCAGAAAAGAGCCGTTGGAGCATTTAATGACTCGAATTTCTTTCTCTCTCTCCTCTATCCTATAAATACTTGTTGAGCTGCATTCATTGCACTCAAGGCTGATATTATTGCAAGTTTAGAGATCAAGAGAAATCATTCCAAGCTCATTCAAATCTCATTCATTCCATTCAATAATCTTTCCTCACTCTTACTTCCAAAGAGAGATTCGTTGAGTGTGAAGCCTTCCAAGCCAAGTGCTTGATTCTAGGTCACCAACATCCCCAAAGCTCTCCATCGCTGATCTACATCTTGGAGATAGGGTTTGGTGCCACTTCTTCTTCCTCAAAATCATCCGTGCCCTAATTCGTAAGCAATACTCAAGGCATATGTATTTTGTCGGTAATAAGTTTTTCTTATTTCATTTCATATTTGAATTGTAAGTTTCACTCACGGTTGTGAGAGTGTGGTTGTGATCTCGGGTTGTGGGAGTCAAAAATTACATTTTGTATGATTTGACTTGTGGAGGTTTTTCACAAGTATTTCATAGTGGAAATCTTGAGTTAGGGTTTCTAACTCAAGTATCCGGAGGGGATCCGGGTGGTTGGGACGTAGGATCACCGGGAACAAGTCGGAGAGACTTGGGTGGATCCGAACCCAGTAACATCTATTGTTTGCATTGTTATTTTTGTTGTTGTCTTCAATTTAAGCTTCCGCAAATTGATTTGGTAGTTGTTTGCACGATAATTAGGAATTATACTCCTCGTTATTTTTAAAGTACTATTCACCCCCCCTCTAGTACTTGTGCAGTAGCTTGTAGGGCATTATAGTTCCTACCCATCCAATCTCTTGCAAACGGGTATTGGTAAAGAATCGCAATCGAAAACCCTAGTTTCGGTCCAATCTCTTGCAAACCGATTCCGGAGAAATTCAATTGTAACCCAATTCAAATTTCTAGGGCTTCCTATCGATTTGGGATCCAATCTCTTGCAAATCACAATCGGTATGAATCCCTAGCTATTCGTATTAAATCAATCCCAAACTAACCCTAATCAATTCTAGCAATAATTTCATCAATTCATCACAAATTAGAAATAGGGTTCGTAGGGTTCATCCCTACGCCCTAAGACGATAAAACTACTCACAATCCATAATGAAATTCAATAGAAATTCACAAATAAAATCAATAGAATTCATGGCTATATTCAATATATCAATAAAAATGGAGTTTCTGATAGAGAGAGAGAGAGACAAACCAATGGAGATTCAATAGCATCCAACAAAATAACGCTTTTCTCTCTCCCAAAAACAACTAAATCTAATCTCCTAAAAAGTATTCTAAAAAGGCTGCCAAAAAGTTCTGAAAAAGCCTCCTAAACTAGGTTAAAAAATGGGGTTAAATACCCCCCAAAATCGCCCAAAAAACTGTGACAAAATTGCCCCTGCACAGCCTGAAAAATTGCAATTTACGCTACAGGCAGCGCGGCTCACTCGGCCGAGTGACAAATGTCGCTCGGCCGAGTGAGAAACCCTGACGGATTCCAGTAACTTCGGACTTTTGGGGGTCAGCTCCTCGGGAGTCACTTGGCCGAGTGACTTTCTTTGCTTCGGCCGAGTGGACTTCTTCACTCGGCCGAGTCGGAACTCGGGAGACGACTGACGGATTACAGTAAGTCTGGGATTTTTCTTGTCGTCGTCTTGATGCCACTCGGGGGAGTGGTGTCTCCGTGCTCGGCCGAGTGGTAGGGCGATGCTCGGCCAAGTGCACGCTGATATTCAATCTGTCGCGTGTCCGATCTGGCCGGCCGAGCGGGCTTTCACTGGTCGGTCGAGTGACTTCTTCACTCGGCCGAGTGGCATGCTGAAAATGCCCAATCTTCGTATTTTTGCTCCCTCATCGCTCCTACGACGTTCTTTCTTCTTCCACTTCTCTCCAATAGCAAAATTCCCCTCGAAGGAGTCACGGGTGACACTCCGGAGTGGGTGTATCTCAGAATCACTCCAAATCGCTCGAAATCTCCTGAAATTCGACAAAAACAAGAAATCGTGAAAAGCATCGCAATATTGCTGAAAAATCGTAAAAAACGCAATTCGAGCGATCAAAATGGCATGCAAACATGCAGAAAAAAGGTGTAAAATATGGAGTGATCAATCAACCAAAACACTTCCCTTTCATGCCAACACAACCTAAAAATACTAACTTTACATCTAAATCCTAAGATCCTATGGTTAATCCATTAGCCCAAGATAAGAGTACTCATGGATCATAGCAATAGATATAAGAACGATAGAAAACTTCATTGCATGCATCAAAGAGATATTCAATAAGCAATCAATAAGAAGAACTAAAATAGACTTATATAGAACAAAAATTCTTATCTTTATACAAGGGATGGGCCTAGGGCACAGCCTAACTTCAAAAGAAAGTCTCAATAAAGCTTCAAAGAAAATAAGATCTAACTCTCTCCAAAGGGATGTTGCCCCTCTCAATGACGGTTATAATACATATATATAGTCCCCTCAAACCTAGAAAATAACCCAGAAAACCCTCTGAAATTCAGCCCAAATCTGTTTTTGGCCGCAACTTATTGGTAGACCCCGACAACACTCGAACCGAGTAGAAACATCACTTGGTCGAGTGTAGATTTCAGCATTGCAACACGATCTTGCAGAAATTCCCCAGATTTCATCCGACCTTCGATTGATGTGTTCTTGGCAGCGTAGGAACCATCATGAAGTTTACTATCCATAAAACATATGAGAAAAATACTTTGTCAACTGTAATGATAGAAGATCTCAAAAGAGTGAGAGGTTGTCTAAAAATCTTGGCATCTCACCTCGCTCGACCGAGTGCGATTGCACTCGATCAAGCGACCTTCACGCTCGGTCGAGCTATAGTGGTCTGGAAAAATCCCTCAAAGTATTGCTCTGTTATGGGTTCCACTCGGTCGAGTAGCTGTAGTACTTGGTCGAGTCGCTGAACTACTCGGTCGAGCTACTGTAGGTTGGGAAAGCCTTCAAAATCGTCACTCTGTTTGGATGCAGCTCGGTCGAGCTGGCTGTAGTACTCGGTCGAGTCACTGCATGTTCATGCTAAAGCCTTCTCTTTTGATCTGAGTGTCAGCTAGGTCGAGTGCTGATGCACTCGACCGAGTAGCCTGAGAAAACAGACATGGTTGCTACTTGGCTTCTCCTTTCTCTTTCTCTTCTCCTCTCTTCCTCTAGTCTTCTTCTTTGGCACCTCAAGCATGTCATCATGAGTCTTCTTGGTGCTATTACATCGCCGATCGTCTCATTGACTCTAAATTGCTTCAATATCGCTCCAAATCCCTGAAATGGGCATAAACGCTCTGAAAGTCATATTGTTCCAAATAGTAGAATCAAAGCATACAAAATGGGGATTTGGAGGGTGAAATGTGTCATGAGAATAAGCGATAAATCATGAAAAATAGGAGCATCTGATCCTATGACCTTCACCTGGTGATACCCACTTCTAATACACTCTCGATCAACCAAGATGATTAAAGATGTCATTAATCCTACGAAGAGGATACTTGTTCTTCACTGTAACCTTATTCAATTCCCGATAATCGATGCACGTCCTTCGAGATCCATCCTTCTTATTCACCAAAAGCACGGGCGCACACCACGTGATACAATAGGTTGAATCAGGCCACGCTCCGACAAATCTTTCAACTGACTGTGAACCTCAACTAACTCTGGAGGAGCCATACGATATGGAACCTTTGTAATCGGTTGAGTGCCTGGATCAGATCAGTGGTAAACTCCAAGGATCTATCTGGAGGAAATCCATAGATATCGCCTGGGAAGACGTTAAGAAAATCTCGGACTACCCTTGGCAACATTGGTTCAGCCCCCATCGCCATAATCATATCTTCCACTAGGTCAGCCTTAAACTTCAACAGTTCAAGGGAATTACTACCACTAAAGAATTCAAACTCAGGGTGGTCGGGAATCTGAAACACTATCTTCTTGAGTCTACATTCTATAGTGGCGTAGATCATCCCTAACCAATCCTTTCCAAATACTGTTTCAAAATGAGGCATCTCCATTACTAGGAAATCTGCATACAACCTTCACCCGCAAATCTCTACAAGACATTATCGGTATCCCAAAGAACTACGGATCACCCCCACTTCCTGTGTGGATATTTCAACCGGAAGCAAAGAAATCTACTACTAAAGAATTTCTAGTCACAAATTATTGAGACATGAAGCAATCAGATGCACCTGAATTAAATAGTGACAAGGCAGGGAAGAAGCAACTCTAATAATGCCTAAGGAGAAAACATAAAACTAACATAAGGGTTCAATCATCTTAATCCTATCAAAACAAATATCTCATACTATGATAGCAATGAAAGAGTATTCATCACTAAAAAGTGAAGAGGTACCAGTGATGACTCGTCCGGTATCCTCTGCCTCCACAGCCGTCATGGTGAAGGCCTGACGCCTCGGCACCACCCTCCTGGTGGTTTTCTACTGCTGGGGAGGTCTTGGTGGTCCTCTCAGGGTCATGGTACTCTGTACTAATGGTGCTGGCAATGGAAGTCTCTATGGAGCCGACAGAAGGGTCCCCTGTTGCATCGGCCTAACTGCCACTAGTGCCACTGGACCTGAAGTCTGCCTCTAATGAGGGCACTGCCTACTGATGTGTCACAGCTGAAATACCCCCGAAAAGGAACTTGCAATCCTTCTACTCATGCCCCGGCTTCCCACAAAATCTACAGGACACTTGCTGTTGTGGTACTGATAGAGCTCCAGGCCTCCTGAACTGAGTAGTCTCAGTAGGTCTGGGAAAACTCCTATGCTGGCCTGCAGGGCATCTCTCTACTACTGCTGGTGCCCTACCCACACTCTTTATATGATTCTCATGCATCCATGCCGCCTCCAGTAAAGCCCCAAGTGTCTTTAGAACCATAGTCGACATCGCTGCTCTGAACTCAAGATCCAGCCCCATCCTAAATCGTCTAACTCTAGTAGTCTCTGACTTCACCAACTCCGAAGTGAACTTGCTCAATAATGAGAACTCCGCATCATAAGCATCCATGCTGCGTCATCCCTGAGTCAGGTGCTCAAATCTTAGACGCAACTCGTCCTTCTTCGTCTCTGGAAGGAACTGTGCCTCAAATAACTCTCTGAACTTCGTGCACGAGATCGATCTGGTCAAGTGTAGCTCTTGTGTATCCCACCAATCTCGTGCCAGATGCGTTAACTGCCTCTTTGCCGCATCCACCCATGGAATGCTCCTCCCTCAAGTTGGAGCTGAGCTTTGTCCTAAATGCGAAATGTGCAGTGATGGTGTGAGAAGTAGTGCGTGAAATGTGCAGTGATGGTGTGAGAAGTAGTGCGCATGGAAAGAGGGTGGAGGAATGAGAGAGAAATGGCATCCCCTGAGCTAGTGTGATGATGTTGTTTGATCTGGATCTTAGCCTAGAGGAGGTGAATGGCTAATAAAAAATTCTCGTGCAACCCACGAGAAATCACACGCAGTTAATAATTACAAGCATGGTAAATATGAAGCAATCATAGAATATGCATAGATAAACCCTTATTTAGTCGTCCCATGACCTACTCCAGCCCCCAATCAAATACTAGCATTAATATGTTTCTTTTGTACAACTACAATGGGTCCTGAGCTCCCTGCCCCCCATCTAAAACGTACCACACTCCCCGAGTGTAGAACACTATCAACCAAGTAAATGCTCTATCTTGACAAGACCCGCTTGTCAAGACCCTCTTGTCTAGTCCCAGAATAAACAAGTCCCCAAATAACAAAAAAGTGGTAAAGTTTTCCCTACAGAGATTGTTACTACTACACACAAATAATAGTAAAAGAGTTTAGAAAAATCTCAGTGTGTAGGCGTAGTCGTCTCTGTCAATCGGCATGGGCCAGCTCTCGTCTGACAAGATGTAGTCGTCTCACGTCTCCTTGGATCAGAAGATGTGATGCTCCACAGATCGTTGCGCAGATCTTCCTCTCAAGTAGCCTGTGCACTAAGTAACCTGATGATGGTACAAGGGATGTGCACACAGCAATTGATGAATGGCCCAGAAAGAATAATGGCCCAACAACTCCAAAATAGGGTCTGTGCCTTGGTCAGCAAATGGATTGGGACTTCAATGCATGCAGGACTTCTTTAATTGAGCTTTTCCTATATCCCAATGACTCCACCTACAAAGCACATGTCCTGTCTTGTGCTTGTGTACCTGCAATAGACAAGAGCAGGTGGGCAACTCAAAACAAGTCAAGGGTGAATGTTAAAAAACATCTCCATGTTTCTGCATTGTGTTAGGCCTTCCTTAAAGTCACGGCTGCTTGCTCTTGATTGACAAGGTTAACAGTGGTCAGGTGCGACAGCAAGCTGCAAGTTGAAGGTCGGCAAGCACTTGGGGATGCACACTGCAACAATTCGTTGTTGATGGCTAGTTCTCCTCTTCCTCAAAGCATGCGACAATGTTGAGGATGTACAGCAGCGACGAGGTTTCTCGACGGTAATGAAGAGACCTTGTCGACGAAGACTCGAGACGATGTCACAGCCTGAGGATGCCGTGGCCTTAGCTTGATGAACCACAACACTGAAAAGTTCACGGCACACAAAGGAGATCCATGGCGACAGGAATCTTCACGGCAACAAGATGTCTAATCTGGAGATGTCGCGGCTTGAAGTAGGGACTTGACTTGGATATTTGTCGAGATATCTTCATGTGCCTTTGATGAAGATGTTGAAGGTGCTGTTGTGAGAGATTATAACCCTTTTGGAGGACATTTGCGGTAGCACAGTCTTGATGAAGTCAGGGAATTCCAAAGCTATCCCCTTCAATCAATGCACTTTCCCCTCTTAATCACAGGAGATTAACGAAGCTTCTCTGCTTTGCGTTTGCTTTTTAGCCCACCAGCCTTCGGCTTTTTGAAATACATATTTTTCTCCCTCTTGTTTGCTGCATCTTTTCGTCTTGGAGAGGGGAGGGGTTTTATAGGAGAATAGCTAGGGTATATTTCGGTTAAGAGATATGATTTTGCCAACCACTTAGAGATTTGACCCAACCAATTTGGGATTTGATTCCCACCAAATATGTAGTGGATTAGGAGATGGTGATATGAAATTTATTTGCACCAATCCAATTTAGATTTGAATTAATCTCCTCTTTTGTCTCCCCATTTGACTAAGTCATCTTTCCTAATGATTAGCCAATTTCCTCTATCAAATTGACTAAGTCATCAAATGAAGATTTACCGTTTTGCCATTCCTGAAACATGCTTAGCACACACGTTAAAAGCTTTACATGTGTTTGTCATCATCAAACTAGAGATCCTAGATCGTTGCATCCAACAATCTCCCCTTTTGATGATGACAAACCAATACAAGATCTGTAATGGCAATCCAAGTAGTATGTGTGTGTGAAGTGTAATGGAGGATGTATGCATCAACGAATAACAATTATATGCAACATACAAGCATGCAACAATGATGTGCAAACATACAAGCATGCTCCCCCTTGAACATGTATTTCTAGTGCCCCCCCCCCCTTCAACATATAATTCCAAATGTTGTGCCACTCAACAAATAATACCGAATCTTCAACTTTTCTCCCCCCTTTGTTATCATCAAAAGCGTAGAAATGAAGTCAATCAAATATCACATGCAGAAATAAAGTATTATAAATTATAACTAGCACTTGCATGTCATTTTTCATAGAGTAGGCAATTCAAGTTCAATGAAAATTGCAATCTAAACTTCAACACCATTGTGTAAGTGTGATGATTAAACATTGAAGTACAAAGGGGGATTCATTCATAAAGATCAACCAAAACCAATACACATTTTCCATTTAACATGAATATCACCTAGGATTGATTTTTCCCACCTCATTAGTAATGAGTTCAATGTATCAACCCCTAAGACATAGCCTATAAGGACTCTTAGATGTGGGGGCAGCATTGCTTGACGAGTTAAAAACACGAACGCTAAAGATTACCCATAAAGGTTATGTTGGATACTCGTAGGTAGTGTACTTGCCATGAATTGTACCCATTACATACGGAGCAATATTCATATCTTTTTCATTTTTGTAGAATTAACACCAATTCCTTTTTGCTCAATTTTTATTCATGGCAATACACATCATATCCCTTAGATTATTCAGTTATTATCATCCTACATGCACTTTCGAATATTCATAAAAAGAATCTCCAAAAGTACAACAAGTTTAATATTCATGGAAGTGAGCATGTAGGTATAGAAATCAAATTATTCATTTCATGGAACATGTCATGGCTACTAAAAAAGTCTAACATGTGCATATAGCTATAACAATAATACAATGATTTCTACAATGATAAGGATATGAATGGTCATACAATAATACCACTTATGATGATTCATAAAGAGGTATTCAATAAGCACATTTTTTTTCATTTTTTTATTTTACTTTTATAATGAACTAAAACAAACTAAGATGCAAACAAACAAGCACACAAACAAGAAATAAATCAAGCACACACAAGAATCTATTAAGGTATGCAATGAATGCAAAGAGGGAAATAAATACACCTTCACGTTGCCATTTGACTAAGGAGCTAAAAATAAGACTTTCAATTCATTTCCCCTCGCCAAATCTCCATCTCACCTACATGAAAGGTGTCATGTGTGACCTTGGAATCCAACAAGATCCACTAGTGTTAGTCATCAAAGTTTTAGGAACCCACACTTGTTTGAACTTTATGTTTGTGTTCCTAAACTTACAATAATAGGATGTGTGACCAACGCTAGCACAAGTAAAACACTTTGCATGCATATTTTTAACAATAGAAGGCACATGGTGAATTTTCTTAAATTTAGGCTTTCGACATTTTTCAAACCAAATCCAAGTCCACGTCTATTATTGCCATATAATTAATTTCCAAGAATGATATCTAAAGATTATTTTCCTATGGAAAATTTCTTAATGGACAATTCAAGACTACAGACTTTGGATTTTAATAATGCATTCTCATTCACAATCAAAGTACTTATAAAAGCTTTCTTATTTTCCTCTTCCTTCTTTTCAAATTCAACCATTTTTCTTTCAAGCTCGTTAGTTAGCATGCACACTTTATCATTAAACTCTTTAATCATATAATCCTTTTCAGTTTCAAGCTTAATTAAATCTTGCTTAAGCATGCTAATATTATTCAATAATGAAGGACAAGAAAGACAAGCAGGTTTTTCAGATGAGCTAGATTTTTCCCTTTTTAACAAGTCAATTGTTGATTTGCATGCAACAAGTTCCTCTTTTAAATTTTTAGATTCTTCAAACATGTCGCAATTTTCTTTTTGCAGTTCAAAGCAAGAATTTCTATAGCATTCAACAGTATTATCTAGCTCATCAATTTCTTCTTGCATTTTCTCAAAGAGCTCTACTTTAGTATAAGATATTACCTCATCGTTCTTTGCCATTAAGCAGAGGGAGGAGTGTGCTTCATTCTCCTCGAGCTCATCTCCACGATCCATGTCCCACGTTAGCACTACGGCCTTTCCTTTCTCTTTTGCAACCTGAGCCGTCTCTTGTGGGCAATTCCTAGCATAATGTCCCCGCCTCCTGCATTTAAAACAATCAATTCTATCATTAGTAGTATTCTGTTCAGAAGTATTTCTAGCAGGATTATATTTATTGGAGCGATTAAACCTTTGCGCCATCTCAGATCTTCCTTGTTTTGTCTTGATGTATCTGCTGAATCCTCTTACCATAAGAGCATGCTCCTCATTTGTCACGCCCCGCTTCCCAAAACGACGGAAGCGAAACGTGACAAGGCCCGCTTAGGCCGGAGCTGTGAAGCTCGGACCCAATAAGCGTCTGTAGGGGTACCATTTTAAAATTTTAGGTTCTTGCATTAATAAGATTCGGAACAATAGAAGGTACAGAAAGAAAGTGGCATTCATTAATATAGAGAGATAATATCCAGTGAGTACAAAGTCTAAAAAGAGAAGCCTAAGCATGGCAACAAACTATCGAAAGAGCAAACTAAAAGTAGTAACCTCTTAAAGGCAGTGACTGAAAAGTCCTCAAGGTCTGGTCCTCGTCAGCCACGTGTATCCGTACAAGGGATCACTCAGAGAGTGCCCTATTGCCCGCAGGCTGTGTATCCGTACAAGGGATCACTCATAGAGTGCCCTATTGCCCGCAGGCTGTGTATCCGTACAAGGGATCACTCGGAGAGTGCCCTATTGCCCGCAGGCTGTGCAAAACAAGACACGACATGACACGACAGGGATAGTTCTTCTAGGGTGTCCACATGCACGCACACACAAAATAACCCTACGTTGTCAAGAGTTGTTGTTGTTACGCTTAGACTTCGTCGTCAAGTCTAAATCGTCAGGGCGTCCCGGACGCTATCATTTCACGTCCGGTTCTATTTATTCACAGTCTAATAGTTCTAGCAGTTTAAGACCAAGGCACGGCCAAAAACGCAAGTGAGTACACTTGCCCGCGGTGGCGAGTGTGTCGTCTGTCCGGCGCGTCCCGTCCAAGTGTCCCGTCCTCGGTAGTCCATCTGAAATAGGGTCACGGCGACGGTGTCAGGTCGCGTTTTTCAATAAGTCCTATTCGGGTCTGTTTCTAAATTGGCGGGACTATCCTAATAGTCAAAAAGTCATGTTTTTAATGTTTCGTTCAACCTAGATCGAATTCTACCCTATGTGCACAGAAAAAGTTGTCCGATTGTCGATCTTTCTACGGTGAGTAGCGTTTTACAGATACTGAAAGTAAATTTAGTTCAAGTTGACCAATTTTAGTTTAGGTTTTGGTTAGCTACAGTGTGGGTTTTACTACTTGTTAGGGAAACCAACCTCGTGATGTCGTCCAACAAGCGGAAGTCGGGTCTGAACGGTGAAACGTCGGCATCGTCTGGAACTCCTCGGCCGCGGGTAGCGCAGCTAGGTACCTTTGGACAGTGGGGTGGTGGCGCGAAATCAGCGAGCTAACAGCGATTCTCCTCCCGTTGCAAGTAGCGCAACGGATCTTCACGATAACGGCGACATCGACTAAAAGTACGTGTGTACGGCAATGCACGTGAACTCCGAGAGTCCAAGGGGGCTGTCAGTAGATGAAGTAGGACCAAAGGAAGATACTCGGCCTGATGGGTGGCCGACAGCGTGAACGTGTTGGATATGGAAGACGTTTGTACACCCTTGTGGGGGATGTACGAGGGATTACGGACCTCGAACGTCGCGTACACGAAGTCGTGTGCAAAGGGAATCTGTTCCCTTGCGGAGAGGATCTCTGGATGAGCGGGAAAGTCGCATTATATGTGCATAAGTGCATGCGACATATGGCTAATAAAGGGGGAATATCTTAAGCTTATGTTGTACCATGCATATGGTACAACTTAAGCTTATAATGTGCCATGTATCATGGTACACCTTAATTAAGTTGTTCCAAAGGAACAACTTACCCTAAAATAACTACCTTGGGGGCTATAAATAAGACCCAAGGGTAGCCATTTTCCTAACACATTTTGCATGAAATTCATGCATGCATCTTCTTCATAGCGAAGCTCTGCAGAAATATTTCCTCTCCCTCCATCCAAGTTCTTAATCTAAAATAGAGATTTAGATTGTGGATTAGTAGCCTTACTCCGTTCGTGAGTAGACTCGATCCGTCGTGGCGAATCCGAAGGCGAAGTTCGTAGACTACCGTGCCGCGTACGCAAGCGTAAGTCTAAACTTCATATTATCGATCCTAACTCTGTTTTGGCAGGATCCTTCAGAACGTACGGCGGTGGGTGATCGTGAGAAGCCGGAGAGGACATATTCGCGCAACGTCCGTTATCACGCCTCTCAGCGGAATTTCAGGAATGAACAGCAAAAACGGGAAGTTGCAGAAGGTAAATGACTTCAAGACGAAGCCAATGGTAGTGGAGTTGTCATCAGGGGTGGTCGGTGTTGGCCGTGCGCAGGCGGTGAATTTCAGCTTCCAGATCTGTGAAAAACAGCCAATACGGTGTGTTCCGACGAGGATTCCGGGAGCTACAGGTGGGCTATGAGCGTGAGGGAAGTTGCAGTTGGTAGGGAGTTTCGATAGGAGTCCAACAGCGGTAGGGTGGTCGTCGTAAGTGGCCGGATGGCTGGTGGGCGTGAGTTTTCCCGGAGGTGGCACCAATCTGTAAAACTGCGGCTAGATCTGAGTTCCACGGGGTTTTCGAGGAGATCGGGACGTGAAAAAAGGGTGAGGGGAGTTGGAGATGCTCTGGAGGTCAGAGAGGAGTTGATCGGGGGTAGTGGTCTCTGGAGAGGGTGGTCGGAGCAGTGGCGGCGTGGGCTAATTCTGGCGAGTGCACAGCCTTAGCAATTTTCGGCCATGGCTGAATTCAATGGGGTTTTGGGGCTCTTGAAGAGGTGGAGATGGAGAAGAAGGAGGAGGAGAAGGTGGTGGCTGACCTAGGGGGGCTAGGGGTGGTTGTGTGTGGTCGGAGGAGGAGCAAGGGCGGCTGTTAAATGGGTTTGCGTGAGCTTTTTGATTTTCGGCCTGGTGTTGTGATTGAAGAAGAGGGTTTTGCTAAATGCCTTTTAAAGAGGTTTTAAATGGATGATGACTAGGAGAGAGAGTGAGTGAGGGGGGTACGAAGTAGGGAATAGTCAGGTGAGGTTAGTGGCAGAATCTTAAAACATGATACGTACTAATCCTTCATGATTTGATTAGCAACCGAATTTCGAAATTAATTGGGCTTAATGGGCTTGGGTTTTGATTAGCGATTTGGGTGGGCTAGGAGTGTCAGAAAATTACGAAAAAAATATGGGGACGACCGTGACGAAGAAATGCTCAGGGATACGATGGTTAATCGTGTGTTTGGTCCACGAAAAATGAACAGAAAAATAAAAGATCCGGTGACTAAGTCTAAATCTACGATGACTCAGCAATCAAACTCGATTTGTGGGAGAACGACTCGTGAAATGACGTTCACTAAAAATCCCACAAATAACTACTCTTCCTTACGGTCACAACGGCATATCACATCGTATAGTCCGGATCCAAGAAGAGGCCAAATAAAATACGAGTACGAAAAGAGTCGCACGTGCAGAAAATACGAACGGTCGGAAAGCGGCCGTTACATCATTATCGTTGTCATCCTCGCTAGCTTGAAGAGCTAGTGTTATTGGAGCTTTTTCCTTCACCTCAGGTTTCTCTCTCTCTTCAATATTCGGCAACTCAAGCTCGTGGGACATTAGGTTGCCTATCAAGTCCTCCACCCTCATCTGTGATAGATCTTTCACTTCTTGGATGGCTGTGACTTTAGGCCTGAAAGAGCTTGGCAACGCTCTTAATATTTTCATCACCAGTTCAAGGCTAGAGTATGGCTTACCGAGCGAGATAGACTTGTAGACGATGTTGGTAAACCTCGCAAACATCTCTGATATGGACTCTGATGGTAGCATGTGAAAGCTCTCGTACGCTGTGCTCAGAAGTGCAAGTCTAGACTCCTTCACCTGTGACGTTCCCTCGTGCATCACCTCTAATATATGCCTTATGTCCTGAGCAGTTAGACAATGTGAGATGCGATTGAATTCAGATTTATCTAATAAAAAATAAGCGCAATCATTGCTTTAGCATTAAGTGCATAAAGTCTCCAATCATTATCATCCCATTTATCATCAGGTTTATCCCATTTAATAATATGTGGCTTATAGCCTTTTTCAACAATTTGCCAAGATTTATAATCAACAGATAAAAGATAGATTCTCATTCTATTTTTCCAATATGCATAATCTGTAGGATCCTGTCAAAACAGCGTTAGGATCGATAAATGAAGTTGAGACTTACGCTTGCGTATGTGACACGGTAGTCTCGGAACTTCGCCTTCGGATTCGCCACGACGGATCGAGTCTTCTCACGAACGGAGTAAGGCTACTAAATCCACAATCTAAATCTCTATTTTTAGATTAAGAACTTGGATAAAGAGAGAGGAAGGATTTCGGCAGAGCTTCGCTAGAATGAAATGCAAGGCATGAATACCATGCAAAAGTGTAAGGAAATGGCTAACCCTTGGGTCTTATTTATAGCCCCCAAGGTAGTTATTTTAGGAGTAATTGTTCCTTTGGAACAATTTAACTAAGGTGTACCATTATACATGGCACATTATAAGCTTAAGTTGTACCATATGCATGGTACAACATAAGCTTAAGATATTACCCCTTTATTAGCCATATGTCGCATGCACTTATGCACATATAATGCGACTTTCCCATTAATCTAGAGATCCTCTCCGTAAGGGAACAGATTCCCTTTGCACACGACTTCGTGTACGCGACGTTCGAGGTCCGTATTCCCTCGTACATCCCCTACAAGGGTGTACAAACGTCTTCCATATCCAACATCTCCCACTCACACTTGAGGGGATTGTAAGAGAACGTCTTTCTCTTAGTTCTTTCATCTATCATACAAAGAAATAGACCGTGCGACCGTCATGCGCGTAGAGTCTGTTATTGTGCACTTGTTAGAGATACACAACGACCTCGAAGGTGCAAAGTTGAGTAGTTCAACGCATGCTTTACCCTAGATTATTTCTTCACATTTCTTATACTTTATATTCAACAATTGAGTCCCATCTGGATCACAATTGGCTGGCCAGCTTTGAATCATTAAAGTCCAAATGCGAATATGAAATCAATCTTCCTCTTCTTGCGAACCTTCTGATCTTGACTTGATTCGCTTTTCTAACGTGCCCCGCCGAGCCGAATTATCATAGCCCATTAGCAACACGCTAAGATAGCGATTTCACGCCCCGCTTCCCAAAAATATGAAGGCGAAGCGTGAGAAGGTCCGCTCAGACTTGAAGCTGCAAAGCTTTAAGTCCGATAAGCGTCAATCAACTTTTAGAACTGCAGGTCCTTGCAACGCGAACGAAACAAAGATAATAATAATGAAATGAGACAAAAGAGATATCTCAGAATATCCATAAAATAAGTTTCAACATCACGGAAAAAGCCACCAGGCTGAAATAAAAGAGAGTCTAAAGGCCCAAACATGGCCAACAAAAGTACAGCGTACAAAACAAAGGTGCCACGCACCGACAACTAACAACAGAACCTAAAACAAAAGAAACTCAGCAAAAACACCAAGAAAGGTCTCCGGTGTCCACAAAACTCCCCTTGGACAAACTTGGGCTCAGGCTCAGCGTCAGCAAAACATCACGTACTCAGCAACGGTCTCTGACTCAGGGTCTAACATGTGACACCCAAAAGAGCAAGGGGCACATGTCAGCAAGTCTACAAGAGACTTGTGCAAGGAAACTGAAAGTAGGTAAAGCAACCTAGCAGTTCTAGCATGAAGGCAATGACATGGCAGTTTAAAGTATGAGTGCAACAAGTGAAGTAAGGTGAAGTAAAGTAAGGTACGAGCATGGCATTTAAGCATGGCATGGATGACAAGTATTACATGAATCATTCACAAGACAAGTACAAGACAAGGAAAGTAAGCACCTCGTGCACAGAGATTCCGTCTTTTGGCTAGAGGGCTGATCAGGCCACTCCTAAGCTCAAGTGACCGTTTATCCCTACCCCTCCACGTGTATCGAGCCAGGGCCTTACCCCCGAACTTGGAATGCTCTCTTCTAGATCACGAGCCAGGAATTGTTTTAAACAAGTATGGCGTAGGGGTGCACCTAGCCGTAAACACGGAAACACGGATTGTACAAGTATTTTGTAGCGTGTGCTACGATGCAACAATCAATTTGGATGACATGTAAGATGCAATGCATGGCAGTTAAAAGTGCGTACAGATAAGGAAAGCAAACGTGATAGTTTAGTATGCATGAACAACAAGTTTAAAGGGTTGGATCTAGCTTCGTTCTCAAGCTAGATCGATTAGGTGACGGATCTAGTTTCGTTGTCAAACTAGATCAAGTAGGCATCTAGCCAGCTATCATTTCACTGACTAGTCTCTTTTACGCTAGGAACAACGAAGTGGCCTAAAAACATGGCCCTACACAAGAGTTGGCAAGTTTCACTTGCCTGCAAGTACGACGTCTGAGCACACCGTCCAATGAGTCCAAAAATCACAATTATCCTACGTGCACAAGTCCACCGGCCTAAAGTCCATATTATTAATCTTCATTAGTGAATTTAAAACATTTAAAATACTTTAAAAATACTGATTTTAGTCTTGTTTAGCATGCAATAGGTTGGGGGTCCTAGGGGTGCCAAGCGTTACCTCAACACGACGCGAAAGCTACACCGGCGTCGGGTAGCGACACCGGGGGTTGGAATAAAAGAACGCGCTCCAAGTCCTGGTTCCAATTAGATTCCTCGCTGGAAATTTCAGAGCAATCAACCAGAGCAACGATTCCAGATTCCAAAGCTAGCACGTGCGATGACGGCTACGACGTGTCGCAACGTCGTGCACGGCGAATCGTCGGAGAGAAAGCACCTAGGTGGGGCCCACAGTAGTCCTAGGGACCTTTGGGGGACCCACAATACCTCTGGAGAACTTGGGGGGGCCACGGTGGCAAGTGGTGCGACGGGTGCGAGGTTGAGACGTTTGCTATTGGTCGGACACAGCCAAATGCGGGGGAACGGCTCGGTCGGTGCGGGGGAACGGGCTTGTGCAGCTGCGGGTGCGGTGCGGGCCTTTGTGCTCTCGGTCGGTGCGGAGGGAGCGGTCGGTCGGGCGCCTTGGATGCGGGGGAACGGAGCGCTGCAACGTTGCAACGTTGCAACGTTGCGGAGGGCGGGCGATGCGGGGAATCCCTTCGGTCGGGCACGGCGCTGAGCGGGGGACGAAGCGGGGTTGGGTGCGAGCGGCTGTGCGGAACGGAAAGCGGGCGAAGCTCTCGGTCTGACCGAGAGCTTCTCTCGGTCGGTGCGGTCGAACGGAGTGGGTGGCAGCAGCGGGTGCGGTGCGATGCTTGGTGCGGAGCGGGCGACCGGTCTGAGCGGGGGAACGGAGCTGATTCCGTCGGTCGGAGCGGGGGTCGGTGCAGCAACGTTGCGACGATTCGTCTCAACGTGAAATTTGAGTTTTGGAAGCGGCTAGGGTTATTTTCTTGCGAAAATAGGTCTTCCTAGAGGTTGCTTATATAGTGTAGATGGGTTGACTAGGTCTAGAGCTAATCCTAATGAGATTAGAAGTTTAAAATAATTTAAAATTTGAATCTCAACTTCTCCAACTCACACAAGGATTTGACTTGGTCCAAATGAGCTGAAAATTGGCTCAAAAATTCTTTAAAACGTTTTAAACTCAAATAAATTTTCTTTGGCCGAAATTAATATAAAAATTAATTATTAAAAATATTTTAAACCTTGCTAAAAATATAAAAGTGGTCAAATAAACTCCAAAAATTATAAAATAAATATCGGGATGATCGTGATGACGAAAGTGAGCTAACTAAGAAGACGGATCTCAATTTCGACGTCGGAAGACGAAACTAAAATTAGAAACGTCTCCCGTCAAAAGTGAAAATCGCCACGTCTCATCGAATAAGATTAAATTGTGGGAAAACGACTCGAGAAATGTCGTTCCATTTTAGTGCCACTATTTAATACTCTCAGAGACGTTCATAACGGCATATCACACGAAAGTTGTTCACAAGCAAACAAAGTCTAAAATAAACACATGCACGGCCAAAAGCACGTGCACGAACAACGTACAACGAAAAGTGGTCGTTACAGCGATCATCTCGTCAAATCTAAAGGAACCAATTGGAGTCCTTGAGGGTAAGATTTAAGACCCATATGGCCTTTGAGTCTCACATAATAGCAAACACTATTGCTACTAACTCAGTGGTCGAAATGCATACGTGGTATGAACACGTATTACAACATCACTCCTTTCCTAGGGAGAGTATGTCTTAATGATGTTGTACGGATGAAAGATCAGACACCACAGTGCCTATCTTTTGAGTCCCCTTACTACCCATGAAATATTCTCGGACTCTCATCCTGCATAAGACAGATAGGATTTAAAAAATCCTATGAGATCTCTTTTAAATATCCTTGTGATACAGATCTCAGAATTTTTGTAAGCATCCATATGATGCAGATCTTTCATTCGACTATCTTGTTTAAGTCACGACTCTAAATCATTTGTCTAATGATTTTGACTTTAAACTAGTCTCATCTCTATCTAATCCATCTGATAAGATAAGGCGGTTTCTCATGTGAGAAAGCCAACCTTAATCTGTCCGACATACACACAATAAAATAGCTGAGACTTAAACACAAATGTATAAAATCATTTGTAAGAAACTTGTATGCAATATATAAAAGAACTTCTTCCTTTTATTAAACTTTGATCTTCTATAGACATGTGAAATATTACATGATACAGCTCAGCACCTACGCATTCCCATAGATGATAAGTGTTTGAAGAACACATCTCTGGGGATCGCCTTAGTAAGGGGATCCGCTATCATCTTATGCGTGGATATGTATCCTATGTCTACTTCCTTCCGTTTGTCATAGTCCTTCCCAAACTTGAATCGAATATCAATGTGTTTGGTCTTACAATGAAATTTAGGATATTTGACATAGGCAATCGAAGCTTGACTATCACTGTATATAGGAACAGTGCTCGAGTCAGTGGCATCCGTTAGCCTGTCTAAGAATTTCCTAAGCCAAACAGCTTCTTGGACCGCCATGCTGAATGCTACAAATTCGGCTTCCATGGTTGATAGGGCGATGCAGGTTTGCTTCTTGCTGCTCCAGGATATTGCACCATTCCCGAGCAAGAAAACAAAGCCTGAGGTAGATCTTCGCTCGTCGAGATCACCTGCCCAATCAGCATCAGTATAGCCTTCGAGTCTCAAGGTATTGCCTTGATAGCACAACGCATAGTCCGCAGTCCCTTTGAGGTACCTTAATATCCTCTTCACCGCTTTCCAGTGTGCCTGTCCTGGGTTGGATTGGTAACGGCTTACCATACCAACAGCATAGCAAATGTCCGGTCTGGTACACATCATGGCGTACATCAGACTCCCGACAGCACTGAAGTATGGAACCTTTTCCATAGCTTTCTTTTCTTTTGGATCTTTGGGACACATTTCCAAACATAGACCCTCGCCTTTGCTTATTGGAGTATCAATTGGCTTGCAGCCCTGCATATTAAATCGTTCTAAAACTTTCTTTATATATGTCTCTTGAGAGAGAGAGAAAGAAGTTTCTTGGAACGATTCCTTGAGATCTTAACCCCAAGGATATATGCAGCTTCACCCATGTCTTTCATTTCAAAGACGGATGAAAGCCAAGCTTTGATATCCATGATAAGACGCTTATCATTTCCGGCTATAAGTATGACATATACATAAAGAGACATAATTACATACTTGTTCTTAATCCTCTTAATGTATACGCAGTTGTCTTCGTCGAGCATGGAGAAACCATACGACAAAACGACTTCTTGAAAGCGCATATACCACTGCCTTGAGGATTGTTTAAGACCATATATGGATTTACGAAGTTTACAAACCTTATGTTTGTTTTCTTCTTGTACGAACCCATTTGGTTGTTCCATGTAGATCTTCTCATCTAGTTCTTCGTTAAGAAAAGCAGTCTTTACATCCATCTGATGTAACTCGAGGTCCAAACAAGCCACCATTGCCAGAATTAAGAGAATGGAGGTAAAACGCACGACAGGAGAGAAAGTCTCTTCGTAGTCTATTCATTCCTGTTGTGTGAAACCTTTTGCAACAAGGCGAGCTTTATATTTCTCGATGGAGCCATCAGCCTTATGCTTGATTTTAAGAACCCATTTGTTCCCAATGGCTCTACGTCCCTTAGGTAAATCAACCAAGTCCCAGACTTGGTTTGTTTTCATGGATAGAAGTTCTTCTTCCATCGCCGCTATCCATTTATCTTTAGCAGGGCATGTGACGGCCTGTTTGAAATTTGCAGGTTCGTCATCATCTTGTAGTAATGTCATAAATGTTTGAGGAAATTCATCCTCAAATCTCAGAGGTGTTAGCATCGTTCGATTACTACGTCTTGCTTGAGTTTGATCACTCCCACTTGGAATGACATCACTCCCACTTGGAATAACATCACTCCCACTCGGAATAGGATTGGTATCGTTTGTATCATCCATAGGTGAAGTATGAGGGTCATTTTCCTCTTCGCCAAGAATTCTCCCACTCGAACGTTCTGATCCTTCTTGATCCCAAGTCTAAAACAAGGATAAGTCTTGACTTATCTCACCCTGTCTTGGAAACTCGTTTTCCAAGAAAACAACATTCCTCGATTCGAATTCTATTAGACCCCCATTGTCCTCTTGACCGATGAAAACATATCCTTTGGAGTTTTCAGCGTATCGGATGAATATACACTTCCTCCCACGTGGCCCAAGTTTGCCATATTTGTGAGAGGATAAATGTGCATAAGAGGCACAACCCCAAGGTTTTAGAATGCTTAAGTCTGGAGTTCTATTGTTCCATAACTCATAAGGAGTAGAACTTCCTCCCACGTGACCTTTATTTTACGATCTAGTTGATTTTCCACTAAACTCATACAGTTTTTGAAGCAAGATAAAGCTTCATGTTTGTGGGAAATCAAATAAATGTGACCGAAACGGGTGAAGTCATCAATGAAGGTGATGAAATAGGACTTTCCGCGTCTTGTCTTAACATTCATTGGACCACAAATGTTCGAATGGATAAGCTGTAATGGAACTTCGGCCCTTGTGCCAGTTCCAAACGGCTTGCGACAAGTTTTCCCTACAAGACAATGTTTGTAAGTTGACATTTCAACTTTTGAAACATTAGATAGCAAGCCACTTTTGGCAAGTCTATCCATTTTGGTTGGTCCAATGTAACCAAGTCTTGCATGCCAACAAATGATCTCAGATTCAGAATTAGAAGCATTTGTCAAATGGAAACTTTCATTAATAGAAGAAGAATCATCACACATAGTGTTTAAAACAATCAATCCATTACAAACATTACCTGACCCAACTAAAGAACTATTACAAACAAGGTCAACATTTTGTTCATAGAACCTCCATTCATAACCTAAATACATTAACATGACCACGGATACGATATTCCTTCTAATATCTGGAGCAAAGAGGACGTCGTGCAATAATAGAGTCCGGCCGTTGTCGAGAACTAGCTTGCATGTTTCGACGCCCTTGACTTCAACACGAGTGTTGTTGCCGACGTATATCCACTTTGTTCCTTGAGTTATCCTTCGATACTCTACAAAGAACCTTTTGTCCTTCGCAACGTGGTCTGTGGCCCCTGAATCAATCAACCAAAAATAGTTAGATTCAGCAAGAAACATGGAACTAGAAACACATATGTAACTAGCCCTACAAGTTACCTTATCACTTCCATCCGTACACGTACGGGCGAAGTGAACGTACTTGTTGCACTTAAAGCACTTGATCTTCTTCAAGTTTTTCTTCTTTGAGTGCACATTCTTTTGCCACTTTTTGTTCTTAGTCTTCTTTGAGGTTTCCGGTTCTTGCTTTCGTTCGTTCACAAACCTTAAGCGTTTATCCTTCCGTTTCTTTCCTCCATGTGAGGAACTAGCGGCCATGTGCACCTCGGCACTAGGTTTTGCGGCTTGAATCCGCTCTTCCTCGAGTTCGAGGTGTTTGGATACATCGCTTAAAGTTTTAATGCATTCATTATGAGTGAGGTACATTTTCATGTTATCCCAGCTATTTGGGAGTGAACGAATGACTGCTTGGATCTGCTGTTCGTCAGACAGCGTAAGACCCGCATCCTTCAATTCAGCTATAAGATTCGCCATGTGGCGGAGATGCTTTTTCTTAGAGTGATCTCGCCGCATTTTGTACGAATCAAATTGAATATTTAAGGAGCGGAGTTTGGTGACCGAAGTTCCACCAAACTTTATTTCTAGGCCAGACCATATGTCTTTGGCTAGGTTAAATTTCCGAAATAGATGCATTATGTCATTGTCCATTGCGGACAATAACGTAATACGTGCTATTTTGTTCTTTCGAGTCCAAGTCTCATAAGCTTCCTGGTCCCTCTTGTGTTGGGCCGTATTGCCCAACTCAGGTTCTTCCATTATGTTTTGGAGTGTTTCAAGCACATCTTGCTCCTCCAAAACATATTGGATTTTTATTGACCAAAGTTTATAATTGTCGCCGTTGAGCTTCTCACCTTTGTTGAGCTCGGTGACGATGTTCTTAGAAGCGGTAGACATATTCGAATCAAAAAACTGCAAAGAAAATGAAAAACAAGATCAAAATTCTATGCATAAAGTTTCGATTCTTAAACACTTGATAAGTTCCTTGGATAAGCTGAAATGTTACTCTAGAATCGAGAAGTTCACTACGTTCCCAACTACCATCTAGAAGTAACTTTCAAAGTATCCCTCTTACTTATCTCATGTAAAAAGAAATCAGAAATGATACCCGTATGGTACCAGCAGTAGAAAAAATACTTTTGAAAAACATATCTTTCAAAATGGAATAGGTGAGAGTTTGCGCAAAGAATTTTAGCGTAACAATTGCCAAGCCACGAGACCTGTTCTACACACCCAAGGGTTAGATAACCATGGCCGGATCGTGGTAGGACTTGGAATTTTAAATTGTGCTATCCCGATTAAGGACGGGACATTACCTATTTGAAAACATCTTTTTCAAAAAATTTGAAATACATTGGCTAATCTCCGTAGAGTAGAGCACAAGGTCATAAGTACATTGGCTAATCTCCGTAGAGTAGAGCACAATGACATGGCTAATCTCGCATGAAGTAGAGCACTATGGCTAATCTTCAAGGAGTAGAGCCCAAGAAAAAACTTTATAAAATAAGAGCAGACGACTGTCGTTAGCCCCGTATGGGCTAGTCGGCACATTCGTGTTCAACCAAGGCCTTTTGCCGGATTAGTCGACCAAAACACCCAGATTGGTCGACCAAAAATCCCCGTATGGATTTGCACCCTCCCGGCCGGCCAGGGCCTGTGCCTTGACCGGCCAATGGCCATGATTGGCCGGCCAAGGCCTCTGCCCTGGCCGGCCAGGGTTCCTGGCCCCTCGGCCAGGGCCTCTGCCCTGGACGAGAATGGCCAGGGCCGGCCCTGGCCCCTGCCAGGGTCAGCCAGGGCCCCCTGTGTAATGCCCTACCAGCTACTGCACAAGTACTAGAGGGGGGGGTGAATAGTACTTTAAAATAATAAGGAGTATAATTCCAAATTAAATTGCAATCAACTACCAAATCAATTTCCGGAAGCTTAAATTGAATGACGACAACGAAATTAACAATGCTAACAAACGATGTTAATGGGTTCGGATCCACCCAAGTCTCCCCGACTTGTTCCCGGTGATCCTACGTCCCAACCACCCGGATCCCTTCCGGATACTTGAGTTAGAAACCCTAACTCAAGATTTCCACTATGAATATCTTGTGAAAAACCTTCACAAGATCAAATCATACATGCAATAGCAAACGTGAATCCCACAACCCGGGATCACAACCTTCTCTCACAACCGAGAGAACCAATAAGCAATATAAAAGAGTTTATATGAAATAAACAAGCTTACCACAAAATCCTATACCTTGAGTTTTTCTTACCCAATAGGTGGAATGAAGGATTTGAGGAAGATGAAGTCACCAAGCCCTAGCACCAAGGAAATGAGCAGCAATGGGTGCCTAGGGAAGAGTTGGAGACTTGGATCAAGCAATAGCTTGAAGAGCTCACCAAGAACAAGCTTCTCTCTAGATCTAGAAATGAGAGAGAATGGGTTTCTTGTGAGGAAGAGAGCTTTAGATTTGAGGGAGAATAGCTATCTCTTTAGAACACAATGAATCTCTTAATGGCAGCTCTAATGAAGATAGAAATGACCTAGGTTCGTATTTATAGGGTCCCATAAAAACAAGTTAGGTCATTCACCAACGGATAGAAATCTGTGAGAGTTAGTCGGTCAAAGAACAATCACTGACCGACTAGTTCATCAACTAGTCGGTCAGTCACAAAGCATGGACCGACTAAGAGCAGATCTGAGAAGAGATAGAATTTCAGACCTAGAAAACTAGTCGGTCCAAGAACACTGTCTGACCGACTAGTTTCACAACTAGTCGGTCATCCAATGAACGTAGACCGACTAAGAGGCAAAACAACTTAGTCTGAAGGCAAGTTGACTTAGTCGGTCCAAGAACAAAAGTTGACCGACTAGATTGTCAACTAGTCGGTCATCAAACGTTCTTAGACCGACTAACGGTAAACAGTAGCTTAGGAGAAATTTAGAGTGAACAGTAAGTCACAACTAGTCGGTCAAAGAAGCATCACTGACCGACTAGTTCACAAACTAGTCGGTCGGTGAGTCAACGTAGACCGACTAACTGTAAACAGTAAAGTCCAAGAAATTAAGGAATCAAACTAGTCGGTCCAAGAACAGTTGCCGACCGACTAGATCATCATCTAGTCGGTCAGTGATTGTTCTTGTACCAACTAACATGCACAACAAAGTCTGAATCGAAGCGCGACGCTTCGAGGAAGTTAGAATGAACTTGTGCAAGGATCCTAGAGCTACGAAATGAGCGTAATGAAGATAGAACCGTAAGATATACTCAAGGCTTAACATTCTATCAATCGAAACTAAAAGACTATAAATAAAACCTTAATAAACGGTCTTTGAGAGCTTCGATTGAATCTTCATAACTTCCAAAGCGTTGCAGGAGCTTCAACGAAGCTTTAGGCTTGAATACGTGCTTTTGGAAGTGTTGAGATGTCGCTTTGAATATTCTTGTGAAATTGGCGACGATCTCCAAAACTGCGCTCACAAATTGTTAGTTCATGAATTATTTATGTTTGCTCATCATCAAAACCAAATCCGGGGAGTCCAATATTCAACACCCTGGCCCTGGCCTGGCCTCGGCCAGGCCTGGCCTGGCCTTGGCCACGGCCAGGGCCTCTTGGCCGTGGCCGAGGCCGGCCACTGCCGGCCTGGCCTTGGCCGGTCACTGCCGGCCTGGCCATGGCCGGCCATGGCTTGGCCATGGCCGGTCATGGCCAAGGCCATTTTGGCCATGGCCGGCCATGGCCCTTTGGCCTTGGCCGGCCTCCCCTTATGTGGGTTGGCCGCACACCCCTGCCGGAGGGGGTTGCCGTGGTGGTTATTGGCCGTAGCCAACCCCCTCCGCATGGGGAGGGGGGTGCATGGCCTTCATAGCCCATTTGGCCATGGTGCACATGCACCAAAATTCATCTTCCCCGATGAAAATAACTACCACCTTCTTCTCCGGTGAAGCACCCGTTCGTCGAGGAAGTAGTTGTCCTCCAATGGCCGTGTGCCAAAAAATGACCCACTTCGAAAAATTCGTAAACTACGCGCTCCACATGAAGAGAGCGTCCATTCCCTATGAATGGAGACTCAGCATCCATGAAGAGAGCAAGTTTGACGATATGAACGGTCGGTTCTTCCCGTCACGGAGAGTTCCTGCCATATCCGTAATGACAGAAGACCCTAACGTGAAAAGAACAACCGATGCGTTCTCTCCGTCACGAAGCGTTCCTACCATATCCGTAATGGTAGGATACCCATTCGTGAAAAAGACAACGACTCGTTCATAGTTTCGACGGGGCGGCGGTTTGACCGGGGCAAACCCGTATGGCTCTGATACCAATGTAGGATCCTGTCAAAACAACGTTAGGATCGATAAATGAAGTTGAGACTTACGCTTGCGTATGCGACACGGTAGTCTCGGAACTTCGCCTTCGGATTCGCCACGACGGATCGAGTCTTCTCACGAACGGAGTAAGGCTACTAAATCCACAATCTAAATCTCTATTTTTAGATTAAGAACTTGGATAAAGAGAGAGGAAGGATTTCGGCAGAGCTTCGCTAGAATGAAATGCAAGGCATGAATACCATGCAAAAGTGTAAGGAAATGGCTAACCCTTGGGTCTTATTTATAGCCCCCAAGGTAGTTATTTTAGGATTAATTGTTTCTTTGGAACAATTTAACTAAGGTGTACCATTATACATGGCACATTATAAGCTTAAGTTGTACCATATGCATGGTACAACATAAGCTTAAGATATTACCCCTTTATTAGCCATATGTCGCATGCACTTATGCACATATAATGCGACTTTCCCATTAATCTAGAGATCCTCTCCGCAAGGGAACAGATTCCCTTTGCACACGACTTCGTGTACGCGACGTTCGAGGTCTGTATTCCCTCGTACATCCCCTACAAGGGTGTACAAACGTCTTCCATATCCAACATAATCTACATCATTAAATCTAGGGGGACGTGATATGGACTAACCCTTACAAAAAGCACTATCAATGGGGTTCATGGTCAATCCTAGGCTAGATCCTAATAAACTGTCTCAGATACCACTTGTGGGGTCTAGATCGTAGCCAAGAGGGGGGTGAATAGGCTAATAAAAAATTCTCGTGCAACCCACGAGAAATCACACGCAGTTAATAATCACAAGCAGTGTAAATATGAAGCAATCACAGAATACGCGCAGGTATACCCTGGTTCGGTCATCCCACGACCTACTCCAGTCCCTAAGCAAATAGTGGCATAAATATGTTCCTTTTGTACAACTACAATGGGTCCTGAGCTCCCTGCCCCCCCACCTAGAACGTACCACACTCCCCAAGTGTAGATCACTAACAACCTAGTAAATGCTATATCTTGACAAGTCCCACTTGTCAAGACCCTCCTGTATAGTCCCAGACTAAACAAGTCCCCGAATAACACAAAAGTGGTAAAGTTTCCCCTACAGAGGTCGTTACTACTATACACAAATAATAGTAAAAGAGTGTAGAAAATTCTCAGTGTGTAGGCATAGTCGTCTTTGTCAATCAGCACGGGCCAGCTCTCATCTGGCAAGATGTAGTCGTATCTTGTCTCCTTGGATCAGAAGATGTGATGCTCCATATGTCGATGCGCAGATCTTCCTCTTAAGTAGTCGTGCACTAAGTAACATGATGATGGTCCAAGTGATGTGCACACAGTAATTGATGAATGGCCCACAAAGAATAATGGCCCACCAACTCCAAAACAGGGTCTGTGCCTTGGTCAACAAATGGATTGGGACTTCAATGCGTGCAGGCCTTCTTTAATTGAGCTTTTCCTATATCCCAATGACTCCACCTACAAAGCACATGTCATGTCGTGTGCTTGTTTACCTGCAATAGACAAGAGCAGGTGGGCAACTCAAAACAAGTCAAGGGTGAATGTTAAAAACATCTCCATGTTTATGCGTTGTGTTAGGCCTTCCTTAAAGTCACGGTTGCTTGCTCTTGATTGACAAGGTCGACAGTGGTCAGGTGTGGTAGTAAGCTGAAGGTCGGTAAGCACTTGGTGATGGTCATGACAGTAGTTCATTGTTGATGGCTAGTTCTCCTCTTCCTCAAAGCATGCGACAGTGTTGAGGATGTACGACAGCGACGATATTTCTCGACGGTAATGAAGAGACCTTGTCGACGAAGACTCGAGACGATCTCATAGCCTGAGGATGTCGTTGCCTTAGCTTGATGAACCATAGCAGTGAAGAGTTCATGGCACACAAAACCTGGAGATGCCGCGGCTTGAAGTAGGGACTTGACTTGGATATTTGTCGAGCTATCTTCACGTGCCTTTGATGAAGATGTTGAAGGTGCTGTTTGAGAGATTATGACCCTTTGGAGGAGATTTGCGACAGCACAGTCTTGATGAAGGCAGGGAATTCCAAAGATATCACCTTCAATCAATGCACTTTCCCCTCTTACTCACATGAGATTAACGAAGCTTCTCTGCTTTGATTTTGCTTTTTAGCCCACCAGCCGTCGGCTTTTTGATTAGAATCCCTTCTCCCCTTTTTTTGACTTCGGCCGTATATTTTTCTCTCTCTTGTTTGCCGCATCTTTTCTTCTTGGAGAGGGGAGGGTTTTTATAGGAGAATAGCTAGGGTATATTTCGGTCAAGAGATAGGGTTTTGCCAACCACTTAGAGATTTGACCCAACCAATTTGGGATTTGATTCCCTCCAAATATGTAGTGGATTAGGAGATGGTGATATGAAATTGATTTGCACCAATCCAATTTAGATTTGAATTAACCTCCTCTTTTGTCTCCCCATTTGACTAAGTCATCTTTGCTAATGATTAGCCAATTTCCTCCATCAAATTGGCTAGGTCATCAAATGAAGATTTACCGCTTTGTCATTCCTGAAACACACTTAACACACACGTTAAAAGCTTCACATGTGTTTATCATCATCAAACTAGAGATCCTAGATCATTGCATGCAACAGATGTGCCATGTGTGTGATGGGAAAGGGGAAAACTATGGCAAATGTGATATGGGGGAGGGAGAAATGGCCAAGTGTGTCATCCTCGGGTGGAGGTGGGATAGGTGGGAGTGGACAGGGTCTGGTGTCATAGAGGAAGTGAAGATCAACCAGCCTACCATATATGTCATAGACTATGGAATGTAGGCTGTAGAGCATGGATCGCATGATGTACATGGTGGACCTCAAGTCTCGAACACTGTCCTCCAAAATGCGAATACGGTCATCTATAGTAGGAGGAGGGGTAGTGTCGAAAGTAGAATTATGTCCACTTGGTGGTGGGGGTGGAGGAGGTGGTGGTGGTATAACGATGGGCTCATAGGTGCCTTCAGGTTTAGCAGCGGCATGTGAATTGGAGGTGGAGGGATCAGGGATGAGCTGAGGCTGGGGCTCGGGTTGTGTAGCGGGAGGGAAAATAGGGTCAAGGTCAAATGACCACAGCATAGTTGCATTAATATTGTTGGGTTTTTCAAGGACCCTTAGGGCATAAACTATGCACGTCCTAAGTCGAACGGATAATAGAATCAATACAAGCAGTGGAAACATTATTAAACTCTTTAATAATTCTTAACCCTAAGAATCATGCACCCTAGCCAAGATAATCTATTAACTTGGGTTGGGTCTGACCAACCCGAAGAAAGATCATCTACTGCAAAATATGAAAAGCACAAATAAAACTGACTTACCCGGAACTTTGCTTGCACCGACAAAGTGTTTCGAACCGTTTCTCGCACCACGCCTCGAGCTGAGCTGCTTCCCAAACCTCACTGTGCTGCACCTCGCCCCGAGCTGAATCGCTTCCCAAGCCGCACCGAGCCACCGAGCCAATCACTTGTTGAAGAAGATTTCACTTGAGTAGATCCACGTCAGAGACTTCTGGATCAGATCCAAACCTCCTCGATTGGTGGATAGGAAGAAATATAAGAGGATAAGTGAATTAAGTCATCGATCGAGCATGCTTAAAAATTCAGACCTTCTCAAACCAGTGACTTGGTGCACCTTTCAATGAGGAGGGTTACCCCCAATTTATATAGGGAGCCAGCCCCTCCTCTCTTGCTACAAGCAATGTGGGACAATAAAATGGGCAATATGAATTGATTTCACTAGAAGTCCATAAATCCATTTCTGAGTTTTGACTTTCAAACAACCTGTCAAATCAAAGATCTCGAGACATACGATCGCATAGAAAAAAACGGCATCCAATTCAGATATCATTTGACCCCTCAAATGTCGAAAATAGGCTTCCAAATCTCGTTTTCGCAAAAAAAAGCAAAATAATCACGCCTCTCAAGGCATTGGGGCAGATCGTGCCACGTGGCACGATCTGATTGCATCACGTGTCACGCGCATAGGGAGCCCACGTGCCCGCACTCAATGAGTGCGAGCCCCGCCCGCACGCAGGCTCAGCCTGCATGCTTGCACGCAGGTTTCCCCCCACGGGTTAGGCCCGCTTAAGCAGGCCCGACCTGCTACCTCCTGGCGGGTCTGACCCGCAAGCCCACTTAGGACCTTTCATTGCCGTTTTTGCTTTTCTGGACTCGTTTGAGCTCTGATTCGAACGTGGTTTCTTCCTGTGGATTTCTCCAGAAGTCCCCTTCATTCTCATGCGACTTTATCAATTTAATACCAAGTATTAATTTGTCCCAAATGTTAAACTCTTTAGCTTTTAACTTCACAACTTATTTGTGAGTCAAATCACTCTATTACATCAAATGCATTCCTCTTAACGTACTTCATATTGCTAAGACATGAATTACTCGGTGTGAGACCCTACAGCATGACCCTACTATATGTTGGGACTCAAAATCCCTAGACGACAATAACCACGAGCAGCATGTGTCGTCCCTATCTTGGTATCATAATTACGTGATTGACTTGTCGACAAAAGTGTCGCCAAGATCACTCTGACTGTGTCCGTGACGAATACCACAGTTTTAGTCCCTTCGTACTATTTCATGTGCATAGCCTAGGGTATGGCAAACTGTCAACCCCACTAGCTACCACTGCCCAATATCTTTCGGTCTATTTTAAATACATATTGTACTTCCTACAATATCCCGTGGCCAAAGTTTTACCAAGAGCCGTACATAGCCTATGACACTAACTTCCCATTAACGGAAGAAACGAATCTCTTTTGATCACTACTCACCTCGTACGCTTCAAGTGTCACCCAACTTAAGACCTTTCAGCAGGCCTTGCCTCGAAGCTAGATCATAGATCTAAGCAACACTGTTCACGCACAGGTTCGTATGGTGATCTCAAGTCCTAAGGACCAACTTGCTATCATCACTAGAGAGTTATTAATACAGTTAGTTAATGTACAACCATTTGATAACTCTTTATTGGATCGTTCAGTGGACTCATTCTCTAATGAGCTCCTGTGTCTTGTCTCCAACTTCACTAAGTCGCATGATTATAAGATCATCAAGACAAAGACACAATGGTCTGTCTGATGTGCCGATATCTTATCTCGACGCATCTATGACCACGAACGTTTTAAGACTCTATCTCCATCGGTCAAACCTGTACCATAATTGCGATCTCTATCTCGAAACATGTATGACCTAACTATGAGTCTAAGGAAATTATCTAAGAAACATATTAATAGAAAACTACTCAGACAATTGATACCAGAAAGCATACTTTCATTCATGAACAAGATGTTTACATAGATAAATAGCCTGGAGGGCAAACATCTCTCAATATCTCCCACTTGCAAGCAGGCCCATTTATCATGGTATCTCATACCACATTTACACACTAGTCTCTCCAGAATCCAGATGGTCGCGTGCCAGTGCCTTTGTGAATGGATCTGCTATAGTGTCCTCTGAACAGACTCTAAGGAGTTTTATGTCTTTCCTCTTCTCAATATCCCGTATCAGGTGATACTTCCGAAGAATGTGTCTAGATCTCTTGTGGAATCTAGGTTCTTGAACCAGACTGATGGTTGCATTATTGTCGTAATACAGAGGTATTTGATCTTTAACTGCAGGCACCATCCCTAACTGGTTTATGAACTTTCTCATCCAGACAGCTTCCTTTGCCGCATCATTGGCCGCTATGTACTCGGCCTCCATCATGGAGTATGCAACAGTGTCTTGCTTGGAACTTCTCCAACTGACTTCGCCTCCGTTGAGAGTGAAAACATATCCAGAGATCGACTTGCTATCATCTATATCACTCTAAAAGCTGGAATCTGTGAAGCCTTCAACTTTGAGCTCTTCACTTCCATAAATCAAGACCAAGTCTTTAGTCCTTCGCAAGTACTTAAGAATTGTCTTGACGGCTTTCCATTGTTCTTCTCCAAGGTTAGACTGATATCGACTTACTTCACCTAGTGCATAAGTGACATCAGGTCTGGTACACATCATGGAATACATGATAGATCCCACAGCAGAAGCAAATGGGATCTTACTCATGTGTTCCCTTTCCAAGTCAGTTTTTGGAGACATCTTCTTGGAAAGGTTTAATCCATGATTGGCTGGTAACCACCCTTATTGCTTTCCATGCTAAACTTCTTTAGCACAGTGTCAATGTACCAGGCTTGGGATAAACCTAGCATCCGTTTGGATCTATCTCTATAGATTTTACACCTAGTATGTATGATGCTTCTCCCAAGTCTTTCTTGGAGAAGTTTGTGGATAGCCATTCCTTTACAGACTTTAACATCCCTATGTTGTTGCCTATTATAAGAATATCATCCACGTATGATACGAGGATGACTAAAGAATTTTCACTGGTTTTCTTATAAATACATGGATCATCCTCATTTCTGACAAAACCAAGCTCTTTGACTGTTTTGTCAAAACGGATGTTCCAGCTTCTTGATGCCTGCTTAAGTCTGTAGATAGACCTATACAGTCTACACGCTTTTTCTTCACTCCCACTAACTTCGAAACCTTCTGACTGAGTCATGTAAATCTGCTTCTCTAAATCACCATTTAGAAAAGCATTCTTTACATCAATTTGCCAGATTTCATAGTCATAATAGGCAGCAACAGCGAGTACGATCCAGATAGACTTGTGCATGGCGACTGGTGAGAAAGTCTCGTCATAATCTATTCCTAGAATCTGATGATAACCATTCGTAACCAGCCTAGCCTTGTACGTTTCTATCTTTCCATCTGCACCAATTTTCTTCTTGAAGATTTCATTTGCAGCCAATGGGAACATTTCCTTTGGGCACGTTTTCTAATGTACATACCTCATTACCGTGCATGGATTCAATTTCGAACTTCATTGCATCTAGCCATTTATCAGAGTCTCTACTCTTAATGGCATCTTGGAAGCTAATAGGATCATCATCTAATATGACTCTATCCTCGACCCCTCCGTCTACGAGAAAACCGTAGTACCTATCAGAGGCTCGAGGAATCCTATCAGAACTCCTAACGACTGGTTGGGAGATATCGAGTTCTGATTCTCCCACTGGTACCGGCACATGTTCTTGTGTTAGTTCTCCTCCTGAGCTTTCGTCCAGATCTACCACCTTGCCATCAGCTTCCTTCATAAGGAATTCCTTTTCTGAAAATGTGGCATGTTTGGAGACAACAATCATATGTGTCTCCAAATGATAGAAAGTGTACCCTAATGAATGTCTTGGGTATCCAATGAACTTACACAAAACAGATCTATCTTCCAGTTTGTCTGGATTATGCCTTTTGACGTATGCAGGACAACCCCATACCCAGATTTCGATTGAACCTTGTTGAGAATGTAGATAGCAGTTTCTAGGGTGTACCCCCCAGAGGGAGGTGGGTAACTCAGCTTCACTTATCATAGATCGCACCATGTCTAACAAAGTGAGATTTCTCCTCTCTGACACACCGTTATATTGTGGTGTGTAAGGAGGCATGACCTGACAGAGAATCACATTCTCTTTTAAATATTTAAGGAATTCATGGCTCAGGTAGTCTCCTCGTCGATCAGATCGAAGGATCTTAATACTCTTGCCAGTCTGTTTTTCAACTTCGTTATGGTACTCTATGAATCGCGCAAATGTTTCTGATTTGTGTTTCACCAAGAACACATGTCGAAACCTAGAGTGATCATCAATAAATGTAACAAAATATGAATATCCTCCTTTGGCTAATGTAGACATAGGTCCACATACATCAGTATGTACTAAACCCAAGAGTTCAATAACTTTCTCCCCTTGGCTTACAAAAAGATGTCTAAAAGAAAAGGCCCAGCATGGCCAACAAATAAACTAACAACAAACGGTGCTACTCACCGATAAACAACAACAACTAAGGAAAGGACTGCGAAGGAACACTAGGACTGGTCACAGGTGTCCTCGTACTCCACGTCAACGTCAGCTGTGGGATCAGGCACGAACTCCACGAACTCGTCGCCCTCAACAGCAATCTCTGGCTCAGCAACTAACATGCGACACCCAAAGAGAAGGGGCACATGTCAGCAAAGTCTACAAGACTTTGTGCAAGGAAACTAAAAGGAAGGTAGAAACAACCTAGCAGTTCTAGAGTATGGTATGACATGACATTTTATGCAATGAGAACAGCAAATAAAGTAACAGTAGTTTATGACATGGCATGATTTATAGCATGGCAGGTAAAACATGGCATGGAAATGTTTAACATGGCATGGAACAATTCAACATTCACAAGAACAAGTACAAGTATGTAAGCACGTCGTGCACAGAGATTCCGCCCTTTGGCTAGAGTGGCTGTATGGGCCAACTCTTACGCTCAAGTGACCGTTTATCCCTACCTCTCCACGTGTATCGAGCCAGGGCTTTACCCCCGAACATGGAATGCTCGCTTCTGGATCACAAGCCATGAAGTGTTTTAACAAGTATAGCGTAGGATTATGCCCGCATAACGGGTGCCTAGCCGGAAACACGGATTTGTACGAGGATTTGTAGCATGTGCTACGATGCAACATGCAAACAGATGACATGTAAAATGGATGCACATGACAAATATTCGAATAGAAATTTGTGTACCGTTAAAGAAATTAAACATGATAGGCAATGCATGACATGACATGACATGACAAGGGCAATTCTAGCTTCGTTGTCAAGCTAGAATTTGAATTTGCGCCTAGACCGCTATCATTTCACGGTCTAGTCTCTTTCACACTAAAACAAAGTAATGGCCTAAAACATGGCCTAAAACAAGGTTGGCAAGTTTCACTTGCCTGGTAGCGTGGTTGTTGATCAACGAGTCAAGATCGCTATCCTACGGGGAATAGGGTTCGTTGTTATGGCAAAACAGAAAATCAGAATTGAAGTTCTAATCCGGATTTGTATTTGAAATCCTATAACGTCTAGTAATCCATTTTTAATTAGGGTTTTCTAATTTACAGTGTGGGTTTAGGGAAATTAAAGTTAGATCACTAATCATTTACAAAGCGAAGATCGAGACGCCTACAGATCTGCAGGTAGGAGAAGATCTCGCTGGATTTCGGATTGCCGTCGCCAAATCGGATCTAGCACGGCAACGGAAGAAGCGATCCCGAAGAACTACGGTTGAAAAGAATTCCTCGCAGTGGCTAAATAACAAATCTGGAGATGGAGAATATAAGGGAAAATCTGGAGCAAAAAGGAGAATTTTGGGTTTTAGGGTCGACCGGCGGCCTACGGGGTGGTGCCGGCGCAAAGGAAGGTGAGAGAGAGAGCACGGGAGGATGAAGAAAGGCAAGAGGAAGGTTGGGGGATGATTGGGGAAGAAGATCGGCTAAGAGAAGTGAAGAAAGAATAGAAAACACATAGGGTTTAAATAGAAATAAAAACGGCGGCTACGACTTAACCTAGGGTTTCTGGGTCAATTTAGTCGGTCAGTGAAGAGTGGTCGACTGACTAGTTTGGGAACTAGTCGGTCGGTCGTCCAACTGAGACCGACTAAAAGCAAACAGTGAACAGAGTTGGTACAGGGTAGACAGAGTTAGTCGGTCTGTGAAGGCCCGTCAACCGACTAGTTTGGGAACTAGTCGGTCTGTAATTGTTCATAGACCAACTAAGGGTAAAATTTAGACAGATATTAAGTACTGAGAGTTAGTCGGTCAGAGAAGGAACTCTAACCGACTAGTTTGGGAACTAGTCGGTCGGTAGATGTTCTTTGACCGACTAACCACAAATAGTAACTCGGCTGTTCAGAAGAACTCAGAATTAGTCTATCTGAGTACAAGTTCTAACCGACTAGTTTGGGAACTAGTCGGTCGAAGAATGTGCTTAGACCGACTAAACGTAAACAGTAACGTAGCTGAAATTATTAAGATGAACTAGTCGGTCTGTGAAGTGTTGCCAACCGACTAGATTGCAATCTAGTCGGTTGGCTCTCCTTCATGAACCAACTAAGATGCACCAGAAGTGTCGAAACGAAGCGCGAAGCTTCGGGAAGATTCCTATGGCCTCTAGGATCACTCTTGCTCTAAGATATGGACACTATGAAGCTCATCGTAAGAACGTCTGACAGGAAAAAGCACACAAGGAGAGAACATCCAATATTATTCATATAATAGTCATTACAAAAACCGGTCGTTACACATAACATGCAAATCATTTTAATATTGCAGCATTGGATCGTCGTGGATATGGCTCTGATACCAATGTTGGGTTTCCCAAGGACCATTAGGGCATAAAATATGCCCGTCCTAAGTTGGACGGACATTAGAATCAAAAGAAACAGTGGAAACATTATTAAAATCTAATAATTCTTAACCGTGAGAATCATGCACACTAGCCAGGATATCTACAAACTCGGGTTAGGTCCGACCAACCCGAAGAAAGATCTAATATACTGTAAAATATGAAAAGCACAAAATAAAGATAACTTACCCGGAACTTTGCTTGCACCGGAAAAGTGTTCCAAACCGTTTCCTGCCCCTCGCCTCGAGCTGAGCCGCTTCCCAAACCGCCTCGCACTACGCCTTGCCCCGAGCTGAACTGCTTTCCGAGCCGCACCGCGCCTCCGAGCCAATCACTCGCCAAAGAAGATTTCACTCGAGTAGATCCACGCCAGAGACTTCTGGATCAGAACAAACCTCCTCGCTGTCTTGCTAGGAATCGATTGGAGGATAGGAAGAAATATAAGAGGATGAGTGATTGAAGTCGTCAATCGAGCGTGATCAAAAATTCGAAGCTTCTCGAACCGGTGACTTGGTGCACTTTTTAATGAGGAGGGCTACCCCATATTTATATAGGGAGCTGGCCCCTCCTCTCTTGCTACGAGCAATGTGGAACAATAAAATGGGCAATATGGATTGATTTCACTAGAAGTCCAAACTTCTAAAATCAACCATAAATCCATTTCTGAGTTTTGACTTTCAAACAACCCATCAAATCGAAGATCTTGAGACAAAAATTGCATTGAAAAAAGGGCATCCAATTTCGATATCATTTAACCCCTTAAATGTCGAAAATAGACTTCCAAATCCCGTTTTCGCAAAAAAAAAAGCAAAATAATCACGCCTCTTGAGGCGTTGGGTCAGATCATGCCACATGGCACGATCTGCGCGTGCCACGTGGCACGCACACAAGTAGCCCCCGCGCCTGCACTCAATGAGTGCGGGCCCCGCTGACGTGCGTTTATATTTCATATATTCACGCACGTCTTCTTTTGTGTTTTTCCGCTATTTTTCACCGTCTTGTATTCGTTTTCTCGTGTTTTCTTGTTTTCTTTCACTTTTCCGTGTTTTTCTATGTTTGCAAGAGTTTGCCGACGTAGGGGACATAAAAAGACGGTATCATGAGTATCCGGAGCAACGGGAGGAGTCACGCATGATCCAGGGGGTCAAACGACGAAGATCGCATCTTTCAACCCCCCACCCGATCGGTTTGACACAGCCAACCGATCAGGTGATGCATGCGTGCACGACCCGGTCAGCCGCTGAAGCAACGAAGGTATCAACCGACCGGGTCGCCGACCGGTTCAACCGACTGATCTCTCTGGAAACTAGAGCTGAAACTCAAGCGATCGGGTGATCTTCACCCGATCGGTTCACATGTAGCCGTTTCCCCGAAGAATATGACCCAGAGAGCTCACCCGACCGTCAGCAGACCGTGCCAAAACGTCCAAAGTTACTGTCTTTTGGGGCAACAATTCCAACCGATCGGTTGATTTATCAACCGATCGGTTCACCCGACGACGATCAAGATCCAAAAGACGAGCAGCTTCCATCAACCGACCATGTCGTCGGACCGGGTGAAGTCTCGAGGATGGCTGCCGAAGTTCGCAGCAGGTCACCCGATCGGGTGATTCTTCACCCGATTGGGTGATGTCGTTTTCTATATATACAGAACCTAGGTTTCCAGATTCGGTAGTTGTTATTTTTTGCTGTTTTTTCTCTCTCTCTTAACGGCTGTAATTTTCTAGATATTTGTAAGTTGTCTGATCTTTACCAAACTTTAATATAGTGTTATTTGCATTACTCTTACTGCTTTTTAATCGCTTAATCATGTTTTTAACGGTCGATTTTTATTTAGATTGCTTTTTAGTAAATATGTGTGAGTAGTTCCCAAATCAGGGATTTGGTGGAAACCCCTTCGTGGGTTCTCCCTGATGCGTCCAAAGGACTAGGAAATCGATAGGGATTAGGAATCTACCGGTTACACGGGGTGTTTTATTGTCATCGGCGGAAAAAAGACCGCCTTTGACCGTTGGGCCAAGGGGGAATAAACTTGGCGGTTGACTCCCTAGCCATAGCTCACGCCCTTAGCGTAGGCGTCGAATCCTAGCACGCGGGAGCGACAGGATGAGATGTTGGGAGTTATCGTTGCGAGCTTAGTGCTCCCGGAGTCGGTCAGTGCTAATGGACATGGGAATGCCCACTGACCGAACCCGGGAAGTCCGGCGTATCATCCTGGGCACCGACCGTAATATCGGGCCCATGGGACGCTGGTACCACTCTTAGAGGCAACGTCTCACCATTAGACCCTAATTTTGATCGTTATCCTACCCGTAGGCCGTATCGGTGAGAATCGCATGATAGGGTGGAAACCGAAGTCCCGGTTTTTCCCTTTATATTGTTTATCCCTCGCATTCTATTTTCTGTGACAACCCATCTACCGATTCGGGCTAGCTCGCCCATGGGGTGAATTTGGTCCTTCTTGACACAAGCACAACCACGCCTCCCTGAGTTCGACCCCCAAGCCACACTACAACACCATGCGCTTGCGGTTATAAATATTTAAATCTCACGCCCCCAATCATATATCGCACACATCTGACACGCACATCGCGGGGACGTCAAGCTGTATGGCGTCGTTGCCGGGGAGGCAACGTGCTTGTTATTTTAGGATTTCATGAACCCTTGAGTCTAGCTCTCATCTCTATCTCACGATAATTTTCGCATTCTTCTTTTTCCATTTCTAGTTTATTTTCTTATTTTTATTTTCTATTTTATCTGTTTCTTTCCCACTTTTCTCTTCACGGGTGTTTGTTGTTTTTAATGCGCATGAGTTCAAGGAGTCTCGACGACTTGATTCCTGTTGATCCTGAGATAAACGCCACCCTAAGGCGTCTTGTCGAAGAGAAGCGAAGAAGAGAAGAGCCGGAAACCATGGGTGAGAACACCCTACCTCACAAGTCCCTGCTAGAGTACTCGTTGTCGTCCATCGAGTCCACCTCTGCCATCTGTCCTCCTGCTATTACGGCACAAAGTTGCGAGCTCAAGCCGTCCTTAGTAACGTGGATCCAGCAGGATCAATTCTCGGGGGGCACCCATGGAGAGTCTCATCGAACATTTGGACTCCTTCTTGGAGAAATGTGACACCTTCCGGATAAATGGTGTCACAACTGAGGCGATCCGTCTGAAGCTATTCCCATTCTCTCTGCGAGATAAGGCCAAGCTGTGGCTTAGGGGGGAGGACCCGAATACGTTCAACGCTTGGGAGAAGCTTTCAAATGCTTTTCTGACAAAGTTCTTTCCTCCAGGGAAGACCATGAAGCTGAGGAGTGAGATCTCCTCCTTCTCCCAAGCCAGCCACGAGTCCCTGCATGAGGCTTGGACAAGGTTTAAAGAGATGCAGCGAAGATGCCCTCATCACGAGCTTCCCAAGTGGCAGATAATTAATCTGTTCTACAACGGATTGAGGGATGATTTTAAATCATCGATGGACGCCGTGGCTGGAGGGTCCTTCATGTCCAGAAGTGAGGAAGATGCCGGGAACATTCTAGAAAATATGGCATCTAACAATGAGCGGTGGTGTGATGAGAGAGCCACACCTAGATCTGGAGGCATCCACAGGGTCGAGGACGTCGACAAATTATCCCGCAAGTTTGACTTGATGTCGACCTAGATCTCCACACTGATGGTAGGAGCCGGTGGTGCCGGTACGCAACATATTGCCGCGGTGGAAACAGAAGTCATGGGGGACTTTGAGGGTGGTGACATCTCACCACCATTGGACCAAGAGAGCACACTATTCTACAATCTAACGGGAAATGCGATGTATCCACCACGGACTAGCTCCAACCCGGCCTACTCTCCAAACAACCGGAATCATCCCAACCTTAGCTACCGAGCACCGTATCAGCAGTCGTCACCTCAGCAGCAGCAACAATAGATATATCAGCCGGCTAGGCCTCAGCAGCAGCAGTTTCAGCAGCAGCAGTTTTAGCAGTAGCAGCCTCCATAACAAGCAATATGCTACAAGGAATCAGCAGCCCAATCAGCAGCAGCAGCAATATGGCCAACAGAGGGCCATCTCTCCGGTTGAGTCCCTTTTGACTTAATATATCACCAACCAGGAGAAGATAAATTTGAAACTGGAAATGTGACACCGGGCTCTCACGGACCAAGTAACCCAGCTGGGGTTACAAGTGGCGAACCTTTCAAGGTCGCAAAACTTATTGTCGCCACAACCGGAGGTGAACCCGAGGGGAGCAAACCAAACTTTGGCACTCACGCACGAGCATGCGAATGTGTCTGCTATCGTGTTGAGGAGAGGAACGTAAATCCCCACAAGAGTGTCCCCAAAGAAACCGGAAGCACCGTTGGTCGTAGGGCGACCAATTGAAAAATTTAATGACAACGGTGCTTCGTCGCCAAGGCCAACAACTCCGAGGGAGTTCCTGAAGAGGAAAATAAGAAAAATGAGGAAGGGAGCCTCAAGGTATTCAAACCCGTTGTGCCTTTTCCACAACGGTTAGCCCAAGCCAAGATAGACGAGAAGTATGGCAAATTATTTGCCATGGTCAAGGATCTAAGCTTGCAAATCACCTTCCTTGAAGCTATAGAGACAATACAATCCTACGTGAAATTCCTCAAGGATTTAGTGACAAAGGGTTCTAGAAAGGGGAAGGTCGTTCTGACGGCAGAATGTAGTGCTCTTATCCAGCGAGCAAATCCTCCTAAGCTTAAAGACCCGGGGAGTTTCTCTATCCCTTGTGCGATTGGGGAGGTAAAGATCCATCGTGCGCTCGTCGATCTTGGAGCGAGCGTCAGTTTGATGCCCCTGTCGCTGTATAAGAGGATAGGGATGGGTGACTTGGAGCCCACCGGAATGACCCTACAGCTTGCAGACCGATCGGTCAAATATCCGGTGGGTGTTGTAGATGACCTCCCTATCAACGTAAGTGTGGTGCATGTGCCAGTGGACTTCGTTGTCATGGACATGCCTGAAGATGCACACACCCACATTATCCTTGGACGGCCTTTCATGGCCACTGTCGGCGTATTAATCGATGTGAAGAATGGGAAACTTTCCCTTAACATCGGCAACGAAAAATTCGAGTTTGATTTGGGGTTGTCAATGAAGCACCCCGATCCCCCGGATGTCCAAGATGTAACGTGCTGGAGTTAGAAACAGAGAGAGCTGTGGAGGAAATCTCCTGGGAAATTCTTTCAAGAAATCCCACCGATAGCTTGGGGGACTCAGAAGAACGTGACGGCCCGAAGAATGATGACGCTGTTGGGAAAGCGGATGCGGCACACACGATCCCTCCCGGATTTTGGAAAGCTCCTCCAACGAGGAGAAAAGGGAAAGAGCCCATGGGGCTCACCGGTGACGAGATCCAAATCCTGAAACGAGTGGCGGTGGACGCCAACATGAGGGAAAAGCCCCCGGATCCCGTCAACCAGGGTAGGGTCATCGAGCAAGTTATCTTCTCACCGCCGACGACACCGAAGACCGCCAGCTCTGAGTCCAAAGCGATGTCGATTTTAGGGCATCACCCCCGTCCGCCTTGAGTATCATCCACGGGCGTCGAGCAAACGACGTTAAACAAAAGCGCTTCATGGGAGGCAACCCATGCTCTAAACTTTTACCTTCGTTTTTAGGATTTTTATTATCTTTATTTTTTCTATTTTAATAATTAATTTCAGCCGCGAGATCATCCGTCGAGGAACTTAAGCCATTCATGAATTTTTGCAGGAAACAAGCCCTCACCGATCGGGTGACTACTCAACCGATCGGGTGACTACTCAACCGATCGGGCGAGATGTATCAGACGATGGCCGTATCTGCTTTCCTTGCGAACCAGTCGGGTGAAGCTAAGCGTGACTGACGTGCGTTTATATTTCATATATTTGCGCACGTTTTCTTCCGTGTTTTTCCGTTATTTACCGTCGTCTTGCATTCTTTTTCTCTTATTTTCTTGTTTTCTTTCACTTTTCCGTGTTTTTGGTATTTTGCAGGAATTTCTAGCATTTGGGACATAAAACGACGATATTATGAGTCCCCGGAGCAACGGGAGGAGTCACGCGTGATCCAGGGGGTCAAACGACCAAGATTGCCACTTTTCAGCCCCCACCCGATCGGTTGGACACAGCCAACCGATCGGGTGATGCACGCGTGCACGACCCGGACTGAAGTTGGAGCGAGGAGCAAAGTCAACCGACCGGTTCGCAGACCGGTTCATCCCAACAGAGTTCTCGGGAAAATGGAGCTGAATTCCAACCGATCGGGTGACCTTCACCCGATCGGTTCATCTGTAGCCGATTCCTCCGAAGGACGACACGGTCATGCCACCCGCTCTCCTCTGCGCCTGGTTGAAGCTCCCGAAGCCCGATGGCCAAAGCAACAAGCTGCTCACCCGATCGGTTGATGTTTCAACCGATCGGGTGGCCTTTTCTTCCGCCTTTGTGCGCTGCTGATGCACTCATTGAAGATCTGCTATTATTCCAGAAGGATTTTGGGTGATCTCTTATTTTTCTAGCGTCGGCATCGTTGTTAGCTTTCCAACGATAGGTCGCATGCCCAAATCCGATTTTTCTAGATTTTTCTGGAATTTTCTGAGCGCAGCTATGTGCTGAAATTGGCTGCTGTCTGAAATTTCACTTCAACCGGTCGGTTGGGAGTCCAACCGATCGGTTGAAGTCAATTTCAGCAGTTTCGTAGTCTCTGTTTATCCCACCCGATCGGGTGAACTTTCACCCGATCGGGTGAACTTTCACCCGATCGGGTGGGCCGTTTTTGACAGTTTTGGACCCGAACCAGTTGGGTTTTGAGGGGGCTTTTAAAAGGGAAGTTGGAGCACGACTTGGGATCACTCTTTCTCAGTTCTTCTAGGGCTTTTTGCCCCTTTCTCTTGTAAGTTTAGATTAGGTTAGATTAGCTTTTCTATTGTAATAAATCTTGTATTGGATTGAAGATTCAAACTCAAGATAAGTATTTTCTTCTCTCATTTTCCATTGTTTTGTGTTGTTTTCATTGTTGCTTGATGGTGAACGTTTGTATGTCTTTTCTATTGCTTGTTTTTATGTTATTCACCATTGAGTAGTGTCGATGAACCCTAATACGGGTTAGGGTAGGATTGATGCTTGGGTTGTTTCATTTGACTTGGTTGCATGGCATGTGTTCGATGAAATGTGTCAATGGGGATTTCTAGCAATCTGAGTCCAATTCGTACGGCAACACACTAGTTGTGTTGGGGATTGGGGTCCGGTGCTTGTCCAGTCAAGATCCGCTTCGATGTATTGCTAGAAATCACATTTGACCTATTTGGCCATTAGGGTTACGCGGGGGTGTTTCATTGGCATTGGCAGGAGAAAGACCGCCTCTGACCGTCGGGCCAAGGGGGAATAAACTTGGTGGTTGACTCCCTAGCCATAGCTCACGCCCCGAGCATTGACATCGAGTCCTCGCGCGTGGGAACGGATTGGACGAAGTGTTGGGAGTTATCATTGTGGCCTTAATGCTCCCGGTTGCGGAAGGTGTTAATGGACATGGGAATGCCCACCGTCCGGAACCGGGTAGGCCTAGCGTGCTTGGCACCGACCGGAATATCGGGCCATGGACGCTAGGTACCACCTTTTGGGGCAATGTCTCACCCTGGGTCAAGTCAAATGCCTAGTGTCATGAATGCTCTAGCCCGTGTTAGCGGGGATTCTTTTCGTGTCTTTTTCAATTCTTTCTTTTATTTCTACACTTCCACCCATATTATCCGCGTAGCTAGCACACAACCTAGGCGAGGCTAGTAGCCACTCAAGCCATCCACCTCCCTGTGTTCGATAAACCCGCACCCTACACTAACCGTGCACTTGCGGTAAAACGACACCGCGCCCATACCGTAAACGGGGCGCCGGTCAAGTTTTTGGCGCCGTTGCCGGGGAGGCGTTCGGTTTGATATTAGCTTAGCTTGGGTTCGTTAGACTACGCATAAAAACACAAAAATTTTCTTTTTCTTTTTTTTATTTTTTTATAAAAAATATTCAATAACCAAGAAATTTTTCCCCCAACATTATATTATCTTTTTGTTCTTCTCTAGTACTATTAACGCTCCTCTCTAGTTTTCTTATTTTTGTTGTCCAGGTATCTTTGATATTACCATGTGGATATCAAATTTCGATGCTCAGATGGGAGGATACGATCCTTATCCAGTAGTGGCTTGTGAGACTTGTGGGATGGCGGGGCACGTGTATTATGATTGCCCATTTACGCTTGAGAGCCTCCCCCCACTCCAAGGCCAAACATTTTCCCACAACCTTAGCCCAAACACCTCCCATCCATTTCCTCAACCTTATACCCCTCCACAAACACAAGAAGAATCAAGCCTCGTGTCTCTCCTTGAAAGTGCCATGTTTAACCAAGGCCAAATATTACAAAACTTAATGGTACCAATCACCGAGCCGACACCGAGGAGAGGGGATGAAGAAGAGGATATACCCACTTTCAGGGTTGAGACCACCATGCCATCGGCCACCATAGACACATCTCAAGCCGATACCCCATTTTTCCATCACCACCACTTGGATGACGAAGCATTTTTTGATGATGATAGTGAGGATGGGGTGATTTCTATAGGATCTGTGGGAGAGACTTCTTGTCTTGATTTGGATACCCCATATGAGTCCTATGAGAGCACTGAGGAGTTTACAGAGATTATGCATACCGGCGAGGAGGATGTGCGTGAGGACGAGGACACCACGACCACATACGAGTGGTCCGCTCCACATCCACCTCCACTGTCATCTCTGTTGCTGCTTCTTCCTTGGTCTGTGGTCAACCACGAGGATGTCATTCAGGACATCGGGCAGATGGTGGAGCAGGAGCATATCGTCGAGGAGGATGTGCAGGAGGGCTTGGATACGATGGTCCACTCTATAGAGCCCGAGTCACATCTACCTTTACCGTCGCTCTCCACTTCTTCTACGGCTGAGCATCTACTGGAGCATATTGCCCCTATTCAGGGAGATTTTCATACTCACTCTCACTCCACTTTTGAGTCTCGCTTTTCACTTCCTATTTCTTTAGACTCGTATATATTTGACATACCATATCTCTCGTAAGACACAAGATCTACTTCCCTTGAGGTATGCTGCGGTGTGTCACCACCTGGAGAGCCACTTCTCATGGAGAGCGAGGATTTGGTCGTCGCTAGTACAGAGGATAGCGACCCATTCTCAGGGAGTATTCGTCACCCTTTTATTATTTTTCCATCTTATGTTGACGATTATCTCTGGGATACATTTATTTTGGGAAATAATTTCTTGCCATGGACTAATGCACCTCATCCTTTGCAGGTCACAGGTGGTTACCTACTAAGGATGCTTGGAGGTGCATTGCTTGGGTCCATTGGCACACGTGGCACAGCGCTTCTGGCGGAGCCACAGAAGGAGCAGTTAGAGCAGCTACCTGCCCCACTTCAGATCTTGGATCCGCCTATGCTCAGGTGTATCCTAATACAGTAGTGTAAAAATTTACCGCTTTCTAGTTTAGATTTGAATAATCTCGTCTCCTCTCATTAGCAAGGGGAGCGTATCTAGGATTTGCCTTTGCATCTTAATAACCCTTCATGTCGTGCCCTTCTATCATTTCACCCATCATCCTCTTCCGAGGAGAACGAGCAGACTGTCACTACTGCATTCTGATTTCTTTCTTTTCCGATTTTCCCCTAGCATATTTCTGCATCACACTGATCATATCATTTTGCTAGCATTGTCATGTTCAGCTTGGGGGAAATCGACTTTTGTGTGCATTTTTTCGTGTGTCGTTGTCGTGTGTTTGTGTCTTTGAGTCCTTCGTCGTGTTTTATATCTTTTATTCTGTATGTTTCTTTTTCTTTATTTTCCAGTTTCGTTCGCGTGTTTTTCGTGTTTTTTATTTTTTTTATCGGTGTGTAACTCCCCCCCCCCCATTTTCATTGCCCTCCCGTATTCACTACTATTGCATTGAGGACAATGCAAGTTTTAGCTTGGGGGAGTCGCACTTCGTGCGTCATTTGTCTCTTTTTCTTCGTTGTTTGAGTCGTTTTTCATCGTGTTTTTCTTTTTCTTCTCATCTTTTGTTCTCTCTCTCCTAGAGATGACCCCATATGATGACTTGCCACAAAATCACACACACACTTAGCATAGCTACGATGATCACATTCACTAACCCTAGGAAGCCGAGTCCTATTTCATTTCATGCTTCGTGTGTTCACTTTGCTTTTATGTGAGTCATGAGTCGTGACTAGCTAGGCGGAGTCTTCTACTTTGTGATTTTGATCTATATACCTACCCTTGGTTGACCCCTAGATTATCATGCTTCGATATTGAATATGCTGTATTTGCTTCTAATGTCTGCTTCTATATGCATGCTATATATATCGTATACTTCATTTCGCATGTGTCGGGATTCCACAATTAAGGACTAGGATAACCCATTTAGCCCATGCTCTAATTAGCGAGAATAGTTTCCTTTGCCCAAGTGTTTAGATTCCGATTTCTTTTTTGTTTTACTTGGTGCAAACCCCCTCGCCGTGTACCGTTCTCCCACTTGGGAGAGTACACATGTATATATCCCAATATCCAAAAACCCAAAAAAAAAGAGAAAAGAAAAGAAAAACCCAAAAAGAAATGAAAAAAAAAATTTGTATAGCCAAAAAATTCAAAAAAAATACAAATACCCAAAACCCGAAAAATTTCCGTGTGAATATTTTCCTACTTGCCAAGAATAAAGGGAAGGCGAGAATTTGCACCGAGTGTTCTACTCCACATAATCTCAACCCCCATCGTTTTCGAAAACACTTGGCTTAGGAACTTTTTAGCTATTATCTAGGCTTTAGTGTGGTGATTTCCTTAACCATAGTTGTGGAGTCCCGACGCATGATATGTTTCGATTCTCTCTCTATTCTCATGCATGCTTGAACTACATATATTCACCGCATTATTTAATTCGAATTGATATTTGGGTCATTTCCTGGATTTGTGTATATCGAGCTTTATTGCACAATGTAGATAGTGACACGGACTGCTAGCTCACGACCACACTCACTCGCGCTTCACCGCGTAGGCCCACGGCACTTGTCTGGACTCGTATTCCTTGGTTTAGTGATGTGATTTGGTGTTTGCTTGCTTGGTGTATCGTTTTTGACTTTGTTGGCCCTGACGGGCGATCTAGGATATTGAGTTCTCTTTTTCTCTCTTTCCCTCTATTTTTCCTCTCCGAGCTCCTACTCTCACTCGTCTTCCTCGAGGACGAGGAAGAGTTCAGCTTGGGGGATTTTGACGTGCGTTTATATTTCATATATTTGTGCACGTTTTCTTCCGTGTTTTTCCGTTATTTACCGTCGTCTAGCATTCGTTTTCTCATGTTTTCTGGTTTTCTTTCACTTTTCCGTGTTTTTGGTATTTTTCAGGAATTTCTAGCATTTGGGACATAAAATGACGATATTATGAGTCCCCGGAGCAACAGGAGGAGTCACGCGTGATCCAGGGGGTCAAACGACCAAGATTGCCACTTTTCAGCCCCCAACCGATTGGTAGGACACAGCCAACCGATCGGGTGATGCACGCATGCACGACCCAGACTGAAGTTGGAGCGAGGAGAAAAGTCAACCGACCGGTTCGCAGACCGGTTCATCCCAACAGAGTTCTCGGGAAAATGGAGCTGAATTCCAACCGATCGGGTGACCTTCACCCGATCGGTTCATCTGTAGCCGATTCCTCTGAAGGACGACACGGTCACGCCACCCGCTCTCCTTTGCGCCCGGTTGAAGCTCCCGAAGCCCGATGGCCAAAGCAACTAGCGGCTCACCCGATCGGTTGATGTTTCAACCGATCGGGTGGCCTTTTTTCCGCCTTTGCGCGCTGCTGATGCACTCATTGAAGATCTGCTATTATTCCAGAAGGATTTTGGGTGATCTCTTATTTTTCTAGCGTCGGCATCGTCGTTAGCTTTCCAACGATAGGTCGCATGCCCAAATCCGATTTTTCTAGATTTTTCTGGAATTTTCTGAGCGCAGCTATGTGTTGAAATTGGCTGCTGTCTGAAATTTCACTTCAACCGATCGGTTGGGAGTCCAACCGATCGGTTGAAGTCAATTTCAGCAGTTTCGTAGTCTCTGTTTATCCCACCCGATCGGGTGAACTTTCACCCGATCGGGTGGGTCGTTTTTGACAATTTTGGACCCGAACCAATTGGGTTTTGAGGGGGCTTTTAAAAGGGAAGTTGGAGCACGACTTGGGATCACTCTTTCTCAGGTTTTCTAGGGATTTTTGCCCCTTTCTCTTGTAAGTTTAGATTAGGTTAGATTAGCTTTTCTATTGTAATAAATCTTGTATTGGAATGAAGATTCAAACTCAAGATAAGTATTTTCTTCTCTCATTTTCCATTGTTTTGTGTTGTTTTCATTGTTGCTTGATGGTGAACGTTTGTATGTCTTTTCTATTGCTTGTTTTTATGTTATTCACCATTGAGTAGTGTCGATGAACCCTAATACGGGTTAGGGTAGGATTGATGCTTGGGTTGTTTCATTTGACTTGGTTGCATGGCATGTGTTCGATGAAATGTGTTAATGGGGATTTCTAGCAATCTGAGTCCAATTCGTACGGCAACACACTAGTTGTGTTGGGGATTGGGGTCCGGTGCTTGTCCAGTCAAGATCCGCTTCGATGTATTGCTAGAAATCACATTTGACCTATTTGGCCATTAGGGTTACGCGGGGGTGTTTCATTGTCATTGGCGGGAGAAAGACCGCCTCTGACCGTCGGGCCAATGGGAAATAAACTTGGCGGTTGACTCCCTAGCCATAGCTCACGCCCCGAGCGTTGACATCGAGTCCTCACGCGTGGGAACGGCTTAGACGAAGTGTTGGGAGTTATCATTGTGGCCTTAATGCTCCCGGTTGCGGAAGGTGTTAATGGACATGGGAATGCCCACCTCTGGAACCGGGTAGGCCTAGCGTGCTTGGCACCGACCGGAATATCGGGCCATGGACGCTAGGTACCACCTTTTGGGGCAATATCTCACCCTGGGTCAAGTCAAATGCCTAGTGTCATGAATGCTCTAGCCCGTGTTAGCGGGGATTCTTTTCGTGTCTTTTTCAATTCTTTCTTTTATTTCTACACTTCCACCCATATTATCCACGTAGCTAGCACACAACCTAGGCGAGGCTAGTAGCCACTCAAGCCATCCACCTCCATGTGTTCGATAAACCCGTACCCTACACTAACCGTGCACTTGCAGTAAAATGACACCGCGCCCATACCGTAAACGGGGCGCCGGTCAGTGACTGGGTGAAAAACCGTGTGTCTCGGGAATTTTTTGGAAATGATCAACCGATCGGTTGATACGAAGCGTGGTAGGGTGACGGACCGATGAGCTGTACTAAACTTTCGGGAAAAAGTGTGAAGCAGCGAACCGATTGGTTGAGTTCTCAACCAATAGGGTCACCTGTAGCCAACTTTCTGTAAAAATTTCGACCTAAAAGTCAACCGATCGGGTGACATTTCACCCGATCGGGTGACATTTCACCCAATCGGTTTGACTTAAACTCTATATAAGCCCGACCCCCTCACCTGTTCATCTCCCTCACCCGACCCCGATTCCCTCTCAACCGATTGGACTTCCTCTCCCTCGCCCGACCTCGTTCCTCACTCAACCAACTGCAAACCCCTCCCAATTGATCACTCCCCTCTCTTTTTCCATCTCTCCATCGATGTTTCCCCCTTTCTCTTCGATTTCACCCCCCACACAAACCCTAATTTCTGCCCTAACACCCTCATTTTCGAAAGCTTGCTGAAAGTAGTTGTCGCGGCTTCACACTTCTCCCCGTTGCGTAGCGTTGGGACATCAACGAGCAAGGATCATCATCTCATTCAGGTAACTTCGCCCCTTAACTTAATTTCATATTTTGCCCTAGAATTTTGATTTGCTCGATTGTGTTAGTGTGCATTCATCGCATTTCGTATTCTACCACATACACACACTCTCACATGGCCAAAGATAAGGATAAGGGTAAGGCCATCATGCGAGAGGAGGGGTCGTCTCGCAAGAGACGCAAAACTACACGTCCACCACACCCATGCCCTCCTCCTACACAGCCTGTATAGGCCCAACCCCAACCCCAACCTATTGTCCCAGTTAAGGACCCACTGATGGGCCCGTATGACTACCACTTTAGGAACCATGAACACAAAGACTTTTACCATAGGCTTGATGCTCGGGGGCATCTTGATCACTCTGTGTTTTACACCTTTTTTCCCGCATGATTGCATGCCATTTAGATCGCTCAAATCACGCTTTTCACGATTTATCGACAATATTGCGATACTTTTCACGATTTGTTGTTTTAGTCGTATTTCAGGAGATTTGGAGCGATTTGGAGTGATCCCCTGATACGCCTACTCCAGAGTGACACCGATGACTTCCCCGAGGGGTATTTTGCTATTGGGGAGGAGCGAAAGAAGAAAGAACGTCGCAGGAGCGACGAGGATGCAAAAACAAGCTGTTTGGGCATTTTTGGTGTCTCACTCGGCCGAGTGAAGGAGTCACTCGGCCGACCAGCGAGACACCGCTCGGCCGACCAGATCAGACACGTTTCATGTGTGCATTCGGTCGAGCGTCGGAAGCCACATCGGTCGAGTGATGAGACCCCGTCCGCCCGAGTGGCACTCAGACGACGCCCATCAAAAAGTGCCAACTTACTGTTTTTCGTCTGCCTGAGCTTCAGAAGACCCACTCGGCTGAGTGGAAAATGCCGACCGCCCGAGTACATAGAAGCCATCGGCCGAGTGACGACAACTCACTCGGCCGAGCCGCCCCCGAAGTGAAGACCCCCGAAGACCAAGACTTACTGGAAATTTTCAGGGTTTCTTACTCGGCCGAGCGACTTTTGTCACTCGGCCGAGTGCGACGCGCTGCCTGTAGCGAAAATTGCGATTTTCAGGCTGCGCAGGGGCATTTTGGTCACAGTTTTTTGGACGATTTTGGGGGGTATTTAACCCCTGTTTTTACCCTAGGTTAGGGAGCTTTTCTCTTTACTTTTTGCAGCTTTTTAGATTAAACTTTTTAGCTTTAGATTTTTGTGATTGGAGAGGAGAGGAAAGTTTATTTTTGTTGGATTCTTGGAAGAACTCTATTGGTTTGTCTCCCTCTCCATTAAAAATCCCATTTTTATTGCTTATTTGAATATTGTGATGAATTCTCTTGTTATTTCAATTGATTATTTTTGTATTTGTGATATGAATTGTGAGTAGTCTATACGTCTTGGGGCGTGGGGATGAACCCTACGAGCCCAATTTCTGATTTGTGATGATTTGGTAGAAATATTTCTAGAATTGCTATTAGGGTTAGTTTGGGATCGATTTGCTACAGATAGCTAGGTGTTCATATCGATTGGGATTTGCAAGAGATTGGATCCCAATTCGATAGGAAACCCTAGAAATCCGAATTGGGTTAGAATTGAGTTTCCGTAGTATCGGTTTACAAGAGATTGGACCGATACTAGGGTTCTCGGTTGCAATTCCATGCCGATACCCGTTTGCAAGAGATTGGACGGGTAGGAACTATCCCAACCTAGGTCGTGGCCTGAGTTTGCACGAGAGTGGGCTCGGGACGTGATTGAACGATGATGTTGATCCTAACGCTAGCTTGCCTAGGCTAGGGTTTGCAAGAGATTGGACCCAAACCTAGGATAGCTATAGACCGGCAACATCGCGAGAGCGTGAGCTAGGTTTTACATTCAGTTGCAACTAGTTCATCCGAAATTCTACCGTAGCAATGTTGATACCAATGAATCACATTGACGAGATACGGTGAGTAGCGGGGATTCCCCATTCCCTAGGCGTCCTTTATTTGATTTGATATCTCCATATTTTGTCTGACGATTGTGACAGGATCGCCAAAGGCAAATTCCCTCTTTTCTGTTCTTAATAGCCAGGTTGTTCAGAGCAGGCACTTTCATTCGTCCTCCCTGTGTTCAATAACCCGCTCGTCGCTACACCGTGCGCTTGCGGTAAAACTACAACCGTCGCTCCGGGACGTGTATCCGGGGCGTGATCAAGTTTTTGGCGCCGTTGCCGGGGAGGCGATTGTGTTTGATCTTACCACCCTTGCTATTTCTTTCTTTTGTTTTATTTCTTTATTTTTATCTAACCCTTCCATTGTGCTAATCACTACTTTGAAACTTTGTTTTCCCGTGCATGTACACGAGATCCATTGCGGATCCTGAAGCTATATTATTTGATCCCGAGATTAAACGTACTGTGCGGAGAATCAGAGCGGAGAGGAGACAAGATCCGGAAGGGAGGTTTATGACCAACCCGGAAACTGCAGAACAATTAGCGGCAAGAATGGCGAGGATTATTTCTATCCGAGATAGGCTTCGGCCTAAGACCTCTTCTACGACCTCATCCATTGACATGCCGAAGTTGGCGGCTGACAAGAATTTTGAGCTGAAGACTGGACTAGTGGTTCTGATGCAGCAGGATCCATTTCATGGGAATGCCCATGAAAATCCCCACTACCACATCCAGCTATTTTTGTCGAAGTGCGCCACATTTCAGATGACGGGGGTCTCCATCGATGCCATCAGACTGCGCCTCTTCCCCTTCACATTAAAGGATAAAGCACTTTATTGGTTGAGGACGCAAGCTGAGGGAGTCTTTACCACATGGGACGAGTTGGCGAGTGCGTTCATTGACAAGTTCTATCCGCCCTCCAAGACGGTAAAGATTAGGAGTGCTCTTATGTCCTTCAAACAAGGACCCCAAGAGACACTCTACGAGGCTTGGGAGCGTTTCAAAGACCTGCAGCATCAGTGCCCGCACCATAGTATTAAAGATTGGGAGCTAGTTCATAGCTTCTACAATGGTCTCCAACCGGGGACCAAGCAGATTATTGATGCCGCGGCAAATGGTGCCATCCTATCGAAGACTCCCGACGAAGCTTCGGTCCTAATTGAGGAGATGGCCTCAAACAATCAACAATGGGGCGATGAGCGAGGACACTCTACGTCCTCCTTAAAGCCATCTAGCATCTATGAGGCGAAGGCCGTAGCGGAGCTGACAAACAAGTTTGATTCTCTCCACAAGGTAGTGGAGAGATTGGAGAAGTATATCACGGAGCCCCAAGGAACCCCTTCCACATCCGCACCAACGAATCAAATGTGTGATTGGCAAGACCAATCTCAAGCTATGTATTTGGGAGGAGAGCAAGGAGAGGGATCCTTGGAGCAAGTTCAATATGTCACGGGGAACCAAGGATATTGGGCCAATCCGGCCACTAGAAACCATCCCGGTTTCTCCTATGCCAACAATGAAGGAGCGTTGAACCCACCACAACAACTACCTCAACAAGCTCGACCACAACAACAACAACAACAACATTATCCACCAGGGGGCCTCCACAACAAAATTTCGCACCAAAGCAACAAGTTCCACCCTATAGGCCGCCCGGATACAATCAAGGGTGGAGAAATCCAAACCCTCCACAAGCTCAACAACGATCCGAATTTGAAGCTAAGGTGGAGGAGTTTATGGTCGAGCAAAAGAAGATCAATGCCTCCTTGAAGGCGGGCCAAGACTCCCTTACAACCGTTGTAGCCCAAATCTCGGAGCAATTGGCGTTGCTCAATCGAAATACTCAACAATTGCCGGCTCAACCCGAGCAAAACCCATGGGGCGCCACCGGCCACATCAATAACGTGGTTGCCGTTACAACTAGAGGCGGGAAGGATACCACCCCCGCCATGATTCCTACCGATGAGCCCGTGGAGGAGAATGTAGAGCCAATTGAGCCGGTCATTGAAGTTGAGAGGGAGAAAGAGCCGCAAGGAAAGGAGAAATCTAGAGCGGAGCAATTGATTGAAGAGAGGCGTTTTATGCCACCGGTCCCATTCCCCCAGAGGCTTGCTAGAGCAAAAATGGAGAAACGGCTAGCAAAGTTTCTCGAGTATTTGAGAGGGGTAAGCCTCAACATTCCTTTCCTCGACGCTATCGTGAAAATCCCGACATACGCTAAATTTTTAAAGGATTTGATTTCGGGAAGAAAGAGGAAGGAGAAAATTATGCTCGTCGAGGAGGGCTCTTGGTTCACCAAGAGAGAGAAGGAGCCGGCTAAATTCAAGGACCCGGGGAGTTTTCGAATTCCGTGCACCTTGGGCGGTGTCCCTCTACAAAAGGCGTTGGTGGACTTAGGGGCTAGTGTTAGCCTCATGCCTCTCTCTATGTACCTAAGGCTAAATACCGGCATGAAATTGAAGCCTACCGACATGCGGATACAACTAGCTGATGGACGGATCACAAGGCCGGTAGGGATCGCAGAGGACATCCCGCTACAAGTCCCGAGGGCATATGTTTGCCATGTGACTTCGTGATCATGGATGTTAAGGAGGAGGGAGACACGTCGCTAATACTTGGACGCCCGTTCCTCGCCACCGCCGGTGTCATTGTCGACGTACGTGAAGGAACTCTAACATTGAATGTCGGCAAAATCGAGGTGGAGCTTCATATTCCCAATGCAATGAAACACATGCCTTATCACGAGGAGCTGGACTATATGGACCTCCTTGACGAGGTTATTGAGGAGGCGATCCCCTATTCGATCGGCGCTCTATTCAAGGAAGATTTTGAGGAGGAGCCGGATTTGGGCCAAGAAGAGAAGAATGAGCATTCCCCCGACTTCTTCATGGACATTGATGAAGGCGACGCTGATGTCGCAAGGATTCGAGAGCTCTGTAAGCTCTCGAAGATGAAGTCTCCGAAGAAAGCTCCGCCGATACGGAAATCGGTGTCACCGGTGAAGCCGAGGACCGGGGCAAGCGCTAGCTTGGGGGAGCCACCCCCCAACACTATTCGAGACGAGAGACCACTGAGGGAGAACACACCGCCGCAACTTCCGAATCCAAGCGTTCTCCCCGGAAAATTTGACGGGTGCATCTCATATGCACCAAACATCCCGCATTAATTGAAAATCAAAGGGGGTCGAGCTCACGACCTTAAACGAGCGCTTGTCGGGAGGCAACCCGACGGTTATAGCTTTATTTTTACTTTTCCTTTATTTTTGTTTTAGAAATTATTAATGTTTTGAGTTGTTCGCCCAAAAATTTCGTGATAACGGGTCCTATTTTTCTTTGACAGGAGAGGAGAACGAGGTACCTATCATTAGGAGGATGAACAAGGTGACGAGGAGCGCTCCAGGAAGGTGCTCGATGCTTAGGAGAAAGATGAAATCGACTGGAGGAAGAAAAATAGAGTTTAGAGCCCAAACAAAGCCAAACAGCAGAAAACAAGGTTCACTCGGCCGAGTATACTAGTCACTCGGCCGAGCACACAAGTTCGTCCACCCGAGCGGCTCACGAACGAGGGAAGTCTGATGTACCCAACTCTCTGTTTCTTTTCTTGATTTCAGTATAACTGCTACTCGACCGAGTATATATATTCACTCGGCCGAGTAAAACTGATACGCTCCTAGGGCGAGTCTTGCCGAGTAGCTTGAGCCACTCGGCCGAATGGACTTACTCCACTCGGCCGAGGGTGGCAAGGCCACTCGACCGAAGCGTACGTGGGGAGGAACTTTTCCGTTGAGTGCACTCGGCCGAGCGACCTAGTCACTCGGCCGAATCGTAACTTTTTCTATAAAAGGGGGCGGGGGGCGCGTTTTTCGAAATGAATTAAAACACATCACTCGACCCTTTGACTCCCTCGGCCCCGATTCCCCCCCTCGCTCGCCGATCTCCGACCATGCGCCGGCGCTCGACCACCCACCTCCGGCCGAACGTCGTCGCCCCTCGCCCGAGTCGCCGCCGGCGGCCACACCTCCGGCCAACTCCGGTAACGCCTTATTCGCCCTATTTTCTCCTCTCTCTCTCGTATTTCTTGACGATCCATGTGTTACACGAACCCCACACCCAAATTAATTTCAATTTCTATCTATTATACCCCTAACCCCCCATACGTTTTGAATATTACTCGCTGATATCTCCGTTTCATGCGCAGGTTATATTGGGGAGCTTAGGGGAGCCCAGGGGAGCTTCCGGGGATTGCTTTGGGCTACGTGGAGGCGTCGTCTTCGCACGCTTCCATTACTTCGCTCTCGCGGCGTGTCGTGGTATACTCTTTCCTTTATTTTACGCACGCCGCATTTTTATTGCTTTTGGTGAGCACTCGGGGCCCATATGCCGCCCCGGACACGGCCGCGGTCGAGGAGAGCTTCCGCCAAGCGGAAGCGGTCGGATGATGCCGGCCCCTCCCACGAGGTGGAGGACTCTCCTCCGCCTACTCCAACACACCCCGTTCACCCCGCACAGCCTGCAGAGCCCGCACAGCCCATTCACCCCGCACAGCCACTCCCTGCCGTCCCACAGCCACCACCACCGGCTCCACTTATCGGGCCGCTGGGGATTACGTTCCGGGACGACGCACACCGCGTCGTCTTCGAGCGCATTTCCCAGTGCTCGATCGTACCCTCCAGGTTCGCACACCTTGCAGACCTATGACGCCTGGGGGTACTCGAGGGGATGCTCACGTTGTATGACAACGTGGGTTGGCGAGATTTCTACCAGGTGTCAGCGGACACATTCGTCCGTCTGACACTTGAGGTGCTTAGTTCCATCGTCCGGACCGACGAGGGATGCTCGTTCAGGTTCATGGACCGAGAGTGCCAGGTCACTCTCAGTATGATGAGAGCCTTCTTCTCGTGGCCCGATGTCCTCGGGGCCGACCGTGGTTACGCCCCCACTCACATTCCCCCACCTTCCTTCGATGCCGGCGCCTTCTGGGCCCAGATCACGGGTCTACATGATGCCTTCGACCCTAGTAGGGCCAAGGCCTCGGCCATCGTCTACCCTTGCCTCCGCATAGCTCAGCGCCTTATGGCGACTACCTTTTTGGCGAGATATGAGCCTGGGACGATGTCCACGCCGGAGCTTTATATGCTCTACGTGATGACGCGCCCCAGAGCTCTATCTAGGGAGGGCGATGAGTTGGTCCCCGCCGTTGTGATAGATATCGCGAGCTGGTTTTTGGATCGCATCATCGTATCGATGGGCGCTCGCTCACCGATATGCTGCGGCGGTCTGATCACCCTGCTCGCCCTTATGACCAGCGAGGACTTTCCAGATGACCTGCGATGAGCCCCGGGCCCCACTTCACTGTCCATAGATGTTATGGCCCGGATGAAGATGCTTCGTCCGCATGGTCAGCGGCACTGGGTTTGGTTGCACCGTCCATTCGGTGCGGATTACATGATCCTTCCGAGCCCAGCTCGGACTCAGATTGCACCAGCACAGGTGGATTGGCTTCCGGCGATGGATCTCCTGATCCCCGCCGCCTATGTGCTTGAGCCGAGGAGGCTGAGCAGGCCCACGATGCCCACGCTGCACCCGCTGACCCTGCTACTCCTGCTGACCCGGTGGCCCCTCAGCAGCCTGATATTTCTGCTGCTCCCGACACCTCTGTCCACACTTCTGCCGGTGTCGGGAGTACCCTCGCTGAGCCCACCTCCACTACCTCCACGCCTACGGCCACCCCCACTACCTCCCCTCCCACCACTGCTGGCCCTCTGTCCGTTGAGCCCATTTCCTCTGCCCTACCCGAGCGCCCGCCGACTATAGTTGAGTGCGGAGAGCCCTCTTTTGCTGCCGCCATGGATACCGTGGTTTCCACCTCTGTCTCCACCGCAGCCGTATTTTCTGAGAGTGTCGTGGCGTCTGTCCACACGTCTGTGTCACTAACCTCTCTGGCCGCCTCGTTGCCACTTTTATACTCCTCTTCCATTGCTGCTGCCTCCACTTCCTACCAGCCTGCGCCCCGGACTCCCACTGAGGCTAGGCCCACACTTGCGAGCACAGCACCTTTTCTCCACCTTCCTGCTGAGCCCATCACCTACGCCACCCGAGTACGCCAGCCCCGTCCTTCCCAGCACAGACAGGTGCGTCCCTCTGCACCACCTTCCCCCGACCCTGTACTTCAGAGCATTCGTGCTCTCGAGGGGACGGTGAGTGGCCTCAGAGGTGACCTTAGGACCCTGTCCGCCACCGTCACCGCGATGGCTGGCCGCTTCGACCTACTCCCGCACGTTCACTACTGCCTCACCCAGGTTCTTGAGCGGCTCCCTCGCGTACCCGCACCCTCCCAGCAGGTACCCACCCCCACTCCTACACACACCCAGCCTGCTTCCACACCCACACCCACCCCCGCTCAGCAGCCTGTTCCCCAGCCGCCGCCACCACCTCCGCCTCAGGACGGAGACGGCGCAGCCCCACCCTCTTAGGCACCCTTGATGCCATTGGTACTTTTTGCCGTTGTGCTGCCTGTTTCTGCTGGGTCCTGTTGATTTTTGACCCCCCCCCCCTCACTGTTTTTGGGTACACACTTTGTTCATATCTTTATATATCTTTATATATCTTTTTTGGGAGAGAGAGAGAGTTCTTGGTGTCACACCTTTATATCTGTATCACTCCTGTATCTGCATGCATCATGTCCGCATCATATTTTTCATTTCCTTATTTTTTTTCTTTCTTTTTTCCTCATGCATGCATCCTCACCTACCCCTCACATTACACGTCTCTCGGTGTGCCACACTTCGCACATTGAGGACACTGTGCACTTTAGCTTGGGGGAGTGAGTTCTCACGTTCTTTTCGATTTACCACCTTTGTTTTTAGTTTTTTTCACGCCATTTTCCGCTTTTGCACTTATTTTCATCACTTTTTCTTTCACTTTACCATGCATCACGTTTTTCTTATTTTCTTTGTGTGCTGCATTGTAAATAGTTTCATTTTCCCTCTTTATCTTTATTTCTTTTTCATCTCATGCTAGAGATGACTTTTCTGTGATGATGATGACGTGGAGTTAGCTTCCTCTATATGCATGCTATATTTGTCATGTCTTAGATTTTATTTCTGATATCATATGCTATGATTTGCCTTGCATTTAGAGATAGTAACCCACACTTTTTCCGCATGAAAATGGATGAAATTTTATTATTAGCTGAGTCTGAATATTCATATGTATGCTATCGCAGAAAACACACCAAGATTCACGCATTGAATGCTTATATCTGGAGTACCGTTTTCTTTTCCTATATCACTTCTATATGCATGATTTGTACATTTCACTTCAGGATGATTGAATGATGTTAGCTATGATAAATCTGAATTAGTTTAGCTTTTTTGTGATCGAAACTGAGTAGATTAGATTACCATGCTGAAGTTGTCGTGCACGTCCTATAGAGTGAACTGAGAGACATATTTATTTCTTTCTCCACATATCTTGAACATCAATTCTCTATTTTAAAATCATTGGTGAATCTCCCCTTAGAGATTCTATTATATGGCATTTCCCCCGCTATTAATTCCTAGCTCCAAATTTCCCAAAACCAAAGAAAGAAAAAGAAAAATTCTTGTACATCCTTATTTCTCTTTGAGTTGGGATCATTGTGTATATATGCTATTTGAAAAAAAAAGAGAGACAAAAAAAGAGAAAAGAACCTCAATGAACGATCACATCTCATGTTCTCTCTTTCTTTCCCTCTTTTTGCTTTTACTTTTTATTCCTTTTGGAGCTTCATAAAAATGGGGATGTAAATATTGTTTTTTATGCCACCACGCTTATAGATAAGCTTGGGGGAGGGAATCCAATGATGTGTGAGAGAGCGACTACTTGACGTTGCACGACAACCTAGGCTAAGTAATATTCTATACTCGGTGAGATTATTTTTAGCTTTACGAAGTCCAGAAATCTATGCCTAGCACTCATTTCATGAAATCCATACTTTTCTATTCTTTCTATTCCACTGTGTGATATTCTTATACTCCTCTTAGAAAGCGTTCAATTGAAAAGTGTGTGATCTGCGATATTGTATACCGCTTTAAATGATTCAGACGATGTTAATTCTAAAATTATTCCGTTTTTCATGTTATATCATTATTCTTGGGTTTTCTATTTCTATTTGCACCATTATACTATGGTATCGAAATAAAATACTTAGACATGTGTTTTACATTCGGTGCATGCTATCTGAGTAAGCAAAACCCACGTCCTGAGAAAATGATCTAGCAGCTTCCCTCTTCACTTTCTTCTTTCTTCTTCGTTTTTATTTCGTTTTTCGTTTTTCTTCGTTCTTTGTTTTTCGTTTTTCGTCGTTTTCGTTTTCCAAATCCACCGGGTTCGCCTTTTACTTATCTTCCTCGAGGAAGAGTAAGAGATAAGCTTGGGGGATTTTGATCACTCCGTGTTTTACACCTTTTTTCCCGCATGATTGCATGCCATTTAGATCGCTCAAATCACGCTTTTCATGATTAATCGACAATATTGCGATACTTTTCACGATTTGTTGTTTTTGTCGTATTTCAGGAGATTTGGAGCGATTTGGAGTGATCCCCTGATACGCCTACTCCAGAGTGTCACCGATGACTTCCCCGAGGGGTATTTTGCTATTGGAGAGGAGCGAAAGAAGAAAGAACGTCGCAGGAGCGACGAGGATGCAAAAACAAGCTGTTTGGGCATTTTTGGTGTCTCACTCGGCCGAGTGAAGGAGTCACTCGGCCGACCAGCGAGACACCGCTCGGCCGACCAGATCAGACACGTTTCATGTGTGCATTCGGTCGAGCGTCGGAAGCCACATCGGTCGAGTGATGAGACCCCGTCCGCCCGAGTGGCACTCAGACGACGCCCATCAAAAAGTGCCAACTTACTGTTTTTCGTCTGCCTGAGCTTCAGAAGACCCACTCGGCTGAGTGGAAAATGCCGACCGCCCGAGTACATAGAAGCCATCGGCCGAGTGACGACAACTCACTCGGCCGAGCCGCCCCCGAAGTGAAGACCCCCGAAGACCAAGACTTACTGGAAATTTTCAGGGTTTCTTACTCGGCCGAGCGACTTTTGTCACTCGGCCGAGTGCGACGCGCTGCCTGTAGCGAAAATTGCGATTTTCAGGCTGCGCAGGGGCATTTTGGTCACAGTTTTTTGGACGATTTTGGGGGGTATTTAACCCCTGTTTTTACCCTAGGTTAGGGAGCTTTTCTCTTTACTTTTTGCAGCTTTTTAGATTAAACTTTTTAGCTTTAGATTTTTGTGATTGGAGAGGAGAGGAAAGTTTATTTTTGTTGGATTCTTGGAAGAACTCTATTGGTTTGTCTCCCTCTCCATTAAAAATCCCATTTTTATTGCTTATTTGAATATTGTGATGAATTCTCTTGTTATTTCAATTGATTATTTTTGTATTTGTGATATGAATTGTGAGTAGTCTATACGTCTTGGGGCGTGGGGATGAACCCTACGAGCCCAATTTCTGATTTGTGATGATTTGATAGAAATATTTCTAGAATTGCTATTAGAGTTAGTTTGGGATCGATTTACTACGGATAGCTAGGTGTTCATATCGATTGGATTTGCAAGAGATTGGATCCCAATTCGATAGGAAAACCTAGAAATCCGAATTGGGTTGGAATTGAGTTTCCGTAGTATCGGTTTGCAAGAGATTGGACCGATACTAGGGTTCCCGGTTGTAATTCTATGCCGATACCCGTTTGCAAGAGATTGGATGGGTAGGAACTATCCCAACCTAGGTCGTGGCCCGAGTTTGCACGAGAGTGGGCTCGGGGCGCGATTGAACGATGATGTTGATCCTAACGCTAGCTTGCCTTGGCTAGGGTTTGCAAGAGATTGGACCCAAACCTAGGATAGCTATAGACCGGCAACAGCGCGAGAGCGTGAGCTAGGTTTTACATTCAGTTGCAACTAGTTCATCCGAAATTCTACCCTAGCAATGTTGATACCAATGAATCACAGTGACGAGATACGGTGAGTAGCGGGGATTCCCCATTCCCTAGGCGTCCTTTATTTGATTTGATATCTCCATATTTTGTCTGACGATTGTGACAGGATCGCCAAAGGCAAATTCCCTCTTTTCTGTTCTTAATAGCCAGGTTGTTCGGAGCAGGCACTTTCATTCGTCCTCCCTGTGTTCGATAACCCGCTCGCCGCTACACCATGTGCTTGCGGTAAAACTACAATCGTCGCTCCAGGACGTGTATCCGGGGTGCGATCACATCTATTGACCAAGTTTGCCCACACCCAATTGTTTATCGATCTCGGTGTATTCACCAAGGTCGAGACCCTCTTCGCAAACTTAGGTTGGTTGGCTTTCCTAAACGCTGCGGCGGTGTCCTACCCCTCCCTCACACTCGAATTCTTATCCACACTTGTCCATGAGTCGAGGACGATGGTCATCTTTAGGGTCCGCAATAGAACCATTCGCACCCATCTGGACACCATCAATGACATCTTCGGTTTCCCCATCCTGGGGAACGACGCTATACGTTCTTACGGGTATCCCCTCGAGTTTGATGTCGATCAGTTCTGGTTCCGCCTCACCGTGCACCCTCGCTACCCCCGAGGTAAGGCCAAGGCCTTCTCCATCATTCACCCCGTTTTCCGTCTGGCCCACCGTATCATTTCTTGCACGTTTTTCCCCAGGGATGAGCTAGGCACCGTGACCATCCCTGATCTCTTCATTCTATGGGCCATGACCTTTCCCTTTGTCCGCGGGGATGACGGGATTTCTTTTAGGGCCCCTACCATTCCAGTCCATGCCGGAGAATGGCTTATACAAAAGCTTATTGAGATTAGCCAAGCCGGCAAGGGCAAGCTTTGTTGCGGGGGCCTTATCACGATCATAGCTTCTGCTCCCAGGTATAATATTGTCATCCCCCGAGATCTTCATGCTGCCGTAGGACCCTCACGTCTAGACCTCGACGTCCTGCAGCATATTCCATGATTAAGCCCCGCCCCGATGGCCGTTTCACCTTCTGTAACGACCACTTTTTGTTGTACGATGTTCGTGCACGTGCTTTTGGCCGTGCAGGTGTTTATTTTAGACTTGGGATGTTTACGAACACTTCGTTGTGATATGCCGTTGTGAACGTCTCTGAGAATATTAAATTGTGGCATTAAATTGGAACAACATTTCTCGAGTCGTTCTCCCACGATTTGAACTTATTCGAAGAGACGTTGTGATTTTCACTTTTGACGGGAGACATTTCTATTTTTAGTTTCGTCGTCCGATGTTGAAATTGAGATCCGTCTTCTTAGATAGCTTTCTTTCGTCATCACGATCACCCCGATATTTATTTCATTATTTTTGGAGTTTATTTGACTACTTTTATATTTTTAGCAAGCATTAAAATATTTTTAATAATTAAGTTTTAAATTATTTTCGGCCAAATAAAATTTATTTGAGTTTCAAACGTTTTAAATAATTTTTGAGCCAAATCTTAGCCCCTATCTTGGCCGCACCTAATCCCTATGTGATTAGAAAGAGTAGATTTGAATTTTAAATTATTTTAAACTCCTAATCCCATTAGGATTAGCCCTAGACCAAGTCAACCCATCTACACTATATAAACAACATTTAGGAAGACCTATTTTTCGCAAGAAAATAACCCTAGCCGCTTCCAAAACCCAAATTTGACGTTGCGACGAATCGTCGCAACGTTGCGACGAACTTCCCCCGCACCGACCGAGGAAACAGGCCCATTTTCCCCGCACCGACCGCTGCTCCGCCCGCACCAAGCTTCGCACAGCCGCTCCGCATCGCCCCGCTCGCATCCCTGTGTCCGACCGATAGAATCTCTCGGTCAGACCGAGAGATTTCCCCACTCCGCTCCGCACCTGCACCGCTGCAAGCCCCCGCTCTGTCGCCCGCACCAAGCCCCCGCTCCGCCCTATGTCTAACCGAGGCGCCCGCCCGCACCGACCGAAGGCCGCAACGTTGCAACGGTTGCAACGTTGCAACGACCCGCCCAAGCGCCCGACCGACGCTGTCGCCCGCACCGACCAAGAATTTCCCCCGCACTCACTGCTGCGACCGACCCAAGCGCTACACAAGCCCCGTTCCCCCGCACCGACCGATGGAATCCCCCGCACCGAGCGTGTCTGACCAAGAGGCATTCGTCGCAACCCCGCACCCGTCGCACCACTTGCCACCGTGGGCCCCCCAAGTTCTCTAGAGGTATTGTGGGTCCCCTATTGGTCCCTAGGACTACTGTGGGCCCCACCTAGGTGCTTTCTCTCCGACGATTTGCCGCGTACGACGTTGCGACACGTCGTAGCCCGTCGTCGCACGTGCTAACTTTGGAATCAGGATTCGTCGCTCCGGTTGATGCGCTGAACTTTCCAGCGAGGAATCTAATTGGAATCTGGACTTGGAGCGCGTTCTCTTATTCCAACCCCTGGCGTCGCTACCCGACGCCAGTGTAGCTTTCGCGTCGTGTTGAGGTAATGCTTTGCACCCTTAGGACTCCCAACCTATTTCCTGTTAATCAAGACTAAAATTGATGTTTTTAAAATGTTTTAAATGTTTTAAAACCACTAATCAAGATTAATAATATGGACTTTAGGCCGGTGGCCTTGTGCACGTAGGATAATTGTGATTTTGGACTCATTGGACGGTGTGCTCAGACGTTGTACTTGCAGGCAAGTGAAACTGGCCAACTCTTGTGTAGGGCCATGTTTTTAGGCCACTTCCTTGTTTTTAGCGTAAAAGAGACTAGTCAATGAAATGATAGCTGGCTAAACGCCTACTTGATCTAGTTTGACAACAAAACTAGATCCGTCACCTAAATTGATCTAGCTTGACAACGAAGCTAGATCTAACTCTTTAACTTGTTGATCATGCATACTAAACTGTCATGTTTACTTTCCTTACCTGTACGCTTTACTACTTGCCATGTCATGTCATCCATGCATTGAATGTCGCATTCGTAGCACATGCTACAATACTTGTACTTGTACTTCTTGTCCGGCTAGGTGCACCCCTATGCCATCATGAATGCTACTTCCTGGAAACGGGCCTCATGTGTTGGTCAAAAGCCAATGCCCGGTTTCCTTGTCCGGCTAGGTGCACCCCTATGCCATACTTGTTAAAAACACTTCCTGGCTCGTGATCCAGAAGCGAGCATTACCGTTCGGGGGTAAGGCCCTGGCTCGATACACGTGGAGGGGTAGGGATAAACGATCGCTTGAGCTAGGAGCTGGCCGTGCAGCCACTCTAGCCAAAAGGCAGAATCTCTGTGCACGAGGTGCTTACTTTACTTGTCTTGTACTAGTGAGTGTTACTTGTATAACTTGTCATCCATGCCAATTCCATGCTCGTACTTTACTTTACTTTACTTTACTTATTGCACTCATACTTTAAACTGCCATGTCATTGCATTCATGTTAGAACTGCTAGGTTGCTTTACCTACTTTCAGTTTCCTTGCACAAGTCTCTTGTAGACTTGCTGACATGTGCCCCTTGCTCTTTTGGGTGTCACATGTTAGACCCTGAGCCAGAGACCGTTGCTGAGTACGTGGTGTTTTGCTGACGCTGAGCCTGCATCCATGTCTGCCCAGGAGGAGTTTTGTGGACACCGATGACCATTCTTTGAGTCTTTGCTGAGCTTCCTTTTGTTTTAGGCCATCTGTTAGTTGTCGGTGCGTGGCACCTATACTTTGTACTTTGTACTTTTGTTGGCCATGTTTGGGCCTTTAGACTCTCTTTCTTTTTAGCCTGGTGGCTTTTTCTGCGATGTTGAAACTTATTTTATGGATATTCTGAGATATCTCTTTTGTCTCATTTCATTATTATTATCTTGGTTTCGTTCGCGTTGCAAGGACCTGCAGTTTTAAATTTGATTGACGCTTATCGGACTTAAAGCTTTGCAGCTTCAAGTCTGAGCGGACCTTCTCACGCTTCGCCTCCATATTTTTGGGAAGCGGAGCATGACAGGTTTTGTTGGTGGCCCATGCAGGTCCTGTCTTGCAATTGCGAATTAACGGAACAACGATAATAACGGAATGTCCATTAAATAAATTGCAACATCAGAGTCATAAGCCCTGAGTCTAGTCGTTTTCTTATGACACTAGGTGATAAGAAGACTTAGTTAGACGTCTGTGCTTGCTAGTTAGAGGCCTCTGATTGTTAGTTAGACTCCCTGCCAGCAATTGATTTAATCGTCGTAGGAGTTACCTTAGTGGTTCTTGTCTAATTCTGACCATATTAGACTTCTAGAATTTCCTTCAGTCGTTTGTTTGGGTTCATCGATTTCGGACCAAGCTGAACGCATTTCATTACCGTCTAGTTCCTTAGAAAGTCTTAGCGCTTAGTTCTTACTCTTTAGTTGGTCGACTGTAAGAGTGTCCCCGTAGATTTTCCTGGTTCATATCCTAGGCGTATGTATATCATGACCATCCTACCATTTTCCTTGCCGCGATTCACGAGATCGCCTCTTGACGATCGTCATCAATTTTCGAACCTCTCCGTTACAAATCTTGAATCTTCTGAAAGTATTTTTCGACTTCCTCTTTCCCTAAGTTTAAATTCGCTCAATTTTTAATATGTATATCTTATATTTCATACTCCTTCGTTGACTTGAATTCTTAAAATTTTTGTCGAAATTTTTGAATGCTAGCTTATTATATTTTTCCAGTCTATACTTTCGTACCGATGTAAAAACCTTGTCCCTTCATATACAAATTTTATTCTGAACCATACTTTTATTTTGCCCAATTCGATTTATAATTTTCTTTCCTGATTTATGCCATTCATTTACTTTTCAAGTCACACGGAATTTCAGCTTTTAGCAAGTCGATTTTAGCTCATCGTTTTCGCTATTTCAAATTTTTGTAAAAATTACTATTCCTGATCTAGACTCCCCATAATTTGGTTTCAAAGCCTTACTATCAATTTTGATAATTCTACTACTAAGTTATTATTATTATCTGTCCGCTCACCATACATGCTTTTAGAAAGAAAAAAATTTCTAGACTAAATTGAATTTCAATTATTTTTATATCCGTACCAGGCCCGTTGTGCTCGTATGCTAAGAACCTTGTGTAAACCAGTTTTATTTTTGGCACAACCTGGTTCCTCTAAAAGTAGTTCCAATATTGATCATTTTAAATTTCCTTTCCCTAGCTTAAAGACTTTAAAAGCGTTTAAAACGAACTTCAATTCTTCATTTACTTTAATTTCATTCTTTGAATTTCCAAAATTTTTGCCAAAATTATATTAAATTACTGCCGTTTAATATTTTGTAAAAACTACGTCCCTAATGTTCGTGTGAATGATTTACTTCCTTTTATAATGACTTTCTATAAACCATTTTCTCTTATTATGTATATTCGACTCCAACTCATTTTGAACAACTCGTTTTATCGATCTCCAAATATTTCTATACAGACGAGGATTCCAACTTTTGAAGTACAACAGTTTTCAAATTTCGCATATTTTAGCTTATGTTACTTCATTTCCCAATCCTATAAAAGTATCACCACATCTCCCTTTCCTCTACCTAAACATTCACCAGTGAATCACTGTTTCACCTAACCAAGCTGTCTCCTTGTATTCGTCCTATCTGAACTCGTGCTTATCGATGCTTCCCTCGTCACGCTTTCGACCTCAATCTTCCTCTATTGCTTAGGCTTTAGTGCTTGTCAATGTTTGTGTTAACTCTAAGTTGTTAGTAGGCCCTTGGACCTTGTAATGTAGTCGTAGTGCATGTACCTAAGTTGTGTACGTGGGCTTGAATGAGTATACCCACATAGTATACGGATGCTTGTCTAATGTGTCACATATATACATACTCGGAGCTATTCGTGATATTATAAGGTTGTTTGTGTGTTAGTATTTATAGATTTGAGTGTGGTTAGCTATACCATACTAGGGATGCCTGTGTATATAAGAGTTAGTGTTGGAATATCTAATGGAGTGTATGTAGTCAGAGATACTTGTAATGGTTGAAATAAAATGATTGGTAAAGCTATGTGTATGTTAGGTGTGATAATAATAGGTGTACGTATAGTTAAGTGAGTAGGCCTATTATATGACATGTATGTTAGTACGTGTGAGTATGTGCTCGTACGTAGATATGAATTGTGCTTAGGCGTAAGTAGTTATATTTTGTTGCATGAGTATATAGGTGATATACATATGGTAGTAGGATTATAATTTTGATTGGTATTTCTTGCTTTTACGGGATGTTGTATGCGTGCATACCGTGAGGTATACACGACTATTGCACATCTTAATTATGTATGTATAGATGTGTTAGTATACTAATTATAGGTAGTAGGCTATGGTGTGAATATATATGTTACATGTGTGTGACTATACGATGAATGCGCACGTATTAGGGAGTGTATTATAATTATACGTGTGCTGATTTCTGTATTATTATTATTATGGTATATAGAGTGATTGAACTATGTGAGTATTACCTGACTAAATATTAAGTGTGATTGACTTATGGAATGTATATGGTTGTATTGGTAGACATATATATGTTGGAGTGGTATTGGTATAGGTATAAATGTTGTGTTACATATATAGGATATTCTGATATGTGTTTTGAGTCTCACTCAAGCTTGAGTGGGTATGCTCTAAGTAAATTGTTAGGTATGTCTGAAGTTTGAATATAACAATGCTTGATGTATATATAGTGATAGGAGTGTTTGTGCCTGGTTTTGCTACGCACAAGGTTGTGAGTCGCTATACCAGTATATAGTTATAGGTGTTGGTCTTGAGGTATAGCTATTTACTAAGGACTTGCCTGGGTGAACGTGTGTGTGCTAGCTAAACTAGGGGTGTAGATGTGCTAACTATATAATGGTACGATTGGTATGCGTGAATGAAATGTTAGCGTGTATGGGTGTGCACCATGCACGGGTAAGTATGTGCTTTCTTATATGTATTGATGACTATGGTATACGTGGCGTGTCGTAAACACAGTTATAGGACCGTATGTGGTGTGAATTTATGGTGAACTATTTGCATGTATTTGAATGACTATATATATTGAGAAATTATAGCAGAGGTGAATGTATATTAGATATAGTGAAGCTTGATTTAAAAATGGTATGGTGTGATCACATGAGTTGATGTGTTGGATGTATACTAGGAAATATTAGGGAGTTGTATACCCATGTTTTGTTTACGCATAGATAGTTATCTATACGTAGAACAACGACTGTATTTGCTAGCGTGAGATTATACTTATATGAGTATCTGAAACATTGTTTTGTGTTAGGTAAGTAGTAGTTATATAAAGGATGAATGCTTATATATATGATTGAAATGCATGTATGAATTTGACGGACTATAATAGGTATAAGTGTATAACGTACGTGAATGTATATACGTGTTGGTAGTGTTAATGTTTGACTACCTTGTGCATATATAAGTACTTGTAATGACTATACCTGGTTTGAATTATAATGTGACATGATTGGGGTAGTTACTAGAGCAACTAGATATAATAGAAAGCCTGAGGACGGACTTTATTCTAAGGTGGGGAGGATGTAACGACCACTTTTCGTTGTACGATGTTCGTGCACGTGCTTTTGGCCGTGCACGTGTTTATTTTAGACTTTGGATGTTTGCGAACACTTCGATGCGATATGCCGTTGTGAACGTCTCTGAGAGTATTAAATTGTGGCATTAAATTGGAACGACATTTCTCGAGTCGTTCTCCCACGATTTGAACTTATTCGAAGAGACGTTGTGATTTTCACTTTTGACGGAAGACGTTTCTATTTTTAGTTTCGTTGTCCGACGTTGAAATTGAGATCCGTCTTCTTAGATAGCTTTCCTTTGTCATCACGATCACCCCGATATTTATTTCATAATTTTTGGAGTTTATTTGACCACTTTTATATTTTTAGCAAGCTTTAAAATATTTTTAATAATTAAGTTTTAAATTATTTTCGGCCAAATAAAATTTATTTGAGTTTCAAACGTTTTAAGTAATTTTTGAGCCAAATCTTAGCCCCTATCTTGGCCGCACCCAATCCCTATGTGATTAGGAAGAGTAGATTTGAATTTTAAATTATTTTAAACTCCTAATCCCATTAGGATTAGCCCTAGACCAAGTCAACCCATCTACACTATATAAACAACCTTTAGGAAGACCTATTTTTCGCAAGAAAATAACCCTAGCCGCTTCCAAAACCCAAATTTGACGTTGCGACGAATCGTCGCAACGTTGCGACGAACTTCCCCCGCACCGACCGAGGAAACAGGCCCATTTTCCCCGCACCGACCGCTGCTCCGCCTGCACCAAGCTTCGCACAGCCGCTCCGCATCGCCCCGCTCGCATCTCCGTGTCCGACAGAGAGAATCTCTCGGTCAGACTGAGAGATTTCCCCGCTCCGCTCCGCACCCGCACCGCTGCAAGCCCCCGCTCTGTCGCCCGCACCAAGCCCCCGCTCCGCCCCATGTCTGACCGAGGCGCCAGCCCGCACCGACCGAAGGCCGCAACGTTGCAACGGTTGCAACATTGCAACGACCCGCCCAAGCGCCCGACCGACGCTGTCGCCCGCACCGACCGAGAATTTCTCCCGCACCCACTGCTGCGACCGACCCAAGCGCTGCACAAGCCCCGTTCCCCCGCACCGACCGATGGAATCCCCCGCACCGAGCGTGTCCGACCGAGAGGCATTCGTCGCAACCCCGCACCCGTCGCACCACTTGCCACCGTGGGCCCCCCAAGTTCTCCAGAGGTATTGTGGGTCCCCTATTGGTCCCTAGGACTACTGTGGGCCCCACCTAGGTGCTTTCTCTCCCACAATTTGCCACGTACGACGTTGCGACACGTCGTAGCCCGTCCTCGCACGTGCTAACTTTGGAATCTGGATTCGTCGCTCCGGTTGATGCGCTAAACTTTCCAGCGAGGAATCTAATTGGAATCTGGACTTGGAGCGCGTTCTCTTATTCCAACCCCCGGCGTCGCTACCCGACGCCAGTGTAGCTTTCGCGTCGTGTTGAGGTAACGCTTTGCACCCTTAGGACCCCCAACCTATTTCCTGTTAATCAAGACTAAAATTGATGTTTTTAAAATGTTTTAAATGTTTTAAAACCACTAATCAAGATTAATAATATGGACTTTAGGCCGGTGGCCTTGTGTACGTATGATAATTGTGATTTTGGACTCATTGGACGGTGTGCTCAGACGTTGTACTTGCAGGCAAGTGAAACTGGCCAACTCTTGTGTAGGGCCATGTTTTTAGGCCACTTCCTTGTTTTTAGCGTAAACGAGACTAGTCAGTGAAATGATAGCTGGCTAGACGCCTACTTGATCTAGTTTGACAACGAAACTAGATCCGTCACCTAAATTGATCTAGCTTGACAACGAAGCTAGATCTAACTCTTTAACTTGTTGATCATGCATACTAAACTGTCATGTTTACTTTCCTTACCTGTACGCTTTACTACTTGCCATGTCATGTCATCCATGCATTGAATGTCGCATTCGTAGCACACGCTACAATACTTGTACTTGTACTTCTTGTCCGGCTAGGTGCACCCCTATGCCATCATGAATGCTACTTCCTGGAAACGGGCCTCATGTGTTGGTCAAAAGCCAATGCCCGGTTTCCTTGTCCGGCTAGGTGCACCCCTATGCCATACTTGTTAAAAACACTTCCTGGCTCGTGATCCAGAAGCGAGCATTACCGTTCGGGGGTAAGGCCCTGGCTCGATACACGTGGAGGGGTAGGGATAAACGATCGCTTGAGCTAGGAGCTGGCCGCGCAGCCACTCTAGCCAAAAGGCGGAATCTCTGTGCACGAGGTGCTTACTTTACTTGTCTTGTACTAGTGAGTGTTACTTGTATAACTTGTCATCCATGCCAATTCCATGCTCGTACTTTACTTTACTTTACTTTACTTGTTGCACTCATACTTTAAACTGCCATGTCATTGCATTCATTTTAGAACTGCTAGGTTGCTTTACCTACTTTCAGTTTCCTTGCACAAGTCTCTTGTAGACTTGCTGACATGTGCCCCTTGCTCTTTTGGGTGTCACATGTTAGACCCTGAGCCAGAGACCGTTGCTGAGTACGTGGTGTTTTGCTGACGCTGAACCTGAGTCCATGTCTGCCCAGGAGGAGTTTTGTGGACACCGGTGACCATTCTTTGAGTCTTTGATGAGCTTCCTTTTGTTTTAGGCCATCTGTTAGTTGTCGATGCGTGGCACCTATACTTTGTACTTTGTACTTTTGTTGGCCATGTTTGGGCCTTTAGACTCTCTTTCTTTTTAGCCTGGTGGCTTTTTCTGTGATGTTGAAACTTATTTTATGGATATTCTGAGATATCTCTTTTGTCTCATTTCATTATTATTATCTTTGTTTCGTTCGCGTTGCAAGGACCTGCAGTTTTAAATTTGATTGACGCTTATCGGACTTAAAGCTTTGCAGCTTCAAGTCTGAGCGGACCTTCTCACACTTCGCCTCCATAATTTTGGGAAGCGGGGCGTGACACCTTCCACTACGGCCACCCCCCAGCTCCCTACACCATTCTGCCCAACCCCGCTCGTATGATCATCCATCTTGTGGCAGACTGGACCTTCCCGCCTAATCCTGAATTTCTTGGGGGGTTGCGTCTTCCATTCATCCCGGGCGCAACTAGACCACCTTCCCATGCCGTCCACTTAGGCGAGCAGGACATCTCTGTGCACCGTGATGACCATGGGGCTGGTCCTAGTCATGTCATCCCAGCTTCCGTCCCGATCACCACTGTCGCCACCTCTCCAGTCCGCACTACCTCCTCCTCCTCCTTCCGTCGTGCCACTTCTGCTCGTCTCGCTCTTGAGACTGAGCTGGCTTCGCTCCGCGCTGTCGTCTCGTCCTCCACCTCTTCGGTCCCACCCCCTTTGATTTTCTCTCACCCATGTTTTCTCGCACTTGAGAGGAACGTGTCCGCCATCCTCCGCCTTCTCACTCACGTCCACGGACCACCCCCACCCACACCACACCCCTCACCCACACCTTCACCGCCTCGACGATTTTCACCTCCCCCATCACATTCTTCACCTCCACCATCACCACCTAGGCGACCATCCCCTCCTATCACTACTTCCATCCCCACTACCTCATCTACTCCCACCGTTTCCATTCCCTCCACTATCGCCCCCCCCCCCCCCCCCCCCACAGCTCCACTACCCTCCACTTCCGTCCCTCCAAACATGCGCTGCAAGAAATTGCAAGTGCGTTCTCGATCACTTCCCCCAACATCCTCACCTACCCACGTACCTCCACCACCCACCACCACCTTGGTCGCCATTTCACTCCCACTCACCGTCATTACCTCCACACCACCCATCGTCCACACTTCCTCCACACCCACTGATCCATCACCTCGACCACTTTCTCCACTTCTCCGCACACCTGTCACTTCACCCACCCACAACGCATCTCCCACTTCTTCTGCCGAGGAGGACGAGGATGTTTCCTCTTCTGCTTTTTGATTTCGTTTTTGTTTTATTGACCTCCCCCTTGCATATCTCTGCATTTTCATGATCGCATCATGTCGCTAGCATTGTCATGTCTATCTTGGGGGAAGTCATTTTTTCTGTGTGCTGTCGTGTGTCGGTTTTCTTTGTGTGTTTGTTTATTTGTCGTGTCGTGTGATTTTCCTTTATTTATTTTTTTTATTTTATTTTCTGTTTATATGTCGTGTGGTGTGATTTTTATTTTTATTCTCATTTTCAGTTTCGTTTGTGTGATTTTCTTGTCTTTCGTGTCTTTTTGTGTCTGTGCGTATTCCCCCCCATATTCATTGCCCTCCCGTATTTAATTCTTTTGCATTGGGGACAATGCAAGCTTCAACTTGGGGGAGTCGCACTTTGTGCATCATTTGTCTCTTTTTCTTCGTTATTTGAGTCGTTTTTTCTCCGTGTTTTTCTTTCTCTTTTTCTTTTCTTCTTTTTATCTCTTTCTCCTAGAGATGAACCTGTCGCTTTCGAAAACACTTGGAATAGGGAATTTCTAGCTATTATCTAGGTGAGAGTGTGGTGATGTCCGAGTCCCTAGCTGTGGAGTCCTTGACACATGATGCGTTTCTATTCTCATACTCTTCTCAAGCATGCTTGAGCTATATATTCACAGCTACTTCTAAATCGAATCGATATTTGGGTCATTTCTTGGATTTGTGTATATGGAGCCTATTGCACGATGTAGATAGTAACACCAACTGCTAGCACACAACCACACTCATTTGTGCTTCACGACGTGGGCCCACGGCACTTGTCTGGACTCGTATTCCTCAGTTTAGTGATGTGATTTGGCGTTTGTTTTCTTGGTGTGTTGTTTTTGATTTTGTTGGCCCTGAAGGGCGATTTAGGATTTAGAGTTCTCTTCTTTCTCTCTTTCTCTCTATTGTCTCCCTCCGAGCTCCTACTCTCACTCGTCTTCCTCGAGGACGAGGAAGGGTTCAGCTTGGGGGATTTTGACGTGCGTTTATATTTCATATATTCACGCACGTCTTCTTTTGTGTTTTTCCGCTATTTTCCGCCGTCTAGTATTCATTTTCTCGTGTTTTCTTGTTTTCTTTCACTTTTCCGTGTTTTTGTATGTTTGCAGGAGTTTACCGACATAGGGGACATAAAACGACGGTTTCATAAGTCCCCGGAACAACGGGAGGAGTCACGCGTGATCCAGGGGGTCAAACGACGAAGATCACATCTTTCAGCCCCCCACCCGATCGGTTCGACACAGCCAACCGATCAGGTGATGCACGCATGCACGACCAGGTCAGCTACTGAAGCAACGAAGGTATCAACCGACCGAGTCACCGACCGGTTCAACCGACTGATCTCTCTGGAAACTAGAGCTGAAACTCAACCGATCGGGTGATCTTCACCCGGTCGGTTCACCTGTAGTCGTTTCTCCGAAGAAGATGACCCGGAGAGCTCACCCGACCGTCAGCAGACCGTGCCAAAATGTCCGAAGTTACTGTCTTTTGGGGCAATAATTCCAACCGATCGGTTGATTTATCAACCGATCGGTTCACCCGACGACGATCAAGATCCAAACAACGAGTAGCTTCCATCAACCGACCGTGTCGTCTGACCAGGTGAAGTCTCGAGGATGGCTGCCGAAGTTCGCAGTAAGTCACCTGATCCGGTGATTCTTCACCCGATCGGGTGATGTCGTTTTCTATATATACAGAACCTAGGTTTCCAGATTCGGTAGTTGTTATTTTTTGCTGTTTTTCTCTCTCTTGACGGCTGTAATTTTCTAGATATTTGTAAGTCGTCTGATCTTTACCAAACTTTAATATAGTGTTATTTGCATTGCTCTTACTGCTTTTCAATCGCTTGATCATGTTTTTAACGGTCGATTTTGATTTAGATTGCTTTTTAGTAAATATGTGTGAGTAGTTCCCAAATCTGGGATTTTGGTTGAAACCCCTTCGTGGATCCTCCCCGATGCGTCCAAAGGACTATGAAATCGATAGGGATTAGGAATCTACCAGTTACGCGGGGTGTTTTATTGTCATTGGTGGGAAAAAGACAGCCTTTGACCGTTGGGCCAAGGGGGAAGAAACTTGGCGGTTGACTCCCTAGCCATAGCTCACGCCCTTAGCGTAGACGTCGAATCCTAGCACGCGGGAGCGGCATGATGAGATGTTGGGAGTTATCGTTGCGAGCTTACTGCTCCCGGAGTCGGTCAGTGTTAATGGACATGGGAATTTCCACTGACCGAACCCGGGAAGTCCGGTGTATCATCCTGGGCACCGACCGGAACATCGGGCCCATGGGACGCTGGTACCACTCTTAGAGGCAACGTCTCACCATTAGACCCTAATTCCGATCGTTATCCTACCCGTAGGCCGTATCGGTGAGAATCGCACGATAGGGTGGAAACCGAAGTCCTAGGTTTTCCCTTTATATTGTTTATCCCTCGCATTCTATTTTCTGTGACAACCCATCTACCGATTCGGGCTAGCTCGCCCATGGGGTGAATTTGGTCCTTCTTGACACAAGCACAACCACGTCTCCCTGAGTTCGACCCCCAAGCCACACTACAACACCGTGAGCTTGTGGTTATAAATATTTAAATCTCACGCCCCCATTCATATATCGCACACATCTGACACGCACATCACGGGGACGTCACCCGTCCGCACGTGAGCTAAGCCCCGCGTGCTATGCATGTGGGTTTCCCCCCACGGGTCGGGTCTGACCCGCTACCTCCTGGCGGGTCTGACCCGCCAGATGCGGGTCTGACCTGCAACCCACTTAGGGCCTTTCTTTGCTATTTTTGCTTTTCTGTGATCGTTTGAGCTCCAATTTGAACGCGGTTTCTTCCTATGGATTTCTCCGAAAGTCCCCTTCGTTCTCATACAACTTTGTCAATTTAATACCAAGCATTAATTTGTACCAAGCACTAAACTCTTTAGCTTTTAAGTTCACAACTTATTTGTGAGCAAAATCACTCTATTACATCAAATGCATTCCTCTTAACATACATCCTATTACTAAGACATGAATACAACTCGGTGTGAGACCCTACAGCCTGACCCTACAACAGGTTGGGACTCGAAATCCCTAGACGGCAATAACCACAAGCAGCAGGTGTCGTCCCTGTTTCGGTATCATAATTACGTAATTGACTTGTCGACAAAAGTATTACCGAGATCACTCTGACTATGTCCATGACTAATACCACAGTTTTAGTCCCTTTATCTTAACTATGTCATGTGCACAGCCTAGGGTATGGCAACCTGTCAACCCCACTAGCTAGCACTGGCCAGTATCTTTCGGTCTATGGTATATACATATTGTACTTCCTACAACATACTTTTGCCATGGTTTTACCAAGAGCCGTACTGAGCCTATGACACTAACTTTCCATTAACGGAAGAGACGAATCCTCTCTTGATCACTACTCACCTCGTACGCTTCAAGTGTCACCCGACCTAAGACCTTTCAACAGGCCTTGCCTCGAAGCTAGATCATAGATCTAAGCAATATTGTTCACGCACAGGTTTGTACGGTGATCTCAAGTCCTAAGGACCGACTTGCCTATCGTCACTAGAGAGTTATTAATGACAGTTAGTTAATGTACAACCATTTGATAACTCTTTATTGGGTCGTTCAGTGGACTCATTCTCTAATGAGCACCTATGTCTTGTCTCCGACTTCACTAAGTCGCATGATTATGAGATCATCAAGAGAAAGACATAATGGTCTGTCTGATGTGTCGATATCCTTGTCTCGACGCATCTATGACCACGAATGTTTTAAGACTCTAGCTCCTATCAGTCAAACATTTCCCATAATCGTGATCTCTATCTCAAAACATGTATGACCTAACTATGAGTCTAAGGAAATTATCTCAGCAACATATTAATAGAAAACTACTCAGACAATTGATACGAGAAAGCATACTTTCATTCATGAACAAGATGTTTACATAAATAAATTGCCTCGAGGGCATACATCTCTTAACAAATACATGTGCAAATTCAGCAGGATACTATAAGGAGTGTGTGTTGGTCCTTGCAGCTATAAGTACTGGCCTCTCAGGTTGGACCTGATCATGTGAATGTTTGTGAGGACTGAGAGGTCCAGAGAGATAGGACTAGCAACTGGGGATGTGGTATCAGGGATCTGAAGGGAGATAAGAGGGTGGCAAGCGATCAATGTAATAAAGTCGCCACAGCAAATATTTCCAGTAGTGGATGTGGCAATGAACATAAGCCTATGAGCTAGCCACGACCCATCATGAAATAATCTACGTGGGGGAATGGTGTCGGTGGCTCGAACAACATGTGGCTGTGTCATTGCCCATAAGAAGAGGAGCTCATGTCGTGATATTGTGTTTGTCTCCTCCTTGCAAAATAGTGTATTCGCTAGATGCGGTGGGCGAGGCGTAAGGATAGGTGTATGATCGAAGAGGCCTTCGTCGAAGTCCGAGGGAAGGCTCCCATCCCAGTGATCAAATCCCAAAATTGGGAGGCATTGAAAGCGTCAGGAAGGGAGCTAGCAGGGCCTATAAAACTTTCGGTAGTGGCTGTAGGCCAAAGCAAGAGGGTGTTCAAGGCATCGAAAGAAAAGGTGTAATCAGTTTTCATGATCCTGAATCCTAAGCCTGAGCCTATGTGTCTAATAAAGCTGAAAAACTCAAGGCTGAGTCTTATATAGTTGCGGGATTCATATGCTAGGAATTCGTTCCATCATAAGTTAGAAAATAACATTGGGACTCCCTCAACGGCCCCTAGTGTTTCGAGAGCACACATGCTCGAACATTTCGTGGGAAGAATGAGCCACCAAGATAGGGTTAGGAAACGATCTCGTTGGGCTTCAGTTGTAAATATAATCCACATGGTATCAACCTGGGTTGGGGCAGTGGCTTGTGGAGGTGCTGAGGATGATGAGGGCATGTCGGATGTTCGTCGACGTGTGGCCCTACGACATGGTGGTGAGTCAGATGGTGGTGATGTGTGCTTCATGCATGGGGACATCATGGTGTATATGAGAGTGATAGTGCGAAAACCAGGCACGGTAGCCATGCAAAATGCAAGCAACAACTACAACCAAGCTATAACGAGTGTGTAGCAAAAATCCAAAAAAATTCTGGTAAAAACTGAGAATGTAGAGTAAGGAGTGAATTTACCCAGAACCGATGTTGATCTTCACTAATACGCCAAGCTATGGACTTTGGTTTTACTTGTTGGTAGCAATGATCTATGAACTTCATGTTTGATAATAACAAACGTGTGTGAATGTTTTTAATGTGTGCGTTAAGTGTTTCAGAAGTGGCGAGGACGTAATTTTTTCAAAGTAATGGCTAAGTCAAAAGATGGAGGAATTGCTATGCGCATAGCATATCGGACTTGGTAGCATATCGGACTTGGTCAAGATGGCTAAGAGATGAGAGAATCTCTTTCCATATCAAAGGGGATTGAGCATATCAATTAGAGATCTAATCCTATTACAATTCTAACTCATATCAAATCTATTCAAATCCTAAATTGCTTGCCTCATTCCTATCCCTAACAGGACTCTTCCCTTGCCGCACAAAACCCTAACCCGCTCTTATAAAAACCAACACCAAAGGGCTATCAAAATTGTGGAAATCAAAAGTAGGTTAGCCAAAACTCTTTTTCCTAGCAACTCATGCAATCCCTTCAATGCCACAACCTGTTCCAAAACTTCAAGGAAAAAGAAAACCAAATAGTACCGCAATTTTTGACTTGGTGAAATCCCTTTGCTGAATTCTTCCCATAGCTGAAATTTCTATTGCCAATTCACAAGAGCCCAGCCGCAAAAATTGACTTTCAAAACAAATCCTAAGAGCAGCTTTTACAATTGTTTTAGCAATTCCTCAAAGGGCAGCCGCAACATCCCAACATCCCATTGGAATTCCCCAAGACCGCATGTTCTTTCAACAGGACAACTATGTTGTTTTTAAATTCTCTTTGAAATCCCATGCATTTTCTCTATATCCCTTTGCTAAAAATAATCACTCTCCAAGAGCTCAGCCAGCCAAAACTTTTGACCAAGAAAAGCCGGAAGTTTTGCTTCATATTCCAATAAGCCTAATCCTCCAAAAATCTAGAGAAGCCAATCTTCAGGTTATCTGCAAGTTTTGACCAAAAGAAAGCCAAGCTGTGACCTGCTTGCTTCATGTGTGACTTGCTTGCCTCATACAGTGGAGAAAGTTGTGACTTGCTTGCTTCAAAGATTGGTGGATGCCTTAACTTGATTGCCTCAGAACTGATGATTGAGCTGCTGACTGTCGGGGACTTCAGAGGGGACTACTACCTGTCAGACGAGATCTGACCACACGTTGAACGACAGAGTCATCGATGCCGTCACAACTGAGAGATTCTAAACTTTATACTCTATTATATTTGTGATTATGGCGTTGTGACCTTTGTAGAACTATTTTATTATTTGTTTGGGGACCTGGCTAGTTGGGACTAGCCAAGAGAGAGCTTTACTAGGATTGTTATTGTTTGGGCACTTTGGTGAGTGCAGTTACTGAGAGCCAGGTGAGTGTAAAGTTGGTGCTCTAGCTACAGGTTGTACCAGTTAACTTTAATAATCTAGTATTGCTTTTGGGGCTGGACATAGGTCGTTAGGATGACCAAACCAGGGTATATCGCCTGTGTATACTGTGACTGCTTTACTATACTCTGCGTCTGACTAATTATGCTATAACTGCCTAAGATTTCGTGTGGGTTGCATGAATATTTTTATAAGCCTATTCACCCCCTTTGGCTTAGATCCAGATCCAACAAGTGGTATCAGAGCCAGTTTAGAGGATCTAGCCTAGTTGACCATGTCTATGAATATGTCTAATTCTGCTTTTGCTGAGGGTCAATCTATTTCCCGTCCCCCGAAGTTTAACGGTGTTGATTTTGCTTATTGGAAAACTAGGATGAGGATATACTTAGCTGATGTTGATTATGATGTATGAAGTATTGTAGAAAAAGGCTATAAATATCCCACTACTAAAATTGAAGATAATGAAATATTAAAACCAGAAGATAAGTGGGATGATCATGATAAGAAATGTTTTTCTTTAAATAATAAAGCGATGTGCTCTAATTTGTTTTTTAGATAAAGCTGAGTTTAACCGTATATCTCAATGTCAAACTACGCAGGAAATTTGGCATACCCTGGAGGTGACTCATGAGGGTACATCGCATGTGAAGGAGTCCGGACTTGCATTGCTCAGCACTGAATATGAAAGCCTCCGCATGCTTCCATCAGAGTCAATTAAGGAAATGTTTGGGAGGTTCACAGACATCATCTACAAATCTACCTCTCTTGGAAAGCCGTACTCGAGTCTGGAGCAAATCAGAAAGATCTTGAGAGCGTTGCCTAGCTCCTTCCGCCCCAAGATTAAAGCTATTTGGGAAGCGAAGGATTTATCGCAGATAAAAGTGGAAGACCTGACAGGGAACCTGATGTCCCATGAGCTGGAGTTGTAGAGCATTTGTAACGACCGGTGTTTGTAATAAATATTTTATATGAATAATATTGAATTTCCCTTCCTTGTATGTTTTTCCTCGGTTGAATCCTCACATTTTAGCTTAAATAATGCCGTAATTCTAGAGTTAGAACGATCCTAGAAGCCATAGAATCTTTCCCGAAGCTTCGCGCTTCGTTTCGGCACTTCTGCTGCAACTTAGTTGGTTCACGAAGGAGAACCAACCGACTAGAATGAGATCTAGTCGGTCGGCAATCCTTCATGGACCGACTAGTTCAACGTATTAAAATAGCTGAGTTACTGTTTGTCGTTAGTCGGTCTAAGAACGATTTCCGACCGACTAGGTTGCAAACTAGTCGGTCAGCTGTTGTTCTTCAACCGACTAATTCTTGTACAGTCTTTTCTACAGTAGTTACTGTATATTTTTAGTCGGTTAAGAGTTGCTCTTCAACCGACTAGTTCTAATTCTCTTCTTGTACCTTTTGGTTGCATTTTAGTCGGTCAATGTTGGTCGACCGACCGACTAGTTCTTAAACTAGTCGGTCACCAGTTGTGCTTTGATCGACTAATTTAGTTGACCTGTACCAAACCTATTCTCAGTTTGCCATTTAGTCGGTCTACGTTAGACGACCGACCGACTAGTTCTTAAACTAGTCGGTCAACCACTCTTCCTTGACCGACTAATTGACCCCGAAACCCTAGATCTATTTTCCAGCCGTCGATTTATCTTTATTTAATCCGTCGATTCTATCATTCTTCATTCATTCTTTCTGAGCCAAGATCATTCACAAATCATCCCTAAACTTCCCTAAATCATTTCTTTCATCCTTGGAGGTTCTTGCTCGCCGTATCTCGCGCCGATTACCGATCTAGGTCGCCGAGATCCCATTTTCGGCCATAGTCTCCTGGGATCGTTCTTCGTCACCAAAATCAAGATCCGTTTTGGTGTCTTCCGTCTACTACTCTGCGCGAATTCATCTACCATAGGACATCGTTCTCGTTACTCACGTCGATCAACAATTCGGTACCAGGCAAGTGAAACTTGCCAACCCTTCTTTAGGCCATGTTTTTAGGCCAATTCTTGTACTAGCGTAAAAGAGACTAGATCGTGAAATGATAGCGATCTAGGCGCAACTTTGACATCTAGCTTGACAACGAAGCTAGATCCGACACCTTGCCATATCATTCATGCATAGATATCTGCCATGTTTAAATTCCTTAACTGTACGCATTTGAATTGTTAACTGCCATGCATTGCATCTTACATGTCATCCTAGTTAAACTTGCATCGTAGCACACGCTACGCTACATGTACCAAATCCGTGTTTTCGTGTTACCGGCTAGGCACCTGTTATGCGGGCATAACCCTACGCCATCCGTGTTAAAAACACTTCCTGGCTCGTGATCCAGAAGCGAGCATTCCGTGTTCGGGGGTAATGCCCTGGCTTGACACACGTGGAGGGGTAGGGATAAACGATCACTTGAGCGTAAGAGTTGGCCCGTACAGCCACTCTAGCCAAAGGGCGGAATCTCTGTGCACGACGTGATTACAATTCCAGTACTTATCTTTTACTTGTTTACTTGCCTTGCCATGTCATTTGCCATGCTATATCATGCCATACTTTACTTTAGAACTGCTAGGTTGCTTTACTTTCATAGTTGTCAGACTTTACTTTAGAGCTACTAGGTTGTTTCCTTTTACAGTTTCCTTGCACAAGTCTTTTTTTAGACTTGCTGACATGTGCCCCTTCTCTTTGGGTGACGCATGTTAGTTGCTGAGCCAGAGACTGTTGTGGAGGGTGACGAGTACGTGGAGTTCGTGCCCGAACCTGTTGGTGACGTTGGGTACGAGGACACTGGTGATCAATCTTAGAGATCTTCCGTACTTTTCTTTTATTAGCTGTGGTTGTCGGTGAGTAGCACCGTTTTGTTAGTTTCTTTTGGCCATGCTCATGCCTGGTACTTTTTGACTCTTTTGTTGCCTGGTGGCATTTTTGGTTGTGGACTTTTGTTGGACCATGAGTTGAATAAATGCTATTTTATTCGTCTCTTTTGCTATTATTATTATTGTTGTTCTGAGTCACATTACAGGGACCTATTACTTCGTTTTATTTGACGCTTATCGGACTTACAGCTTTGCAGCTTCAGGTCCGTGCGGACCTTCTCACGCTTCGCCTCCATGTTTTTGGGAAGCGGGGCGTGACAGGTTTCTTTGGTGGCCCATGCAGGTCTCATTTTCTGTAACTGTGACTTAATCGGAATAACAATAAGAATTATAGAAAGTTCAATAAACAAAAATTCAACACCGTGCCTTAGGCTAAGAGTCTGATCTGTTTCGTTTTCCTGTGTCAATAGATGGCTGGGAGACGGAATACCCGTGGTGGTGGTGGTGTGCCCCCTCGCGACCAGGAGCCAGACCGGGAGCCCACTGCCGGAGAGATGATGAGGATGATGCATCAGATGATGCAGGTGCAGCAAGGAATTCTGCAGACTGTCCGGAATGTTCCGCCTGCTCGTGCAGCGCCGGTTGTTCAGGCTGCCCCTCGCTTCGAGCCCGGAGCGAAGCAATTTCGGGAGCTGGGTCCCGCTTACTTTGACGGGACCGAAGGACCCCTGGCTGCAGATGAATGGACCAGGAACATGGAAGACAATCTGAAGATGTCAAAGGTCGACCCGACTGGATGGGTTGATCTCGCAAAGCGACAGCTGAAGGACAACCAGAGGAACTGGTGGGATGCCGAGGAGGAGTTGCTGGAGGAGCCTATTACTTGGGCTACCTTCAAGTCCAGGTTTGATGAGGAATATTTTTCTAAGGCCGCCAGGAGGGAAATGGCTCAGCGCTTCATTGATTTGAAGAAAGGGAATTTGACGGTGGACCAGTACCACCAGTAATTTACGAGGCTGAGTCGTTTGCACCGAAGATGGTGCAGGATGCTGAGGAGAGAGCCCAGAGGTTTCTGCAGGGGCTTTCTTTGGATCTGCAGAGCTATGTCACTTCTTCTGATTCGGAGACTTACCAGAAGGTTCTGATTACGGCCAAGAGGCAGGAGAGGATTGTGAATCAGAAGAGGGGACAGTTTTCTGGCACTGGGAAGAGGCCTATGGAGCATGCCAGAGCAGTGGTGAGACCGGGGCACGGGCCCAACCAGCCTGTGCAGTTCAAGAGGCCCGGAGGACCTCCTACTTTGAAGACTTGCAATTTCTGTGGCAAGACTGGGCATGTCAAGGAGCAGTGCCGGAAGATGCTGGGGCAGTGTCTGGTTTGTGGAGATCATGTGCATACCATGAAGGACTGTCCAAAGCCGAAGCAGCCATGGAGGGCACCTGTCACAGCTCAGCCGTTGCAACAGAGGGCACCTGTTCCTGTTGGACGTGGGGCGCCTCTCGTTCCTCAGAGGCAGGCTTTTCAGCAGGCTGTCCAGCTGAGGCGACAGGCATTTCTGATGACTGCTGCTGAGACCGAGACGCTGGATGAGGTTATCACATGTAACTTTCTATTTAGCTGTTCCTTTCATTAGTTTGGTTGTTAGATATGTTAGTTGTTTGCATATGTTTGATTGCTAGAATAGAATTTGATTGTTAGACTGTCTGTTAGGTGTGATTTTGGTCTGCGCTATTCCTGCACAAGTTCTCTTTGACTCTGGTGCATCCATGTGCATCATTTCTCGGAGCTTCGTGGAGAGGCATTCCTTGTCGACCTCCTCTCTTTCCCAGAGTTGGAACGTCGTCACAGGGAATGGTGTGATTTCGGTGCATCGTGGGTGCAATTCTTGCCCGTTGGTGGTCTGTGGACACGAGCTGTATGCTGACTTTATTGTCCACGACATCATCAATTACGATGCAGTGCTTGGGATGGATTGGCTTGCGAGCTTCTATGCTACGATCGACTGTCGGAGGAAGAAGGTGGTGTTCGAGATTCCCGGACATCATGTGTTTGAGTTCAACCGTGGTAGCAGTTCGCTTGGTCCGGTCAGGTTTCGGGCCAAGCCGGTGGAGTCTGTGGCTATGCTGATGGAGCAGGGTAGGCCTGCTGTAGTGCGTGATTTTGATGACGTCTTCCCCGAGAAGATGTCTGGTCTGTCGCCCGATCGAGCTCTGGAATTTTCTATTGACCTGATTCCGGGAGCGCAGCCCATTTCAAAGGCACCTTACTGTATGGCTCCGGCGGAATTGGAGGAGTTGCGGAAGCAGTTGGACGAGCTTTTTCGGAAGGGTTACATTAATCCCAGTGCGTCTCCGTGGGGAGCACCGGTCCTGCTGGTGAAGAAGACGGACGGTTCGTGTCGCATGTGCGTGGATTATCGAGGGCTGAATGCGGTGACTGTGAAGAATAAGTACCCATTGCCGCAGATTGATGATATTTTTGATCAGCTAGGAGGATCGAGGGTATTCTCCAAATTGGACCTGAGGAGTGGATATCACCAGCTGAAGGTGAGGAAAGAGGATATTCCGAAGACGGCTTTCAGGACAAAGTATGGTAACCACGAGTTCGTGGTTATGCCATTTGGTGTGACCAACGTGCCCGTAGTATTTATGAACCTGATGAACTTGATCTTCTATGACTATCTAGATAAGTTTGTCGTTATCTTCATTGACGACATTCTGATCTATTCTAAGTCAGAGGAAGAGCATGCGTCGCACTTGAGGACGGTATTGGAAATTCTGAGGAGGCATCGGTTGTATGCCAAGTATTTGAAGTGCGAGTTCTGGCTGGATAGAGTGGCTTTTCTGGGGCATGTGGTGACTGGTGATGGGATTTCGGTGGATCCTGAGAAGATTCGGGCTATCAGAGAATGGCCTATTCCGCAGTCAGCGTCTGAGATCCGGAGTTTCCTTGGACTTGCAGGTTATTACCGGCGATTCATCAAGGATTTCTCCCGTATTGCTGAGCCAATGACCAGGTTGACACGGAAGGATGTATCTTTTGATTGGTCCGTTGGATGTGAGGAAGCTTTTGGTGTTCTGAAGGAGCAGCTGACGTCTGCCCCTGTTCTTGCTGTGCCCGACCGGAGTGGAGGATTCGAGATCTTTTGCGATGCTTCTGGCAAAGTTCTTGGTTGTGTGCTGCATCAGCATGGGCACGTGGTCACGTATGCTTCTCGTCAGCTTAAGGCTCATGAGAAGAATTACCCGACGCACGATTTGGAGTTGGCTGCTGTTGTGTTTGCGCTGTAGATTTGGAGGCACTTCTTGTTGAGTGAGAAAGTGAAGATTTTCACCGATCACAAAAGCTTGAAGTACATTTTCGTGCAGAAGGAGCTCAACATGCGACAGCGTCGGTGGTTGGAGCTCATGGCGGACTATGAGATCGAGTTGCAATATCACCCGGGTAAAGTGAATGTAGTTCCTGATGCGTTGAGTAGGCTTCCGGCGGTGATGTTGTTGACTTCATAGTGGAGATTGCAGCAGGACTTTTGCGAGTCTGGAGTTGAGGTGGTTATGCCTGGAGAGACTTCTTCGTTGATGTGTATGATGATACAGTCGACGATCGTGGATCGGATCAAGGCTGGGCATAGTGGTGATCCGAAGTTGGTAAAGATTCGAGAGATGGTGGAAGCGGGTCTGCGGACTGATTTTGTGATTCACGAGGATGGCTCGCTGAGGTTTGGAGCCAGGTTGTGTATGCCTGTGGGAGATATCAGAGAGGAGCTGTTGGTGGAGGCACACAGTTAGCCGTATTCTGTGCATCCTGGTGGGACCAAGATGTACAAGGATCTTCGTTTGAATTTCTGGTGGCATGGGATGAAGAGGAGCGTGGCTCGGAGCGTGGCCAAGTATTTGGTTTGCCAGCAGGTGAAAGCGGAGCATCAGCGTACGGCAGGGTTGCTACAACCGCTTCCGATTCCGGAGTGGAAGTGGCAACACATCACTATGGACTTCGTGACTGGACTACCTCGGAGTCCGAAGCAGAATGACGTGATTTGGGTGATCGTAGACCGATTGACCAAATCCGCGCACTTTATCCCGTTCCGAGTAGGACAGTCAACTGAGGCGCTGGCGAGGAGATATATGGAGGTAAATTCTTTTACTTTTCATTTTTACTTCCTTTCCTCGAATAGTTAGTGATATAACGTGTTTCGTGCAGGAGATCGTTCGACTGCACGGAGTCCCTGTGAGTATCGTGTCGGACAGAGACACGAGATTCACGTCTCAGTTCTGGCAGAGTCTGCAGAAGAGTTTGGGTACGAGTCTGAGTTTCAGCACGGCGTACCATCCGCAGACGGATGGCCAGTCCGAGAGGACGATTTAGATCTTGGAGGACATGCTAAGGGCGTGTATGTTGGATTTTAAGGGTTCGTGGGAGGACCATCTACACCTGGTGGAGTTCTCTTATATTAACAGCTTCCAGGCGAGTATTGGCATGGCACCATTCACTGCGCTATACGGAAGGAAATGTCGATCGCCACTGAGTTGGGATGACGTTGGAGATCGGGAGCTGTTGGGACCTGAGATGATCGTGGAGGCTGTGGATGTTGTTAGAAACATTCGGGAGCGGCTGAGGATTGCTCAGGACCGTTTTAAGCATTGGGCTGATGCGAAACGGCGTCCGTTGGAGTTTCAGCCTGGTGACCACGTGTTTCTGAAGATTTCCCCGAATCGAGGAGTGATTCGCTTTGGGAAGCGCAGGAAGCTGAGCCCGAGATACATTGGACCGTTTGACGTCCTGGAGAGGGTTGGCGAGGTAGCCTACCGCTTAGCCTTACCGCCATCTTTGGTTAGAGTTCACGACGTCTTCCATGTGTCGCAGCTTCGTCGTTATGTTAGCGATCTGTCTCACGCTGTGGATTTCTCGGAGATAACGTTCGCCCTGATCTGACGTATGACCAGCTACCAGTTCAGATTTTAGACAGACGTCAGAAGTCACTTTGGAACAAGACCGTAAATCTTGTGAGGGTGATGTGGCGACACTGCTCGCCAGGAGAGTCTACTTGGGAGAGGGAAGATGAGATGTGTGAGCGCTACCCACTTTTATTCCCTGACACGTGAGTGTTAGGAAATTCCGAGGGCGGAATTTTTCTTAAGGTGGGGAGGATGTAACGACCGGTGTTTGTAATAAATATTTTATATGAATAATATTGAATTTCCCTTCCTTGTATGTTTTTCCTCGGTTGAATCCTCACATTTTAGCTTAAATAACGTCGTAATTCTAGAGTTAGAACGATCCTAGAAGCCATAGAATCTTTCCCGAAGCTTCACGCTTCGTTTCGGCACTTCTGGTGCATCTTAGTTGGTTCACGAAGGAGAACCAACCGACTAGAATGAGATCTAGTCGGTCGGCAATCCTTCATGGACCGACTAGTTCAACGTATTAAAATAGCTGAGTTACTGTTTGTCGTTAGTCGGTCTAAGAACGATTTCCGACCGACTAGGTTGCAAACTAGTCGGTCAGCTGTTGTTCTTCAACCGACTAATTCTTGTACAGTCTTTTCTCCAGTAGTTACTGTATATTTTTAGTCGGTAAAGAGTTGCTCTTCAACCGACTAGTTCTAATTCTCTTCTTGTACCTTTTGGTTACATTTTAGTCGGTCAACGTTGGTCGACCGACCGACTAGTTCTTAAACTAGTCGGTCACCAGTTGTGCTTTGACCGACTAATTTAGTTGATCTGTACCAAACCTATTCTCGGTTTGCCATTCAGTCGGTCTACGTTAGACGACCGACCGACTAGTTCTTAAACTAGTCGGTCAACCACTCTTCCTTGACCGACTAATTGACCCCGAAACCCTAGATCTATTTTCCAGCCATCGATTTATCTTTATTTAATCCATCGATTCTATCATTCTTCATTCATTCTTTCTGAGCCAAGATCATTCACAAATCATCCCTAAACTTACCCAAATCATTTCTTTCATCCTTGGAGGTTCTTGCTCGCCGTATCTCGCGCCGATTACCGATCTAGGTCGTCGAGATCCCATTTTCGGCCATAGTCTCCCGGGATCGTTCTTCGTCACCAAAATCAAGATCCGTTTTGGTGTCTTCTGTCTGCTACTCTACACGAATTCATCTACCGTAGGACATCGTTCTCGTTACTCACGTCTATCAACAATTCGGTACCAGGCAAGTGAAACTTGCCAACCCTTCTTTAGGCCATGTTTTTAGGCCAATTCTTGTACTAGCGTGAAAGAGACTAGATCGTGAAATGATAGCGATCTAGGTGCAACTTTGAGATCTAGCTTGACAACGAAGCTAGATCCGACACCTAGCCATATCATTCATGCATAGATATCTGCCATGTTTAAATTCCTTAACTGTACGCATTTGAATTGTTAACTGCCATGCATTGCATCTTACATGTCATCCTAGTTAAACTTGTATCGTAGCACACGCTACGCTACATGTACCAAATCCGTGTTTTTGTGTTATCGGCTAGGCACCCGTTATGCGGGCATAACCCTACGCCATCCGTGTTAAAAACACTTCCTGGCTCGTGATCCAGAAGCGAGCATTCCGTGTTCGGGGGTAATGCCCTGGCTCGACACACGTGGAGGGGTAGGGATAAACGATCACTTGAGCGTAAGAGTTGGCCCGTACAGCCACTCTAGCCAAAGGGCGGAATCTCTGTGCATGACGTGATTACAATTCCAGTACTTGTCTTTTACTTGTTTACTTGCCTTGCCATGTCATTTGCCATGCTATATCATGCCATACTTTACTTTAGAACTGCTAGGTTGCTTTACTTTCATAGTTTTCATACTTTACTTTAGAACTGCTAGGTTGTTTCCTTTTACAGTTTCCTTGCACAAGTCTTTTTTTAGACTTGCTGACATGTGCCCCTTCTCTTTGGGTGACGCATGTTAGTTGCTGAGCCTGAGACTGTTACGGAGGGCGACGAGTACGTGGAGTTCGTGCCTAAACCTGTTGGTGACGTGGGGTACGAGGACACCGGTGATCAATCTTAGAGATCTTCCGTACTTTTCTTTTATTAGCTGTGGTTGTCGGTGAGTAGCACCGTTTTGTTAGTTTCTTTTGGCCATGCTCAGGCCTGGTACTTTTTGACTCTTTTGTTGCCTGGTGGCATTTCTGGTTGTGGACTTTTGTTGGACCATGAGTTGAATAAATGCTATTTTATTCGTCTCTTTTGCTATTATTATTGTTGTTGTTCTGAGTCACATTACAGGGACCTGTTACTTCGTTTTATTTGATGCTTATCGGACTTGCGGCTTTGTAGCTTCAAGTCCGTGCGGACCTTCTCACGCTTCGCCTCCATGTTTTTGGGAAGCGAGGCGTGACAGCATTAAACTTAGAGAGAAAGATGAAATCAAGACTTCAAAGGCACTAGCCCTTCAGGCTAAGGAGGATGAAGATGGAGATGAAGAGGGGGCTTTTTTGGTGAGAAGCTTCGAGAAATATATCAGAACAGGCAATGGGAGATCAGATATGCTAAAAAGGTTTAATTGCTCTAACAAGTTTAATTCTGCAAACAAATTTTCCGAGCAGACTCATACTGATCATGTTATATGTTTTATATGTAAAAAGCAGGGACACTTCATGAAGCAATGCCCTCAATCAAAGAGCATGATGCGGATCAAAAAGGGAAATCTCTAGTGCTAACATGGGATATGGACAGCGAGGATGAATCTCAAGAGGAAGTCGTGCACTCCTCCATTTGCCTGATGGGAGAACTAGATGAGGTAAAATCTCTAATAAAAGCTCAACTTGTGACTACTTTTAAAGAAATGCAAGATGAAATTCAAAGCTTGGAATCAACTGTTGAGTTACTTGAATCCCATGTAGAGAAGTTTAAAAATGCTAACTTTGAACTGCAGCAAGACAACTACAACATGTCATTAGAAGTTAATGAAATAAAAGAAAAGCTTGCTGAATGTAATTCTATTATTAGCTCTGTGAAAAAGGGAAAATTTAGCATGCCTGCTGAAACTGAATGTCTTAATTGCTCTACTTTGCTTAAAGATATGAGCATATTTAAACAAAATATGATTAAGCTAGAAGTTGAAAATGAATTGCTAAATAAGAAGATTTGCATGATAATCAATGAAAACAAAAGGCTTGAAAAGAAGATGGTTAATCAGAAAAAGAGTGAGGAAGAGAACAAAAGGCCTTTATTAGTAAATGTACCATACTTGTTAATGAGAACATGTTCTTAAAATCTAAAATATCTGATCTTGAATTGTCTATTAAAAAATTTGGTGTCGGAAAGAATTCATTAGACATAATTCTAGGAAATCAGATACATGGAAATAATAGGCGTGGTTTGGGATATGGAAATAGAATTGATGAAAGGCCTAGAATTAATAGAAAGTATCAAAAAGAAATTGGTGTTGGAAGAGGTATGATTGCTAAATGTTATACATGTGGTGGTGTTGGTCATGCTTATTATAATTACAAGTATAGGAACACCAACATTAAATTTAAGCAAATTTGGGTTCCAAAAAGTAAAGTGACTAACACCAATGGACTTATTTGGATTCCTAGGTCACGCGTATCATGTTCTTCCTACGTGTACATACATGGCACGGCTAAGGGACAACAATGTGAGTGGTACTTAGACTCTGACTGCTCAAGACATATGACAGGTGATAGCGAAAAGTTCCTTAGCCTTGTAAAGCGTGAAGGAGGAAGTGTTACTTTAGGGGGACAATGAAAAATGCAAGGTAATTGGTAAATGTGTTGTAAGTAATGACACCTTTCAGCTTTCAGACGTCCTATGGGTTGAAAAGCTTAAACACAACCTCATTTCTATTAGTCAGTTGTGCGACAAGGTATGAAAGTAGAATTTGATGCAAATTTTTGTAGAATTATTGATGGCTCCACATGTGACACTATTATTACTGCTAATAGAAGAGATAATGTTTATACTCTTATGCTTGAAGAACTGACTGTTTCTAAACGCTTGCTTGTAGGTGAAGAAGAGGCCACACTATGGCATAGACGATTAGCACATGCAAGCATGGGATTGCTAAAGAAGCTGGAAAGCAAAAATCTGGTAAGAGGACTACCGCATCAAACATATGTGAATGTTAAGTTGTGCGTGGCATGCACAAAAGGTAAGCAAACTAGATCTACTTTTTCTAGCATTAATGAAGTTGCCACCACACGCATTTTGGAATTAGTACACATAGATTTATTTGGTCCCACAGACATTGCTAGCCTAGAAGGTAAAACATATTGTTTAGTATTGGTTGATGATTACTCTAGATACACATGGGTTTACTTCCTAGCCAACAAATCAGACTCATTTAATAATTTTCAAAACTTTTATATACAAGTTTCTAATGGAAAAAATTCTTCCATTATAAAAATTAGAAGTGATCATGAAGGTGAGTTCGAAAATGCTATGATTGAAAATTTTTGTCTTGAAAAAGGAATCTTACATGGATTCTCTTCGCCTAGAACACCTCAACAAAATGGGGTGGTCGAAAGAAAGAATCGTACATTAAAAGAGATGGCTAGGAGTATGGTAAATGAATATAGTTTGCATATGTCTTTTTGGGCTGAGGCCATTAATACTGCATGTCATGTGTGCAATAGAGTTATGCTTCGACCTTTATTAAATAAAACTGCTTATGAACTATGGCATGGCAACAGTCCGAATATTTCTTACTTTAGAGTTTTTAGATGCAGGTGCTATATATTAAATACATGAGATCAACTTGGCACATTTGAATCCAAATCAGATAAAGGAGTGTTCGTGGGCTATTCAGCGAGAAGCAGAGCATATAGGATATGTAATAAATGCACTCTCACCATTATTGAATCTATACATATTAAATTTGATGAATCTGATATACTTCCTTTGGTTTGCAGGAATAACGAAGAAGAGGAAAATGAAGAACAACAAAGCTTTCCAAGGAATAACGAGGAGCAATCTGAAAGACAAGAGGAAACTGAAACTGGCACGGTAGAAATACAAGAAGCAGTTAACAGAGGAGAGTTGAGGTTCAATCCAAACCACCCATCAGACTTGATTATAGGTGAACCTACGGCAAGTATACGCACTCGTTCCTCTTTTAGAAATCTTTGCGTTCTATGTATTTATGGTGATTTTATTTCTGAAATAGATCCTAATATTATTGATAAAACTTAAAACGAGACTTCATGCTTTCTTGTGTGCTTGAACTTTTTCTTGTTTTGTGTGCTAGTAGTTGCATTGTCTTGTGTGCTTGGATTCTTTTTGTTTGTGTGCTAGCATTCATGTTTGCTTAGTTCTTTATAAAAACACAAAAAAATTATAAACTGAAAAAGAAAATGAAAAAAATAATGGTGCTTAAATATGTAACTTACCCTTTGTATCATTAAGGAAGTGTTCATGAATGATTGTCATATCCTTGTAGAAATTGACTTATTATTACTTTTGCTACATGTGCATGCAAAACTTTCTAAATGTTCAAGACGTGTTCAATGACTCAAATAACTTGATCTCTACACCTACTATTTCACTTCCACATGGATTATTATTGTTGCACATTTGGAGATGTTGTTTATGAAGTATGGACAATGAATGTAGGAGGATAACTTAACTGAAAATCTAAGGGATATGAAGGGATATGATATACCTTGCCATGGATAAAAATTGAGCAAATAAACATGTTGTTATGATTATAAACAAAAAATTGAAAAAGAAGAATAATTGCTCTTTATGAAAAATGGATACAATTCTTGGCAATGGTATTACCCACGAGAATCCAACATAAGCTTTATGGGTAAACTTTAGCGTTAGTGTATTTACTCGTTAAGCAATGCCATCCCCACATCTAAGAGTCCTTATAGGCTATGTTTTGGGGTGTGGTACATTGAACTCATTTTTAATGAGATGGGAAAAATCAATTCTGGATGATAGAATGTTATATGGAAAATGTGGATTGGTTCTGGTTGACTGTCTTAAATGATTCTCCTTATGTGCTACAATTTTAATCATCACACGTACACGTTGGTGTTGAATTCTTCGTTGTTTAATTTCATTGGATTATGACTTGATTATTCAATGATTGTATACATGCAATTGTTGGTATTGGCTTATAATGCTCTCTTTTTGCATGGTATATGTTTTTTGACTTCGTGCTTCGTCTTTTGATGATAACAAAAGGGGGAGAATAATTTGAGTTATATGTGATTGTAATATGAATGTATGCTTGATGAATGTGAATGTTTGATTAAGGAGGGGCATTAATGGATTTTAAGGAAGCGCAAAAATAGGGGGAGCATGCATATTTTTAACTTTGCACATCATTGTTTGCACATCATTATATATCATTACATGTCACCCTCTATCGTCACACTTTCACACACACTATTTGGAAATTTATTGCTCAAATCTTATACTTAGTTTGTCATCATCAAAAGGGGGAAATTGTTGGTAGCAACGATCTATGAACTTTGCGTTTGATGATAACAAACGTGTGTGAACGTTTTTAGCATGTGTGTTAAGTGTTTCAGAAGTGGCGAGGACGTAATTCTTCAAAGTAATGGCTAAGTCAAAAGATGGAGGAATTGCTATGCACATAGCATATCGGACTTCGTCAAGATGGCTAAGAGATGAGAGAATCTCTTTCCATATCAAAGGGGACTGAGTCATATCAATTAGAGATCTACTCCTATTACAATTCTAACTCATATCAAATATATTCAAATCCCAAATTGCTTGCCTCATTCCTATCCCTAATAGGACTCTTCCCTTGCCGCACAAAACCCTAACCCTCTCTTATAAAAACAACACCAAAGGGCTATCAAAATTGCGACAATCAAAAGGGGGTTGGCCAAAACTCTTTTTCCTAGCAACTCATGCAAGCCCTTCAATGCCACCACCTGTTCCAAAAATTCAAGGAAAAAGAAAACCAAACAGTGCCGCAATTTTTGGCTTGGTGAAATCCCTTTGCTGAATTTCCCATACCGAAATTTCTATTGCCAATTCCCAAGAGCCCAGCCGCAAAAATTGACTTTCAAAACAAATCCCAAGAACGCCTTTTACAATTGTTTTAGCAATTCCTGAAAGGGCAGCCGCAACATCCCATTGGAATTCCCCAAGACTGCACGTTCTTTCAATAGGACAACAATGTTGTTTTCAAGTTTTGCTCTTTGAAATCCCATGCATTTTCTCTCAATCCCTTTGCCGAATAATCACTCTCCAAGAGCTCAACCAGCCGAAACTTTTGACCAATAAAATCCGCAAGTTTTGCTTCATATTCCAATAGGACGAATCCTCCAAAAATCTAGAGAAGCCAATCTTCAGGTTATCTGCAAGTTTTGACCAAAATAAAGCCAAGTCGTGGCATGCTTGCTTCATGAGTGACTTTCTTGCCTCATACAGTGGAGAAAGCCGTGACTTGCTTGCTTCAGAGGTTAGTGGATGTTTTAACTTGATTACCTCAGAAGTTGTGCTTGCCACAACCTTGCGCTGCTGACTGTCGGGGACTTCAAAGGGGACTACTACCTGTCAGATGAGATCTGCCCACACACTGAATGACAGAGACATCGACGTCGTCACAATATTTTTGACTGTGGTGTTGTGATCTTTGTAGAACTATTTTATTATTTGTTTGAGGACTTGGCTAGTTGGGACTAGCCAAGAGAGAGCTTAACTAGGATTGTTATTGTTTGGGCACTTTGGTGAGTGCAGGTACTGAGAGCCAGGTGAGTGTAGAGTTGGTGCTCTAGCTAGAGGTTGTACCAGTTAACTTTAATAATCTAGTATTGCTTTTGGGGCAGGACTTAGGTCGTTGGGACGACCAAACCAGGGTATATCGCTTATGCATGCTATGACTGCTTTACTACACTCTGTGTCTGACAGATAGTGCTATAACTGCCTGAGATTTCATGTGGGTTGCATGAATATTTTTATAAGCCTATTCACCCCCCTCTAAGATTAGATCCAGATCTTACTCCCCCCAACTGCCAATCTAACCGTGGTTTGCCCGAGCTGTTGAGATTTACAAAAATGCCCCCAAAAGGTCGGCCTAGGGTTTGTAGAGGAGGCCGATGGTGGAGCAGGAAGGGGGTGGAATTTTGGTGGTATGGAGAGAGAGGAAGGGAAGTCAAAGGGTTTTCTGGTGGTTGGGGGGCTGGGGATCGGCGGAGGATAGGAAGTTTTGGAAGAGAGAAAAGTCTTAAAGTCGAAATGTGGGGGAAAATGAGAGGCATGCGACCATTTTTGGGTGGTGGCTTATATAGGAGCGACGACACGACCGTATAACACGGTCGTGTCGCTGCATGTGCTAAAATTTAGGTCTGGTGAGGTTTTGGGTCACACAGCCGTTTAGAATCCCAAAAGACCATGTGGTGGCATTGTGAAAATGGGTCTAATAGCTGGTTTTGGGATTCTTCTAACGCGATCACGTGAGGAGCCCACATGACGTGGGTTTTGGCTTCTAAGCTCCCAGAATCATCCCCCAAGCTTGTAAACGACCGTATGTTGGCCCCACACATCGATCTCATGTACAACTCTTTTCAATCAGCTCATCATGCGTCTCTTTGCTCCTCTCCCACACGATCGTATGGGTTACCACACACGATCGTGTGGGTTACCACACACGGTCGTGTGGGTTACCCCACACGGTCTGTAGGAAGATATGTGCCCTCGAGGTAATTTATCGAGAGAACATCTTGTTCGAATTTAAATGGTCATATTATCCTATTATGAATGAAATGGTTTTAAATACTTGGATAATTTCCTTAGACTTAAAAGTAAGGTCATACATGTATCTAAATGAAGATCTCGATTATGGGAAGTGAATGACCGATATGAACTTAAGTCTTAAAACGTTCATGGTCATAGATGTGTCGAGAATAGGATATCAGCAAATCGGACAGACCATTGTGTCTTTGTCTTAACTTAAAAGGTGATGATGATCTCATAATCATTAGACCTGGTGAAGTCGAAGACAAGTCACAGATGCTCATTGAAGAGTGAGTCCACTGAACGGCCCAATAAAGAGTTATCAAGTGGTTAACATTAACTATATTGTCATTGATAACTCTTTAGTGATGATAGGCAAGTTAGTCCTTAAACCTTGAGGTCATTGTACGAACCTGTGCATGAATGGTGTCACTTACATCTATGATCTAGCCTCGAGTCTTCACTCGTTGAAAGGTCTTAGGTTGGGTGACACTTGAAGCGTACGAGATACGTAGTGATCAAGAGAGAATTCGTCTCTTCCGTACATAGGAAGTTAGTGTCACAGACTCAATACGGTTCTTGGTGCTAAACCTCGACCGAGGTATGTTGTAGGAAGTACAACATGAATATACCAAAGACCGGAGCATACTGACAAGTGCTAGCTAGTATGGTTGACAGTTTACCATACCCTAGGCTATGCAGTGACATAGTTTTGACGAAGGGACTAAAACTGCGATATTCATCACGGACACAGTCAGAGTGATCCCGATGACACTTTTTTCAATGGGCCAATCACATAATTATGATGTCGAAACTGGGACGACTCCTGCTGCTCGTGGTCACTGCCGTCTAGGGGTTTCGAGCCCCAACCTGTAGTAGGGTCAGGCTGTATGGTCTCACACCGAGTAGGATTTGCGTCTTAGTAATAGAAAGTATTAAGGAGGAGTGCACTTGGATGCACAGGAATAATGTAGTCACAAATAGTTTGTGACATTAAGTCTACATTAAATGAAATTAATAGTGTCACAAAATGCTTGCTATGTAAGCATTAGAAGAATGCTATGTGGGATTATTGCATATGATGCAAAAGAGTTTAAAATAAATCCTAAAATGTTTACGAGAATATTTTAAATAATAAATGCATAGAAAAGGTTACATGGTTTTTGGGATAGTCCCATTCGAAACCTGGTTTCAAATGGATCGAAAATCAGCTCAATTGGAGCTATAAAGCTCTAGATAATGGACAAATGGCCAGAACTGGGCTTTTGCCCAGTTCTGGCCCAGCCCAACCAAGCTGGACTGGGCTGGGCCCGCATGAGCAGGCTAGCCCGCTCACGTGGGCGCCCACCCACCCTTCCAGGTGGGCAGGTCTGGCCCTCCCAGCGATAGATTGATAGTCAAGTATAATGTTTATAACCCTTCGAGACTTGGATAGTGATGTATCACTTAGTACTGAGGATTGGTATGGCTTGATCAACTCATGATTTTGAAGAAATAATATTAATAATATATTTGCTTGTGTTGTATATAAAAAAATAAATGCACCATTATCCCAGTGACACTGAGTAGCCGGATCCCCATGCCTCAAGAATCATTAGTGCCTCGCGCCGAAAGGTTTAGCTTGGGGAAGTGCATACGAATAAGGTTTTCTATTGGTTTGAGCTAGTAGGTCCGGGGGGTCCCTCTTGGCCTGATGCCCTAAGGTCGTCAGACCACGGAGTCATGGATCCAACGCTCCTTACACAAACCAATTGTAATCCCCAAAAAAAGAAAAAAATGAAAAGAAAAGAGAGTTTGGAAGCATGAATGAGAGAGCAACTCCATGAAGTAAGGAACATTGATATATCGTAGGAACCACTTCCTCGATGGGCCAATAACTCATTATCATAGACTTATCCCTCCATTGACCATTGTATAACTTCGACTCTTTTGTTTTCGACCTAGAGACAGGTTAGAGGAAATATCCTACGACTTGAACGCAGTCGTGACTTTAGCATATTATTTGACGATTTGGATTAGAAACGATGTCCTAAGATATATCCCAACCAATGCAGAGGAATTGGCGTATTTTGTTTTTATCAATTTGAAATTTCTATTTAATCACATATATACGCTCGAAATCATGAATTTCTCAAGCTTCATGTCATCATTTACTTGCTTGCTTGCATTTCTCCAAGATCTACCCTTTCATGTCTTTCTTGAGGACAAGGAAGAGTTTTGCTTGTGGGATTTTGATTGTGCGACATTTACACATATTTTACACTCTTTTCATGTGCATTTCATATCATGTCATCCCTTGTTTCATGCTATTTTCCCTGTTTTTGTTTCCTTTTTATGCTTTTGGTATTTCTCATGTGTTGCAGGAGAATTCAGGGATTTTTGGGCTCAAAAGTGGGAGAAAAGGGGATGAAATGAAGCAAGAAGCGATTGGAGATCAAAACATAGAAGAGATAGCTTAATTGTGTCACACGCGATCGCATGGACTAACCCACATGATGTATCGACCAGGACACCCCAAGGGAGTCATTACAAGAAGCCACGCGGTCGCATCGCCAGATCCAAACGACCGTGTTCCTAGGAGCTGAGGAGAGATACATCTGAAGCCACGCGGTCGAGTCACCCATGCCAAACGGTCGCGACCTGATGAGCTGAAGGAAAAGAAGTTTGTAGCGACATGGTCGAGTCATTGGAGACGACGAGGTCGTGTAATTTCAAGTGGAGCATAAGCCAAATGGTCGCTCCACGCGACCGTTATAGATCAAAATTTGATGATGCGGTTCCGATGCAACACAAGCATGTAGCCAAAGCGACGCAACCACGTCGCCTGTAGCTGCGAAGCCCTATTTTAAGCAATTTTGGCCACACGCCACGTCATTCTTGATGCGGCGCGTATGCTAGGGTTTCTGAGCCCGAGTGGGCGCTGTTAAAGGCATTTTTGGCCTTTCTGGTTATTTTTTAGGGACTATATATACTTTTCTTGTACCTCTGCGATAAAGGATGCTTTTTGGCAGACTTTTTGGAGCTTTTTCAGGGGACTATCAGGTGTAAACATTCTTATTCACTGTCAACTTTAATTGTTCTTTTTGTTTTCTTCTTGTTTCTAGTTTAATCTTTGAATAGTGACTATTGATTGCTCTTGTGATTGGGGATTGGTTTGCTATTGAATCCTTATTCATATCTATTGCAATGAATGCTCTTTCAATGAAATCAATCATCTCTAATTGCATAGATTGTGAGTAGTGATTCATATAGGGTCAATGGGTTAAACCTCGTTGGATGAAACTATGGAATGATAATTGTTGATTAATTGTTGAATGATTGAGGATGAGGGGTATGTTAGGATGATTATTATCAATGTAATTCGATTCCCCCTTCATGGGTAATTAGATTAATTCATGATTGGCTTCGGGGTTAATCTAGGGTAATTAGATAAATTTTGATGATGACACAATATTATGTTGTTGAGCCCAATATTATTTTGATGATGATCACAACATTATGTTGTTGCTAATGACTCTCATGTTTTAGTCACATGATTATCAAATGAAGAATAGCATGATTTGGAGACAAATAGCTTGGTGCAAGGATGGACATCAAGAGGGGCATAGCCAAAGCTTGGATCTTGATGAAGGGAAGCTCATCAACAGGTGCCAAAGCTTGGAAGATGATGGAGAGAATCAAGGTTGAATATTAGACTCTAAGAGAAGCAAATGTAATCCATGTAATTTCATTTACTTGCTTTTCTCTTTTTGAGTCTAGGATTATTGTAATGCCTTGATAGATAGTCTACTCATACATACATATGCATTTTCCATCTTAGTGAGCCTTAGGATTATCATAGAATCCAACCCAATAGGTTCACCTTGCCAAAAGACTCAATTGGAGTCTCTGGCTCTCCAACAGGCGACTGCTGAAGGCAGGACAGCGACTGGGTGATTACAGGTGCATGGCCAGCCTTCCACAGTCGACTATTATGCACAGCTAAAGTCAAATATTTATTGACTCTTTCTTGAGCTTTTAGAGCATGCGACCGAAGTTCATTTGACAGGCGCCTTTCTTTCATCAGCTCTTAGATACTGTTCTTCAGTCGTCTCTGTATCCAAATGTGTAACTTGTCATTTCTCAGCATCTCTCCAAATTGTGTGTTAGTTGACTGATGTAGAGTTTACAGTCACCTGTCATTATTCAGGCGCATGGACTTTGCTCGTTAGTCGTCTGAATGCACAAGTGCGTAAGTTGCATCTTCTCAGCTCCAGTCCATCCCATGTGACAGTCGCTTGACAAAGTCTTTACAGGTGCCTGCACATTGTACAGGTGCCTGTGTAGTCTTCTACAGTCGCCTATCCTGCCTTAGATTATATCCTTTGGGAATAATATAGCCGTTGATCAGTCGATTGTCCATCCTTCATCAGTCGACTGTTGTTGCCGTAAAATCCCAGATTCTAGCAGATGCAGAATTCTGTCCTTGGCCTTTAGCTTGTTTTTTTGGAAATTCTTATAAATAGAAATGGGCTTAGTTCATTTAGAAATCTTGGAACCATTGAATATCTAAGTAACTCAATAAGCCACTCCGAATCTCTTATTTTCCTCTCATTATAGCTCTAATCTATTCATGCAATGAAGCTTAGCTCAAGGGAAATCCTCTAAGGGTAATCAAGCTCATCTCATCACTTGAAGATCCTCTTCCATGCCTTTATCTTCATATTGAATAAGTTCATCTCAAGGCATAGGTAAGATTAATTTGTTTCATTTTGTGTATTGAACCCCTAGCTTTCTTTGTGAGAGCTAATTACTCTCTTTGTGAGAGTTTAACCCTTGTGAGGGTTGGTTGTCTACTCTCTTTGTGAAAGTTAGATTCTCTCTTTGTGAGAATTAAATTCTCTCTTTGTGGGAGTTTGGTTCTTTATTTGTGAGAGATCAAATCCTCTGTGTGAGGTGTCTTTTTGTGAGATTGTATTCGCTTCCTTGTGAAGGATTATAGTGGATATTTGGTGTGGCTGGACGCACCCAAGTTGAAGAACCAGAGTAAAATCTTTGCGTTTGTGTTTGCTTGTTTGTGTTATTTAAATTCCACTTGCATTTATAATTCCGCATTTGCAAGTTTAATTTTTAATTACATGATTTGTGCCATTACTCTATTCACCCCCCTTTAGAGTGTTTGTTGTTAGTATTGCAACGCATAGACAGTCCTTACAATTGGTATCAGAGCAAGATTAAAGCATACAGCAACGATGGCATTCAACGCTTCATCCATGTCTCATAAAGAAGGTCTATCAACCGTTCGACCCCCACTCTTCAACGGAACAAATTATCCAAGTTGGAAGATCAAGATGATGATCTACTTGGAGGGTCAAGACATCGGATTCAAGCATGGTTTGTGCCTATGCAATCATAGAAAAATGATCTACATCATAATGATATTTTTATATTTTTATTTTGTTGTGAGATTGTATTTGTGAATAGCTTCACTCAGCAGCTATCTTTGTGCTTAATTTTTCGAACGGTATCTTGTACGGTGTGATCACTACCTGGAAGTGTGATTGGTTTGTCGTTATCTTTTTAGTTATAAAATAGGGTGAAATCCTAAAGGATTTAGAATCAGAGCAGAGGCGGGGAGCTTAGGCGGGGAGCCACTCCGTTGAAAAATTATTGATTGCATTACTCTGTGCTTTGGGATTGATTTTCTGCGCTTGAATTTTTTTAATGTGCCTACACCTTATTCACCCCTCTCTAGGGTGTGTTTTTCAATTGGTTATCAGAAAGGGATTTTTTTGAACTCAAAGTCTAGTGAAATTTGAATCCTAATGGCACAAATTCATTATAACTATCCCAATAGCCCTCGTAACCAAAAGGAAGGGCAATCATACCACAATCACTTGTATTTGATGGCACTGAATATAGCTATTGAAAATAGAGGATGTCCATCCACATTAAGGGTATTGATATGGATTTGTGGAAAATTATCAGTGAGGGCTTTACCTTAGTAGACAAACCAACTCTTAAGCAACAAAAGGAACATGATCGGTTAGAAAGCTTAAACACTAAGGCTATGAGCATCTTGTATTGTGGTTGTAATAAAAATTAATATAACCGCATTGGCTCATGTACCGCTGTTAGGGATTTATGAACTAGATTGGAAGTCATGTATGAGGGGACATATGAGTCAAGAAAATATGAATTCGTATGTTGCTACAGAAATATGAAAATTTTGTTATGCTTCATAAAACTATTGATACTATGTACTCTCATTTTGCAGACATTATGAATCCACTGAAGGCGCTTAGAAAAGATATTCATGAGGAGGACTTGGTGGGAAAAGTCTTATACTCATTATCTGGTGATTGGATTCAAAAGAGAACGGCAATAGAGTAAGCACATGATATAGCATCAATTACTTTCGAGAAACTCATGGAAAAGTTAATGGCATACGAGTTCAAACAAAGATGATCAATGGCAAAGCAGCAAAGAGAGGAAACGTCCTCAAATGTAGAGAAGAGCGAAAAGAACCTAGCTTTCAAGGCAATCAAGTGGCTTCAAGATACATCAAATGACTCGGACGATGATGAAATAGCCATTGTTGTCAAAGGATTTTCCAACTTCTTACGCAATAACAAGAAAAGAACCGAAAACATATGGGAAAGTAAGAAGAAAGAAGGAGAGGATGGAGAGAGCTCTATTCCAAGGTGCTTTAGGTGCAATAAACAAGGACATCTGAAGGCAAATTTCCCTCTTCTAAAGGGAAAATGAAAAGATAAGGTTGGCGATGGTGGAAAGAAGGCGATAAAGAGAGGCATGATGGTGGCATGGGGCGACAGTGACACAGAAGAACTTTCTGATGACGATGCTACTGATGACAATATAACTTGCTTCATGGCAGGTGGAGGAAAGATAAAATCTAAACAAAGCAAGTTCAATTTGATGATAGTATGCATATTAATGAAGACATGTTTCAGACATAGAAGAGTCTTACGAATATCTAGTCGAAATCTTTAAGGAAGTGGCTCCTATATTTGTAAAATTGAAAAAATATGTGATTCCTTACCAGAGAACCTAAGTAGCATGACACATGAGAGAGATGCGCTCTTCATCAAATGGAAGGAACAAAAAGAGATTATTGATAGTTTTGATGAAACTCAACTGGAGACTAAGATCCTAGAACTAGAAGAAGCTAATAGAAGATTAGCTAGGTTAAAGATTGACAACTCCAATATAGCAAAAGACTTGAAAGAGAAAATTAGCAATCATGCTCCTAGAGACTCTGAAATAAAATTCTTAAATCAAAAGGTGGCTAGCTATGAGGAAAAATTAGAAGAGATTAAAAGAGAGAAATCTAATTTGATAAAAGAAAAAAATGCAGCTAGTGAAATGGAGACTAATGTGAAAGAAAAAAGGTATAAGGATATGATTAGTGATCGAAAATGAAAATCTAAGTCTTAGCTCTAGCAAAAAAAATTCAATAGTAGCCAAGAGAGCATCAACAAAATATATATGGGCTTAACGATGATACTAGTAAACATGGTCTTGGGTTCCAAAAAACAACCTAAGAAAAAAAATCTAGAAAGACCATAGAGAAGATTTTTACTACACATGTGAGCCCTCCATATTGCATACACGACATGCCAATATTACATGTTTTTATTACAACAAAAAAGGTCATGTTATGTATGATTGCTTTGCTAGATATTATCCTGAATATTTTATATGGGTTCCAATGCATCGTATTAACAAATGTGGATCCAAGATTTAGTTACTAAAAGTTGCATCTTCTTTTATAGGTGCATCTTCAAGCTCCAGATGATAGTATTTGGTACACTGATAGCGGTTGCTTGAACCATATGAAGGGCAATGAATCCCTATTCACGACGCTATCAAGGAAAGATGGAGGGATGGTAACTCTTGGAGAAGGGAATAAATGTAAAATCTTGGGCAAAGGTGACATTGGTAAGCATTCACTTGTAGTTTTGAAAACGTTAATCTTGTATATGGTTTAGCACATAACTTATTTAGTGTTGGTCAACTATGCTATATATGCTTTAAGGTGCATTTCGAAAATGACGAAGTATATATTTTAAAGATGATGAGATTCTTTTTAATGGCACATCTTGTAATTACATCTATACTATCAACCTTAGTGATTCAAATAATATAAAATGTTTAGTAGCATCATATGAGATTAGTTGGCTATGGCATCAAAGGTTAGGCAACGTCGGTATGAACCTAATCTCAAAGCTTGCAGATGTAATGGTCGCTTTCCGACCGTTCATATTTTCTGCGTGTACGTACTTTTCGTACCCGTATTTTTTGGCCTCTTCTTGGATCCGGACTATACGATGTGATATGTCATTGTGACCGTAAGGAAGAGTAGTTATTGGTGGGATTTTTAGTGCATGTCATTTCACGAGTCGTTCTCCCCGCAAATCAGGTTTGATTGCAGAGTCGTCGTAGCTTTAGACTTGATCGCCGGATCTTTTAATTTTTCTGTTAATTTTTCGTGGACCAAACACACGATTGACCATCGTATCATCGAATCTATTTTCATCACGGTCGTCTCGGTATTTTTTTTTTGTAATTTTTGGACACTCCTAGCCCAACCAAATTGCTAATCAAAACCCAAGCCCGTTAAGCCCAAATAAATTTCAAAATTCTGTTGCTAATTAAATCATGGGAGCTTAGTACGTATCATGTGTTAAGATTCTGCCACTACCCTCATCCAACTTTACTCTATTTTGTACCCCCTTCACTCACCCTCTCTCCTAGTCACCCCTTAAATATACCCCACTTACAAGCAACTTTAGCACAATATCTCTTCAAAACCAAATTTGGCCAACTTCTCCATAACTCACGCAAACCCAACTTCGGCTGCCCCTTGCTTCTTCTCCAACCACCCAAGGCCACCCCCAGCCTCCCCTCATCGACCACCAGCTCCTCCACCTTCTTCTCATCCATCTCCTCCTCTCCAAGACCTCAAAAACCCAAAGAAACGAGCCCAGGCCGAAAATTTCTGAAGCTGTGCACCTCACCGGAAAAACCCACGGCCGCCGGCCATCCACCGCCGTCGACAACAACCACCCAAGCCACTCAACTCCTCTCTGACCCCCCCCCCCCCCCCCCCCCGCGATCATCTCCAACTCCCATTACCATTTTTCCATGTCTCGATCTCCTCGAAAACCCCGTAGAACTCAGATCTGGCCGCTGTTTTTGACAGTTTGCACGCCGTCACTTCAAACTCGTGCCCACCAGTCATCCGGCCACCTACGACAACCACCCTACCACTGTTGGACTCTTATTAAACCCTCTATCATCTACAATTTTCCTTTTCCTTTTCCCACATCTCTAGCTCCTGGAAAACTCGTCGAAACAAGCCTTATTGGCTGTTTTTAACAAATCTATGCGTTGAACTTCGACGCCGGCGCACAATCACCTCCAACCACTTCCGGTGACCACTCCACCACCGTTGGATTCCTCTTGAAGTTCTTTAGCTTCTGCAATTTTCCATTGACGATGTTCATCGCTGAATTTCCGCCGAGATGCGCGACAACGACCGTTGCACAAATCTGTCCTCTCCGACTTCTCACGGCCACCCACCACCGTACGCTCACACCGTCGGCCACCTACCGGGCCGAGCAACTCCAACTGATCCTACTTCAACTACCGACCGCCCCTTTGGACCCTCGGTGTTCACGTGTGTCTCCGTACACACGTGTTTCTACCCGACGTTGTCGCCATCGAGAAGATCCGTTGCGCTACCCGCAACGGGAGGGAGATCACCGATTGTTCGCTGTTTTTGTGCCATCGCCCCGCTATCCAAAGGTGCCTTGCTGCACTACCCATGGCCGAGGAGTTGCGGAAGACGCCGACGCTTCGTCGTTTAGACCCGACATCCGCTTTTTGGACGACGTCAAAAGGTTGGTCCCCCTAACGTGTAATAAGAACCCACACGTAGCAAAACGTAAAACCTAATCTAAAATTTGTCAACATGAACTAAAGTTATTTTCGGCATCTTTAAAACGTTGTCCACCGTAGGAAAGATCGACGAACGAACTAAATTTCTATGCACATAGGGTAGACGTCGATCTAGACCGAACAAATCATCAAAAGACGTGACTTTTGACTGTTAGAGTAGTCACGCCAAATTAAGAAACAACCCGTAATAGGATTGACAAAGCACGATCTGACATCGTCGTGATCCTGTTTCAGACGGACCATCACCGACGCGACGCTCGACGAGATGCTCCTGACGGACGTACCGCTCGCCACTGCAGGTAAGTGTGTTCACTTGTGCAGTTTCAGCCACGTTTAGGCCATTGTTTTCCTTAAACTATAAAAAGTAATAACAAGAGAACCAGACGTGAAATGATAGCGTCTGGGATACCCCACGACAGCCTGGACTTGACGACAAAGTCCGGGCACAGCAACAACAACTGACACCATAGGTTTTATCTGTGTGTGCGTGTGTGGACCCCCTAGAATCAACAACAACAACTGCTACTATAGGTTTTATCTGTGTGTGTGTGCGTGTGGACCCCCTAGAATGAACAACTCCCATCCATACTCATCTTGTCATGTCATGTATTGCATAAGCCTGCGGGCGAATAGGGCACTCTCTAAGCTAGAGAGGGTGATCCCTTGTCACGATTGGAAACGGATAAGCATGTGGGTGAATAGGGTACTCTCCAACCTGGAGAGAGTGATCCCTTGTCACAATTGGTAATGGATAAGCCTGCGGACGAATAGGGCACTCTCAGATCTAGGAGAGTGAACCCTTGTCACGATATATAAGCATGCGGGCGAATAAGGAACTCACCGAGTAAGTGAGTGATCCCTTGTCATGTCTTGTCTTGTGCACTTGGGCTGGGATAGGGTTGAGCATACGCATGGGGAGAGTTTCTAATCCCCATCGAACCGTAAGGCGTGAACCCTTCGTGACACACACTTGTCTTGTCTTGTCTTGTCTTGTCTTGTCTTGTCTTGTCTTGTCTTGTAGCCAGTAGCACACGCTATGGCTATTGCCTGTCACGTTTACTTTTCAGCGTTGTCTTTACTTTCTTGCACATATACATATCTGCCACGATGTTGCATCATCATCATGTAAAAAACTTTTAAAATGTCAACCTTAAAATGTTATACACCTTGCAGTGGAGTCTTCTCACGTTTACTTGCAGACTTCGCCTGACGTACAACCACTTTCTCTTGGTGTTTGTACGTCAGGTACCGAGACAGGGTTAGTAGATCCGGAGCCGGCACCAGAGAACTTGGAGCAGGAGTACGTTGTTGATCAGGAGTACGACCCGAGTGAGGACCAGGCTTAGAGGTTTCTCTGTTGCTGACTTTGGAGGTTCAGTCACTTTCTAGTTGGGTGCGTAGCACCATTTTGCTTTCTGTTTTAGGTTGGTTGCGTAGCACCACTAGTTTCCTTTTCTGCGTTGTAGCCATGCTGGGCTCCTTTTTAGACTTTTGTACTCTCTGGATGTTATCTCTTATTATTAATGAATGCAACCTCCTTTTTGTACTTTCTGTTGTTCCGAATTCTATAAAATGCAAGAGCCTGAAAATTTTGAAATGGTACCCCTACAGACGCTTATTGGGTCCGAGCTTCACAGCTCCGGCCCAAGCGGGCCTTAGTCATGGTTCGCTTCCGTCGTTTTGGGAAGCGGGGCGTGACAAGTTTTAGTGGTGGCCCATGCAGGTCTCGCAAAAAATTCGGAACAATGAGAGTACTGCATTCATTTAATACCCAGTTTCACATGTACAAGTCTAAATTAGGGTCTTCCTTGTCAATAGGATGGCAGGAGGACGTAATACACGTGCCGGTCCCTCTTCTGACAGAGATATGGATGGTCGATGTGGCAACTTTCGCCAATTTCTGGGCGTTATGAGAGAGATGTTGGAGGTTCAGCGTCAGTTGGTTGAGCAGACACATCGGGCTGCACCGGCTGCACCTCCTCCTCCTCCTCCTCCTCCTGTACCTCGAGCTGCTCCTGGAGTGAAGCAGTTCAATGAGTTACAGCCGAAGACCTTATCTGGAAAGGATGGACCGTTGGATGCCGACGAATGAATCCAGAGTACTGAAGATAAGTTGACAGCTGCTAAGATACCTGAGGAGACCAGAGTGGAGATCGTGAAGATGCAGCTTGTTGAGAATGCAAGGAACTGGTGGCGCATTGAAAAGAGGCGTCTGCAGAAGCCAGTTGGGTGGAGCACTTTCCAGACGATGTTCAAGGAGAAGTACTTCCCCAAGGCTGCGAAGAGGGAGCTCTTGCAGCGATTCGTGAACCTGACTTAAGGGAGTATGACGGTTGAGGAATACGAAGCGGAATTTGAGATGTTGAGCCGCTTCCCATCGCACATGGTGAAGGAGGAGGAGAACAAAGCTGATCGATTTCGCCAGGGGCTACACCCCAAGATCCAGGCTTCTATGACTTCGGCGGACTTGACTACTATGAGAGTAGTACTGGACGCAGCCAGGACCCATAAGGCTGTAGCGAGACTTCCTGATCCTCCTACTGGTGTAGGAAAGCGACCAATGGAACAGTTCAGGCCAGCAGCTAGGCCTGCGGTGGGACCCGTTCAGTCGGTGCACTTCAAGAGGCCAGGAGCACCTGCACAGAGCCAGGCCAGGGATCAATGTCATTTTTGTGGAAAGCCAGGGCATCATTCGAGTTATTGCAGGAAGAAGCTGGGTTTGTGTCTGGCATGTGGGGCTGCCACACACGCCATTATAGATTGCCCGAGGTATCGCCATACTGAGGGTAGAGCGTTTGCCCATATTCAGAGAGGAGCCGTTGTTCGTTGAGCTTTTACCATGACGGCCATGGATGGCGTCATTGTGGGTGATTCTATGGACTTAGTCTTTTATATTATAGTTTAGCTTTTTTTGGCTGCATGTGTATGTTTCAAAACCTTTTTGTTTCCTTTTAATCAAACCTTTAATGTTTTGGGGTTAGCCCACAAAGTTCACAACCCACCTATCTTCCCTCATCCAATACCCCTCACCCCACACGTTTTTTTCCCAATGTTTTTAAAATATGTCATTGGCCTTAAAAACTTTCTTTTCTTTTCTTTCTCTCTTCGAAGTGTTATTTTTGTTGTTGTTATATTATCATGACTAACTATTATTATTATAGGATTATGTGTGCGTTAAGCATAGTGCGTAAGGAGATAGGATGTAGTGGTGATTAGTTGATTTTGGAACACAAAGATATTAGATTAGATTTCTTTGGATGAGAAGAATGAGGTGTCCAAGACTTATTTATAATACAAATGTGTGACGGACTCAATGGAGAATTCTGGTTGGATGAAATTATGTATATGGAGATGAGTACTTAATCGACCCGAACTTGGACGAGTGGCAGATATGAGTAACTATGGAGGTATAGAATGATTTAGAGTGATCATGAAATGAGTAGAACATTTTAAGCGTCAAGATTTGATTATTGAGTTGAGATGAGAAGGCATTGGAGATAACACGACATGTTGAGATGAATGGGATGTTAGGAAGACGGATTTTGTATGATTAGGAGATTAGATGATAGGGGTAAGGATAGATGTAGTTTGATGGTTTATTGAATTTGGAGGATAAACTTGTGAGTCGATATGATGGAGAATGTATTGGGGGTGAGATGATTGAAGACTGGTAGGCGATGATGTGGATATATAGTCAGGTGCTAGGGTGTGATTCTAGTTGTAGCATTATCCAGTGGAGAGACATGTTATGATGGACTATTGAGGAACGTTGTTTGAAGTTATAGGATTAGCGATCTTTATGTGTAGATATGAGAGTTGCAGTTATAAGACTATATATATGTTATTATTATTAGGATAAGTGATTCCGAGAGTAGAATCATTTCTAAGGTGGGTAGAATGTAACGGCCGCTTTTCGACCGTTCGTATTTTCTGCTTGTACGTACTTATCGTACCCGTTTTTTTGGCCTCTTCTTGGATCCGAACTATACGATGTGATATGTCGTTGTGACCGTAAGGAAGAATAGTTATTGGTGGGATTTTTAGTGAACGCCATTTCACAAATCGTTCTCCCGCAAATCAGGTTTGATTGCAGAGTCGTCGTAGCTTTAGACTTGATTACCTGATCTTTTAATTTTCTGTTCGTTTTACGTGGACCAAACACGTGATTGACCATCGTATCATCGAACCTCTTTCTTCACGGTCGTCCCGGTATTTTTTTGTAATTTTTGGACACTTCTAGCCCACCCAAATCGCTAATCAAAACCCAAGCCCGTTAAGCCCAAATCAATTTCGAAATTCTGTTGCTAATTAAATCATGGGAGATTAGTACGTATCATGTGTTAAGATTCTGCCACTACCCTCATCCAACTTTACCATACTTCGTACCCCCCTTCACTCACCCTCTTTCCTAGTCACCCCTTAAATATACCCCATTTACAAGTAACTTTAGCACAATATCTCTTCAAAACCAAATCCGGCCAACTTCTCCATAACTTACGCAAACCCAACTTCGGCTGCCAACCCAAGGCCGCCCCCAGCCTCCCCTCATCGACCACCAGCTCCTCCACCTTATTCTCCTCCATCTCCTCCTCTCCAAGACCTCAAAAACCCAAAGAAACAAGCCCAGGCCAAAAATTTCTGAAGCTATGCACCTCGCCAGAAAAACCCACGGCCATCAGCCATCCGCCGCTGCCGGTAATGACCACCACTGCCACTCAACTCCTCTCTGATCCCCCGATCATCTCCAACTCCCCTTACCCTTTTTCCACGTCTCGATCTCCTCGAAAACCCCGTGGAACTCAGATCTAGCCGCTGTTTTTGACAGTTTGCACGCCGCCACTTCAAACTCGTGCACATCAGTCATCCAGCCACCAACCCTACCATCTTTGGACTCCTATCGAACTCCTCTATCATCTGCAATTTTCCTTTTTCTTTTCCCACATCTCTAGCTCCTGGAAAACTCGTCGAAATAAGCCCTATTGGCTGTTTTTGATAGATCTATGCGTTGAACTTTGACACCGACGCACGACCACCTCCGACCACTTCCAGCGACCATTCCACCACTGTTGTCTTCCTCTTGAAGTTCTTTAGCTTCTACAATTTTCCGTTGACGCTATTCATAGCTGAATTTCCACCGAGACGCGCGACAACGACCGTTGCATGAATCTGTCCTCTCCGACTTCTCACGGCCACCCACCACCGTACGCTAACGCTATCGGCCACCCACCAGGCCAAGCAACTCCCACTAATCATACTTCAACTACTGGCAGCCCCCTTGGATCCTCGAAGTTCACGTGCATCTCCGTACACACGTGTTTCTACCCGACGTCGTCGCCGTCGAGAAGATCCGTTGCGCTACCCGCAACGGGAGGGAGATCGCCGCTTGTCCGCTATTTTTGTGCCACCACCCCGCTATCCAGAGGTGACTCGCTGCACTACCCATGGCCGAGGAGTTGCGGACAATGCCGACGCTTCATTGTTCAGACCCGACATCCGCTTTTTGGACGACGTCAAAAGGTTGGTCCCCCTAACGTGTAGTAAGAACCAACACGTAGCGAAACGTAAAACCTAATCTAAAATTTGTCAACGTGAACTAAAATTATTTTTTGCATATTTAAAATGTTGTCCATCGTAGGAAAGATCGACGAACGAACTAAATTTATGTGCACATAGGGTAGACGTCGATCTAGACCGAACAAATCATCAAAAGACGTGACTTTTGACTGTTAGGGTAGTCACGCCAAATTTAGAAACAAACCGTAATAGGATTGACAAAGTGCAATCTGGCATCGTCGTGATCCTGTTTCAGACGGACCATCGCCGATGCGACGCTCGAGGAGATGCTCCGGACGGACGTACCGCTCGCCACAGCAGGCAAGTGTGTTCACTTGCGCAGTTTCGGCCACGTTTAGGCCATTGTTTTCCTTAAACTGTAAAAAATAATAACAAGAGAACCAGACATGAAATGATAGCGTCTGGGACACCCCACGACAGCCTGGACTTGACGACGAAGTCCGAACACAGCAACAACAACTGACACCATAGGTTTTATCTGTGTGTGCGTGTGAGTGGACCCCCTAGAATCAACAACAACAACTGCTACCATAGGTTTTATCTGTGTGTACGTGCTTGTGAACCCCCTAGAATGAACAACTCACATCCATACTCATCTTATCATGCCATGTCATGTATTGCATAAGCCTACGGGCAAATAGGGCACTCTCTAAGCTAGAGAGGGTAATCCCTTGTCACGATTGGAAACGGATAAGCCTGCGGGCGAATAGGGCACTCTCCAACCTGGAGAGAGTGATCCCTTGTCATGATTGGTAATGGATAAGCCTGCGGACGAATAGGGCACTCTCCAAGCTAGGAGAGTGAACCCTTGTCACGATACAGAGCCTGCGGGTGAATAGGGCACTCACCGAGTAAGTGAGTGATCCCTTGTCATGTCTTGTCTTGTGCACTTGGGCTGGGGTAGGGTTGAGCATGCGCACGGGGAGAGGGTATGATCCCCATAGAACTGTAAGGCATGAACCCTTCATGACACACACTTGTCCTGTCTTGTCTTGTCTTGTCTTGTCTTGTCTAGTCTAGTCTTGTAGCCAGTAGCACACGCTATGGCTATTGCCTGTCATATTTACTTTTTAGCGTTGTCTTTACTTTCTTGCACATATACATATCTGCCATGTGGTTGCATCATCATCATGTAAACAACTTTTAAAATGTCAACCTTAAAATATTATACACTTTGCAGTGGAGTCTTTTCACGTTTACTTGCAGACTTCGCCTGACGTACAACCACTTTCTCTTGGTGTTTGTACGTCAGGTACCGAGACAGGGTTAGTAGATCCGGAGCCGGCACCAGAGGACTTGGAGCAGGAGTACGTTGCTGATCAGGAGTACGACCCGAGTGAGGACCAGTCTTAGAGGTTTCTATGTTGCTGACTTTGGAGGTTCAGTCACTTTCTAGTTGGGTGCATAGCACCATTTTGCTTTCTGCTTTAGGTTAGGTACGTAGCACCACTAGTTTCCTTTTCTACGTTGTAGCTATGCTGGGCTCCTTTTTAGACTTTTCTACTCTCTGGATGTTATCTCTTATTATTAATGAATGCAACCTCCTTTCTGTACTTTATGTTGTTCCGAATTTTATAAATGCAAGAACCTGAAAATTTTCAAATGGTACCCCTACAGACGCTTATTGGGTCCGAGCTTCATAGCTCCGGCCCAAGCGGGACTTAGTGACGTTTTGCTTTCATCGTTTTGGGAAGCGAGGCGTGACAGTAGAAAAGTAGCTTGTGAGAGGTTTACCTCAAATAAGCTTTAATAGGGATAAGCTTTGCAATGCGTGCCAATTAGGTAAGCAACATAAGAGTAGTTTCAACCTTAAAACATTGCTTCTACTACTAAGCCATTGCAACTAATACAATTAGATTTATTTGGACCCACAAAGGTTGCTAGTCTAGGTGGTATGCATTATAGCTTCGTCATCGTCAGTGATTTTTCATTATAACTTGGGTTTATTTCTTGACACACCGACATGAAACTTTTGATGTTTTTAAAATGTTTTGCAAAAAGGTTGAAAATGAAAAAGGTTTTTCCATAGTCAAAGTAAGGAGTGATCATGTTGGTGAATTTGTAAATGCTAGTTTTGATGATTTTTTTCTTCAAAAGGTTATTCACATAATTTTTCCGTCCCGAAGACACCACAACAAAATTGGGTGGTTGGGAGTAAAAACCGTACTTTTCAAGAAATGGTTAGGACCATGATTCATGATTAGTGATTGACATTATATTTTTGGTCCGGAGCCATACATACTTCTTGCTACTTTTTAAATCATGTGTCCATTAGACCCATTTTGAAGAAAACACCTTATGAGCTTTATAGAGAGTTGACTCCGAACTTATCACATTTTAAACCATTTGGATGCAAGAGCTATATTTTGAAAGTATGCAATAATTTGGATAAATTTGATGCTAAATCCGATGTGGGTATTTTTGTTGGGTACTCTCCTCATAGCAAATCATATAGAGTATTCAACAAATCATGTAACCAAGTGTCATATGTAGAAGAAAAATATTTTAAAAAAAATTCTGCACGTAGACCAATCCATGTAGAAATTGAATGAGGCGGTAAAGTGTTCAACCTACTATTAACTTTATCCTTTAGTGAGAACGGAAATAATTTGAGATAGATTGTGTCCTCAATAGTCTTTCTATCGAAGCAAGTTAAACATACCTCTTCAAATTCTTTAATGTGAACGTATGGGTTTTCCTTTTCTAACCTGTGAAAGTTGGTAAGAATTGGATTATTCCAGGTTTAAAATTGAAAGAATTCTAATCATTGATGCCACACTAGAGCGAGTAGGTCTTAGATAATCTTTTAAAGTCCTAGGCAATCTGATCACTCCATATTTTACACCTTTTTTCTGCATGTTTGCATGTCGTTTTGATCGCTCATATCGTGTTTTTCACGATTATTCGACGATATTGCATTGCTTTTCACTATTTATTGTTTTTGTCGTATTTCAGGAAATATGGAGAGATCTGGAGCGAATCTGAGATCAAGGGATTTGCACTCGCTTAGGAGTGTCGCCCACGACTCATTCGAGGACTTATCAGCGATAGAGGATGAGCGTAAGAAGAAGGAAATCAATAGGAGCAACTAGGAGGTGAGAAGAGGAAGAAATGGGATCAACAGCACACCACTCGGCTGACCAGACCACTCACTCGGCCGAGCAAGAAGCCCTACTCGGCCGAACAGTACGGATACGCATGGGATATTTTTAGCGTGTACTCGGGCGAGCAAAGGAAGCCCACTCGGCCGAGTGAGAAAGTTCACTCACCCGATTGGTACAAGGAATTCATCCAGAGAAAGGCCCAAGTTACTGGAATTTTCAGAGATCCTGAGGAGGCCCACTCGACCGAGTGAAGAAGTCCACTCGGCCAAGCCACCCCCGAAGACAGACCCTGAGACCCTCGAAGTTACTGTTTTTCTGCAGGGTTTGTCACTCGGCCGAGTGACAAGGGTCAGTCGGCCGAGTGACCATCTCCGATTGCTGTTAGGGATGCGAATTCTGGGCTGCACAGGGGTAGTTTTGTCACAAATTTTTGGACGATTTTAGAGGGTATTTAAATCTTGTTTTGCAGGGTTTAGACTTTCTTTTAGGATTTTGACGGCTCTCTTTTATGAAACCTCAGCTGGAGATCGTTGGCGTCAACATTGATTTGTCTTTTCTTATTAAAAACTCAATTTTTATGCATTATTTCTCTTTTGCAATGAATTGTGCCATGATCATTGTTGTTATTTCTGAGATTTGCATGATGTTTAGTGAGTAGTGCCGTCGTTCTAGGGCATGGGGATGAACCCTATGGACCCTATCTCTGAATTTTGATGAATTTGTTGATTTGTTGCTAGAATTGATAATGGTTAGGTTGTGATCGATTGATTACGGGTAGCTAGGAATTCATATCAATTGGGATTTGCAAGAGATTGGATCCCAATTGATAGGAAGGCCTAGATATTCGATTTAGATTGACAATTGGATTTCTCTAGATTTGGTTTGCAAGAGATTGGACCAAAGCTAGGATTTTTAATTGTAAATCTATAATAATATTCGTTTGCAAGAGATTAGACGAATAAGAACTATCATAACCTAGGTCGTAGCTCGAGTTTGCACGAGAGTGGGCTCGAGATACGCTTGAACAATGATGTCGTTCTTCACGCTAGCGGCTTAGGCTAGGGTTTGCACGAGAGTGGCCTTATCCTAGGTTTGCTATAGACCTGCAATAGCGCGAGAGCGTGAGCTTGGTTCTACATTAAGTTGCGACTAGTTCACCTATATTCAAGCGTAGCAACAATGAAATTTATGATTCACAAGGATGAGGGATGGTCCGTAGTGGGGATTTCATATCCCTAGACGCTTTTTATTATATTGATATTTTCTTAATACTTGAACGATTGTGACTATTACACCAAACTACTCTTGTTCTCTTGATAGCTAGGTGATTTGAATAAGACACGATCATTTGTCCTCCCTGAGTTCGATACCTGCTCGCCGCTACACCGTGCGCTTGCGGTAAAACTACAAGTCGTTTTTCGGGTGTACATCCGGACGCGATTAAGTTTTTGGCGACGTTGCCAGGGATTTATCTCCGTGTATTTGCGCCATACTAGGTTGTGCTCTAGGGTTACATTTTGAACCGATCAAGTTTTTGGCGCTGTTACCGGGAAGGCAACAGTGTTTTATTTTCTTTGCTTAGTTATTTTTTTTTGTTTTATTATTTTTTTCATCTTTTTACTACTCTATCATGCTAACAATTCCATCGAAGCTCTATTTTTCTGTGCATGTACACGAGATCAACGGCGAATCCAGAGGATATATTATTTGATCCAGAGATCGAACGTACTGAAAGGAGGATCAGAGCCGAGAAGAGACTTAACATAGAGGACGATTGTATGAACCGACCGGAGACACCTGAAGAATTAGCAGCACGCATGGTAAGGATAATATCTATCAGAGATAGGCTTCGGCCTAAGACTACCTCCACTACTTCTTCCCTCGCTATGCCGGAGTTGGCGGCGGATAAGAATTTTGAGCTCAAAACGGGACTAGTGGTCTTGATGCAACAAGACCCATTCCATGGGAACTCCCAGGAGAATCCACATTATCATCTTCAACTATTCTTGTCCAAGTGCGCCACCTTTCAAATGCCGGGTGTTTTCGTCGATGCTATCTGATTGCGACTCTTCCCCTTCACCCTCAGAGACAAAGCTCTATATTGGTTGAGGACGCAAGCGGAGGGGATCTTTACTACGTGGGATGAGTTGGCTAGTGCTTTTGTTGATAAATTCTACCCACCATCCAAGACGGTGAAGATAAGGAGAGCACTCATGTCCTTCAAGTAAGGACCGCAGGAGACTCTATACGAGGCATGGGAGCGCTTTAAAGATCTCCAGCATTAGTGCCCCCCTCACAGCATTGAAGCATGGGAGCTAGTACACAGCTTTTATAATCGACTCCAACCGAGCACTAAGCAAATCATAGATGCAACCACCAACGGAGCCATTCTATCCAAGACACCGGATGAAGCTACGGCCCTATTAGAGAAGATGGCCTCTAATAATCAACAATGGGGCGACGAGCGAGGGCAATCTTCTACCTCCTTGAAGCCAATAAGCATATATGAGGCCAAGGCCGTAGCGGAGCTTTTCACTAAGTTTGACTCTCTCCACAAGGTCGTGGAGAGATTGGAGAAGTTGATCACCGAGCCGCATGGAGCGCCGCCACATCTACGCCGAGAGGCAATATGAGCGATTGGCAAGACCAATCTCAAGCGATGTTAGTAGGAGGAGAGCATCGAGAAGGAGCCTTAGAGCAAGTGCAATATATTGCGAGGAACTCCGGTTATTGGGCCAACCCGGCCACAAGGAATCATCCGGGATTTTCGTATGCGAATAATGAAGGGGCTCTAAATCCACCACCATAACAACCTCAAGCTAGGCCTCCACCTCCACAACCTCAATACCAACCGAGGGGGCCACCACAACAAAGCTACCTGCCTAGGCAACAAGTGGGACCATATAGGCCATCGGGTTATAATCAAGGTTGGAGAGCTCCAAACCCACCACAAGCACAACCGAGATCGGATCATGAAGCTAGGGTGGAGGAATTCATGGCAGAGCAAAGAAAAATAAATGCTAGGTTGACGACGCAACAAGACTCGCTCAATACTGTCGTTGTGCAATTGGGAGAGCAACTGGTGTTGCTTAACAAAAACACTCAACAATTGCCGGCTCAACCGGAGCCCAATCCACGGGGCAATACCGGCCACATAAATGCGGTGGCGGCGGTTACTAATAGGGGCGGGAAGGATACCACTCCCGCCATGGTCCAAACCAAGGAGTAAGTGGAAGAGATTTTGGACGACAAAGAGCCGGCTATTGAGGAGGAGAGCACAAAAGAGCCGCAAGAAGGTGGAAATTCTGAAGTTAAGAAGCCAAATGAGGAGCGCACCTACATGCCACCGGTTCCCTTTCCGCAACGGTTGGCGAGAGCTAAAATTGAGAAGCGTCTCGCCAAGTTCCTTGAATACTTGCGAGGAGTAAGCCTCAACATACCTTTCTTAGATGCTATTGTGGAGATCCCGTCGTATGCGAAGTTCTTGAAGGACTTAATATCGGGAAAGAAAAGAAAGGAAAAGATAATGCTTGCCGAGCAAGGAACTTGGTTCATCCGGAGGGAAAAGGAACCGACAAAATTCAAGGATCTCGGAAGCTTTCGCATCCCATGCACACTTGGAGAAGTTCCACTACAAAAGGCTTTGGTAGACTTGGGAGCAAGTGTGAGCCTAATGCCCCTAAATATGTTTCGAAAATTGAATACGGGGACCGACTTGAAGCCAACGGATATGAGAATACAACTTGCGGATGGTCAGGTTACTAGGCCGGTAGGGATTGCGGAGAATATCCCGCTCTAAGTTCTGGGAGGAATATGCTTGCAGTGCGACTTCGTCATTATGGACATCAAGGAGGAGGGCGACACTTCACTTATACTTGGACGCCCCTTCTTAGCCACCGCCAGCGTGATAGTCGACGTGAGGGAGGGTACTTTATCTTTGAATGTCAGCAACATCGAGGTTGAGTTCCATATCCCTAAAGCTATGAAGCATATGCCCTACCAAGAGGAGTTGGACAATGTGGACCTCCTTGACGAGGTGATCGATAAAGCCATTCCACAATCTATTGGTGCTCTACATGATGACGGCCTTGAAGAAAGCCAAACTTCTAGCATTGGAAAAAAGTTGGAGGACCCTCCGGATAGCTCTATGGCCGATGACAAAGACGATGCTAACATCGCAAGGATTAGAGAGCTATGCAAGCTCTCCACGGCCAACAATTCAAAGAAAGCTCCGCCGGATAAAAAATCGGCGTCACCGGTGAAGAGGAAGATTGGTACTAGCTTAAGCTTGGGGGACCTATCCTCCAATTCTACCCATGATGAGGGGACGCCGTGGAAAGCCCACGAGCATCAACAACCAAATCCAAGTGGCCTTTCCGGCAAATTAGACGGGCGCATCTCGTATGCGCCCAATATCACGCACTAAACGAAAATCATAAGGGGTCGAGCTCAAGACCTTAAACAAGCGCTTGTCGGGAGGCAACCTGACGGTTTTATATCATTCTTAGTTGATTTTTATTTTTATTTTAGATTTTTCTTAGTGTTTAGCGTCTAGCGTCTATAAAAACCGTGACAACTGGCTTTATTTTTAATGACATAAGATGGAGAACGAGAAATCATTCATATGGAGGATAGCCATGGCAAGGGAGAGTGCTCCAGAAACATGCTCATGCCCCAGGTGAAGGAAGAAACTGACGGGAGGAAGAAAAACAGAGAGTGGCGCAAAAACAGAGAGCCGTTGCAGAAAACAGGAAGCCACTCGGCCGAGTGACATATGTCACTCGGCCGAGCAAAGGCTCTACTCGGCCGAGTAGAGTACCGATCAGGGAAGATCCTACAGACCAACTCTCTGTTATTTTTTGCGATTTACAGTATAATTTGCCACTCGGCCGGGTGACTTTTCACTCAGCCGAGTGAATCAGATACCATCCACGCTCTAAAAATTGCCGAGTAGCCTTGTCACTCAGCCGAGTGGAACTTGTCCATTCGGTCGAGTGAGAGAAGCCCCTCGGTCGAGTCATAAGTTGCGGGAGTTTATTTCGAAAAACTTTCATATTGAGCCACTCGGCCGAGTGAACTCTTCACTCGACCAAGTCGCTACTCCCTTATATATACGATGCGGGCTACGCGAATTTTAAAAACCCAAAATCCCCAAATCATTTCGCCCAGCACCCAAGCCTCTTCAGCTTCCCTCGCCCGAATCACCGCCTACCATCTCCCGAGCCGTCGCTTCACCGTCGACCGACGACCGGCGTCGGTCGCCGACGTCGCCCTGCCGTCGATCATCACATCCGCCGCCTCCCCCGTCGCCGGTCATCCCCATTTCGCCCCAAATTCATTTTTCTTCTCCATTCCCCCAATACGTCCGCCCATTTCACCCCAAATTCAAATTAATTCACATATATATCTATTATCCCCTATCTTCCCTATGTATATTGATTATCATTCGCTAATTTGATTGTTTGTGCTTCAGGTTAGCTGGGGGAGCTTGGGGGAGGTTCTGGACACTTCGGAGCTTCACGAAGGAGGCGTTTCTTCACACACTTTCATTATTTGCTCTCACGTCGTGCTCGGATACACTCGTTCCCTACTTATTATATAGCGCGTCGCATTTTTTACTTGGGTGGGCACGTCTTGCGGCACACATGCCGCCTCGCCTTAGGCCACGCACTCGGGAGCCTGCTTCCAAGCGAAAGAAGTCAGGTGATCCTGGCTCCTCTTCTGCTAGGGTGGACTCCCCTCCACCTAGCCCACCACCACCTACACAGCCGCTTCCTACCGCACCCATTCCACCACCTGCACAGGCATCCCCCGCGTCCAATGCGATGGGGATTACGTTCAGAGACGATGCTCAGCGCGCCAAATTTAAGCGTATCTCCCATCGCTCGATCGTACCCACTAGGTTTGCACACCTTACTGACTTCGAGTGCCTAGGGGTCCTAGAGGGGCTACTCCAGTTGTATTACAACGTGGGGTGGCATGATTTCTTGTCGGTGTCGGCGGACACTTACATCCGCCCGACACTAGAGGTCCTTAGTTCTATTTCCCGCAACCCTGGAGGATGCTCATTTTGACTGATGGATCGAGAGTGCGAGGTCACTCTCGACATGCTTAGAGCATTCTTCCTGTGTTCCGCTGTACCTGACCCAGACCGAGCTTACAGCCCCACGCACATCCCACCCCCGTCATTCGACACGCACGCCTTTTGGACACGGATCACGGGATCACCACTCGCCTTTGACCCTAGTAGGGCCAAGGCATCTGCCATTCTCCACCCCTACCTCCGCATTGCATGGAGCCTCATGGCGACCACTTTTCTTGCGAGGTACGAGCCCAGGACGTTATCGTCGCCAGAGCTCTACATGCTCTATGCGATGACACGTTCTAGGGTTTTTGATGGAGATGCCGTTCTGGTCACCACCGTCGAGATTGATATTGCCAGTTGGTACATCGACCGCATCATTGTTTCTGTCGACGCTCGGACGCCTATCTGTTGCGGCGGTCTGATTACCCTCTTGACCCTTATGACCGGCGTCGACCTACCGGCTGACTTGCTTCGACCACCAGGCCCCACTTCACTTTCGATAGATGTTATGGCCCGGATGAGGATGCTGCGTCCTCATGGTCGTAAGCACTGGGTGTGGCTACACGATCCTTTCGCTGCGGATTACATGGTTCTCCTGAGCCCTGCTCGGACACATATAGGACCCACGGGCGGAGTGTGGATTCCAGCGATGGATCTCCTTATCCCTGTCGCATACGTGCTAGATCTTGAGGGCGCTCAGCAGGAGCCCCTCATTCCACCCCAGGACCCCGTGATCCATCGGCCTGCACTTGCTTCGTCTGCACCTTCCAACACCTCAGTCCACACTTCTGTTAGTGTCGGGAGCACTTCTACTGAGTCCACCCACACCACCACCACCATTGTGCCATTTTCAATAGATCCTATTTCTGCAGCCAGCTCCGAGCGTCCCCCACCATAATTGAGTTCGGTGAGCCTTCTTTTGCTTTCGCGGTAGAGACCCTTTCCTCATTGTTGTTCTTGACTCCTGGGGAGTCATTTTCTGCACCCTTCACGACCTCCCCAGTCATCGACCTCACTGTCTCCACCGTCGATATATACTCCGAGAGTGTCGTGACGTATGTCCCCACATCTGTGTCACTGACCTCTCTGCCCACCTCGTCGTCTGTTTTCACTTCCGCTTCTGCTGCCGCTCCTTCCTCATCTACTCTTCCTGCGTCTCAGCCTCCCACAGAGGTTGGGCATCACTTAGCGAGCACATCACCCTAGCACCACCCCATAACTACACATATCCTTTACGGTGGCCGTGTGAGACAGCCCCGTTCTTTCCCTGTTCGACCTGTTCGACCCTCTGCTCCACCTCCCCCCAACACCCCAGTTCAGAGCATCTATGCTCTTGAGGGGGTAGTTAGTGGACTCAGAGAAGATTTTAGGGCTCTCTCTGCCACCGTCAGTGCTGTCCAGACCCGCGTCGCTATACTTCCTAGTATTCAGGCTTACCTGAATCAGATTCTTGTGTGTCTGCCTCTGCCATCCACACCCACCTAGCAGCCATGACGCCCACCTCCTCCTCCGCCACAGGACGGTGCTGGTCCACCACCACCCCCTAGGCACACACTGGATGCCTTCCATATTTTTGATGATGTTCTGCTGATGTTTTGAGCCTGCTTATTATGCACCCCTCCTTCACACACTGTTTTGGTCACATTTTGGTCTGATCTGTCTATATCTGTTTGGGAGAGAGGGAGTACTTTTTGGGGACACTCATATCTGCACTATTTTGATCTCTGCATGCATCACCTGCATTCTCATATCATTTTCTCTAATTTTTTCCATCATGCATGCATCCTCACCCTCCCCACCCATATCTGGTCTCTCAGTGTACCACACTTTGCACATTGAGGACACTGTGCACTTTAGCTTGGGGGAGTGAGTTCTCACACTTTTCATTTTTGTCGCATTTTATTTTATTTTCCCACATTTCTTTGTTTTTACACTTGCTTTCACCCACTTTTTCTTTTTTATCATGCATCACGTTTTTTTCTTGAGTGTGCTGCATTGTACAGTAGTTTTTATTTTCTTTTATCCTTATTTCTTTCATATTTTTGCTAGAGATGATATTTTTGTGATGATGATGACGTGGTGTTGGCCTATCTCTATATGCATACGATCTTGTCATGCCATAGTTTTTATTTCAGATATCATATGATATGCCTTGCTATGCATTTGAAATAGTAACCCGCCCTCTCATGTATGAATATGGATGAAATTCTTTTATTAGCTGAGTCTGATAATTTATATGTATACTCTTCGTAGAAAACACACCAAGCTTCACGCATTGATTGCTTATATCTGGAGTACTGCTTTCCTTTCTTATATCACTTCTTATTGCATGAAAATTATACGCTTCACTTTCGGGTTGAATGAATGTATGCTAGGTTGATATAACTGGATTAGTTTACTTTCTGAGATTAAACTGAGTAGATTACATTACTCTGCTGAAAGTTGTCGTGCACGTCCTATAGAGTGAACCGATTGTTACATTTATTCTTTCTCCACATATCTTGAGCATTTTTTCTATACTTAAAATCACTGGTGAATCTCCCTTTAGCGATTCTATTATTGGAATTTTTTCCCGCTACAAAAATCTATGCTCCATGCCCCCAAAATCAAAAAGAAGGAAAAAATACATGAATATCTTACTATCTTTTGATTTGGGATCTCAGATGTATATATGCTATGAAAAAAAAGAGAGAGAAAAGAAAAGAGAAAAGAAGCTTATACATGATCCCATCTCATACTCTTTCTCTCTTTCTTCCCTCTTTTGTTTTTATTTTTATTGGAGCTCCAAAAATGGGGAATGTACTTATTGATTTATCTTATGCCACCATGCTTACAGATAAGCTTGGGGAGAGGATCCATAGATGTGTGAGAGAGCGACTACTTGATTGTGCTTGACAACCTAAGCTAGGTAATTTTCTATACTCGGCGAGATTCCTAAAAGTTTTACGAAATCCAGGAATTGAAACTTAGCAAGCATTTCATGAAAACCATACCTTTCTATTCTTATTACTTCATATTGTGTGATACATCTTATACTCTAAATAGAAAGCATTCAATTGAAAAGTGTGGGGTCTATGACTATGTATACCTTTTTAGATGCTTCAGACAATGTTAATTCTAGAACGATTCCATATTTCATACTGTTTTGATATTCTTGGGTTTTCTATTTTAAATGCATCCATTTGATTATGATATCGAGATAAAAATCTTTGGCATGTGTTTTATATTCACCGTGTGCTATATGAGTAAGCAAAACCCACGTCCTGAGAAAACAATCTAGCTCATCTCTCTTTGTTTTCTTTCCTATTTCCTTTTTCTTTTTCCTTTTCATTAATTTTATCCGTCGAGTTCGCCTTTTACTCATCTTCCTCGAGGACGAGTAGAGGTAAGCTTGGGGGATTTTGATCACTCCATATTTTACACCATTTCTCTGCATGTTTGCATGTCGTTTTGATCGCTCATATCGCATTTTTCACGATTATTTGACGATATTGCGTTGATTTTCACTATTTCTTATTTTTGTCGTATCTCTGGAAATATGGAGCGATCTGGAGCGAATCTGAGATCAAGGGATTTGCACGTGCTTAGGAGTGTCACCCACGGCTCATTCGAGGACTTATCAGCGATAGAGGATGAGCGAAAGAAGAAGGAAATCAAAAGGAGCGACGAGGAGGCGAGAAGAGGAAGAAATGGGCTCAACAGCACACCACTCGGCCGAGCAGACCACTCACTCGGCCGAGCAAGAAACCCTATTCGGCCGAACAGAACAGATACACACGGGATATTTTTAGCATGTACTCGGTCAAGCAAAGGAAGCCCACTCGGCCGAGTGAGAAAGTTCACTCGCCTGAGTGTTACAGGGAATTCGTCCAGAGAAAGGCCCAAGTTACTGGAATTTTCAGAGATCCTGAGGAGGCCTACTCGGTCGAGCATGAATGCTCACTTTACCGAGTGAAGAAGTCCACTCGGCCGAGCCACCCCCGAAGACAAACCCTGAGAATCCCCAAAGTTACTGTTTTTCTGCAGGGTTTGTCACTCGGCCGAGTGACCCTCTCCGACTGCTGTTACGGCTGTGAATTCTGGGATGCGCAGGGGCAGTTTTGTCACAAATTTTTGGACGATTTTAGAGGGTATTTAAACCATGTTTTTACCCTAGTTAGGAGAGACTTGAAAGATATTTTGTAGACTTTCTTTTAGGATTTTGACGGCTACTCTTTTGTGAAATCTCAGCTGGAGATCGTTGGCGTCAACATTGGTTTGTCTTTTCTTATTAAAAACTCAATTTTTATGCATTATTTCTCTTTTACAGTGAGTTGTGCCATGATCACTATTGTTATTTCTGATATTTGCATGATGTTTAGTGAGTCGTGCCGTCGTTCTAGGGCATGGGGATGAACCCTATGGACCCTATCTCTGAATTTTGATGAATTTGTTGATTTGTTGCTAGAATTGATAATGGTTAGGTTGTGATCGATTGATTACGGGTAGCTAGGAATTCATATCAATTGGGATTTGCAAGAGATTGGATCCCAATTGATAGGAAGCCCTAGATATTCGATTTAGATTGACAATTGGATTTCTCTAGATTTGGTTTGCAAGAGATTGGACCAAAGCTAGGATTTTTAATTGTAAATCTATACTAATATTCGTTTGCAAGAGATTAGACGAATAAGAACTATCATAACCTAGGTCGTAGCTCGAGTTTGCACGAGAGTGGGCTCGAGATACGCTTGAACAATGATGTCGTTCTACACGCTAGCGGCTTAGGCTAGGGTTTGCACGAGAGTGGCCTTATCCTAGGTTTGCTATAGACCGGCAATAGCGCGAGAGCGTGAGCTTGGTTCTACATTAAGTTGTGACTAGTTCACATATATTCAAGCATAGCAACAATGAAATTTATGATTCACAAGGATGAGAGACGGTCCGTAGTGGGGATTTTCCTATCCCTAGACGCTTTTTATTACGTTGATATTTTCTTTATACTTGAACGATTGTGACTATTATACCAAACTATTCTTGTTCTCTTGATAGCTAGGTGATTTGAATAAGACACGGTCATTTGTCCTCCCTGAGTTCGATACCCACTCGTCGCTACACCGTGCACTTACGGTAAAACTACAAGTCGTTTTTCGGGTGTACATCCGGACGCGATCACAACCCGTGTTGTGATCAGTGTCAATGTTGTTACAATTGTCACCATCATTGTTGTGATTATCAGACATCTCTACGTGTCTTACAGTATATGGGTTCTGGGGGTTCTATGCCACATAAACATGTCAAAGCACCAATATGTTGCTTTCCAAAGCTATTCTAATTTTTATGGGTTTTAAAATATAACTATGCAATATAAAACAAAATTGGATGAAGAAAAGATATGCACAAGAAATGCAACGACCTCAAGTCTTATGGATCAGAGAGAAGTTATGTAGAAATCAATCATCCAAGCAATTCACACATTATATGCATCGATAAAACTCAAATCAATGCTAGACGTTAGCCCTAATTACACCACATCACACATCACAATATTTTAGCCAATCATAGTGGAGAAGACAAAAAATTTCATTAAAGAAAACATCATCTCAATTAACTATAATAACAAAAATATCAAATGAAAAAAAAATAGTTTAGGATTTTGGTACGAAAAAATCCTTTTTACATTGCCTCTCAATCAGCTCTCCAAGCCACATTCTTCTCTACGCAAGAACCCCAAAACCTAGATTACAAAAGATTATTTGATAATCCTAAGACATACTGAGAATGTGTATTTTTATATTCCTAACCCCTTACGAATCTTCACCATTTGATCTAAGATCAAGGGGTATCAAGTTCGAAGCCATAGTAGTGGGTTTGGGGCGGAATGGCTGGAAACTGGGCAAGAATTGCATCATAAATCGCCACCTTAAGCGTGTCAACCGTCTGGTGTAGGCTGGCCAGCCGTTTGGATACTTGGAGATAGCCACTTGAAGGAATCACTATCAGATGTCAGGCATGAAGTCGTCAGGCGTCTGGATCATCGCTTGATATTTGCATGGATGCTGCCATTAGCCATCTAGATGGGGTTGTCAGGCGTTTAGAGGCTATGAAGCGTCAATAGGCTGTTGGGTCTGCCAACAGCCTAGAGTGAAGTTATCAGGCGTCTGGAGCTTGGCCTAGACGTCTTGGGCATGTGCATCAGACGTCTAGCTACAATAGGTGCAAATTCTAGAGAGTTGGAAAATATTTACACCCATTGCCACATACGGCTAATGAAGCATGACTAGACGTCTGATGTTGAAGAGTCAGACGTCTGGGTTATATGTATTAGACGTCTGGAGTAGCTAAACTCTATGTATCAGAGTATCAGCTTCTGCGAAATGTCTAGAAGCACTAATCCTACCGTCTAATCTTGTCTTGGGTAGTTTATCATCCATGCTTTCAACCTGAAATTGCAGCATTATAAAGTTATATAAAAATTCCTAAAAATCCCCTAATATGTATTGAACTCTAGAATCTATTGAATATTCAGGAAATGTATACTTTAGAGCCAATTTGCACATGAAAGCACATGTAAATCTCATAAAACCAATGGTAAAATATGCAATATTGTCACACCTTGCTTCCCAATCTACTTGGGAGCGAGGACGTGAGAGAGTCTGCGGTGTGCTTAAAACAAGGATGAGTACTTTTTTCTTTTCTTTCTTTCTTCCTCCTTGGTTTAAACACACTAAGCGTCTGTGTAAAATTGCAGGTCCTTGCATGCGGATTTAAGAAACAGCTCAAATGACATTATTACATATCAAGTGTACAATAATTAAGATACATCATCGGCCTAGCATGGCCAATACATCAAGATTACAACAGATTACATTATTCAAATCGAAGTGCTGACGCGAGGAAAAAGCCATAGTCTTCTGTGGGCTGGAACTCTACGTGATCCTTGAGCGCTGGCTCGACCTCTCTAACAGGATCATCTGTAAACTCACTCTCAAGTCCTGAAGGACATTTCATAAGACACAAAATGAAATGCCCATCAGCGAGGATTACTCGACAAGTATATACACATAGTAAATAAAAAAGTAAAAATATAAGTATAAGAGAGAGATGGGTTAAAGCATATCTTGAGTATGAGCATGGTATGTTAAAACATGGTATGAAATGTTATACTAATATGGCATAGTAATTAAGAGAATGGTATAAGAATCGCATGAACATTTAACGAGTTTACTACATCGTATGAAAGTGACGTAAGGACAAGCATGGTGAGATATATAAAGTCTGAAATGATATTAGCTAGTAGTTAGAATATTTGCAATATGAAATACAAAGATTAATTTGCAACATGTAGCAGTTAAACGATTGATAGCAATTTGTAACATGTAAGGAAAAAACTGTATAAAACTAAGAAGTGGATACTTACTAACATTTTTTTTAGTGTAAAGCCCAATGTCCGAGGAAGGATGTAACTAAGATGCACCAGAACATCGGGAACTACCCATAGTTCTCTACTTACCGACTCCATCCAAACGACGGTCAAGATTTATCAGTAGGGTGGATCTAGTCAATCAGCAATCTCTACTACAGTGGAATATCTGATTTATAGTGAAAAGTGTATATTTATACCCCCTAACTACCCCTATTTTATGCTAAAGATTAGGCTTAATCTTGCTCTCTTAAGTGTATTATCACTTTATGTTTCATTTTAGAGCTTATTTGCATTCTTTGCACAAAACAGCATTATATGGACTAATTTCTCCTTCTCCTATTTTTCAGGTACACCTGGGAGTCTTGGGGATTTTCCAGAATTTTCTGGATTTTTTGGGATTTCTAGGTATTTTTGGTGAATTATTGAATGGAGAAATTCATTAAAAGGGGGGATAAAAGGATTTAAAATGGGGCACTGCATGGTGCAATCTCGTGGCACCACACGACGCAATCAGGCCCACCAGTAAGCGTGCGGGAGATGAAAGCGGGGCACGCACAAAGCGCGTGCCCCGAGAAACGGGCGTCGCCCACTATTTTTGCGGGTTCCAAACCCGCCCGCAAGCGGGCATTTGTTTCTCCGTGGGTCGGGCGGCGTTTGTAGGGATCGCGTTACCCTTGCAATACTAACAACACACACTAGAGGGGGGTGAATAGTGTAATGGAAATAAAATTGTCCAATTAAAATTTAACTTGCAAATGTGAAATTATAAATGCAAGAGTAATTAAAAGGCACAATCAATTCAAACGCAAACACAAATTTTTACCATGGTTCCCCAAATTTGGTACATCCAGCCACACCAATATTCTTATAATCCCACACAGAGAAGTGAATACAAATCTCAGAAGGAGATATCCCACAAAGAGGATTTATGCCCTACACAAGGACCCAACCAATCCTACACGAGGATCAAGACTCCCACACAGAGAATCACTAACTCCCACTCAGAGAATTAGGGTTAGCCCTATACTAGGACACTAAACTCTGACAAAGAGAGTTACTCCCACAAAGAGAGTTATTCCCACAAAGAGAATATCCTAAGTCCCACAAAGAGACAACCTCCCACAAAGAGAGAAAGTCTAATTCCCACAAAGAGAATTAGAGACAACAATTACACCAAGTAAACTAAATACTCTTACATATGTCTTGAGATGCTTACTCAAGAATGAATGCATGGCATGGAAGAGGATCTCCAAGTTTTGAGATATGCTTGAGAGCACTTGGATGATTTCCCTTAAGCTGGACTTCAATGCATGAAGAGGAATGAATGCTCAATAGAGGGAAATGAGAGAGCTTGAGAGTTGCTTATAGATCTCTTAAGATTTTCAATAGCATCAAGAGTAATCAAGAATCAATCAAGAAGTTTAAGAGATGGCAGCACACTCATATATATAGGAACCCCATATCAAGCCCCAAAACCCAAGGAAACCGCCAAAGAAAGAATTCTGCAACGGCTAGAAACTGGGTGAAAACGACAGGAACAGTCGACTGATGATCAAAAGACAATCGACTGATCAACGGCTAGAAAATATCCAACGGCTATAATCTGAGCCAGGACAGTCGACTGACGAAGACAATACAGTCGACTGACAAATAGGACAGTCGCCTGTAAATCCTTCAGCAGACGACTGCTGCAGGGGATGGATCGAAACAGAGAGCTGCACTCTTTCTCCAGAAGACCATACAGGCGACTGATGTTAATACTACAGTCGACTGTCAAATAGTCAGGCGACTGTACATTCTTCATCAGTCGTCTGCTGTATAATATGGAGAGAAGACAGAGAGATGCAGAGATTGTACTTACGCTAGACAGGCGACTGTTGGCCAATTTCCAGGCGACTGTAAGTATACAGGCGACTGTAAACTGGTCGACAGACGACTGTGCGTAAAGCTCAAGTTTGAGTCAATTGAAATGTTGACTTGAGCTGTGCAAATCAGGCGACTGTAGAAGGATCTACAGGCGACTGGAAATCACCCAGTCGACTGTGTTTCCCTTATTAGGCGACTGATGGAAAGCCAGAGACTCCAAATGAGTCTTTGGACAAAGTGAACCTATTAGGTTGGATTCTATGATAATCCTAAGGCTCACTAAGATGGTTAAATGCTTGCACATGATAAGTAAACCATCTAAAACAGCATTACAATAACCTAGACTCAAAATAAAGAGAAAGCAATAAAGTAAATAATACATGGATTACATTACTTTCCAAAGAGTCTAAGTCTTCAATGTTGATGCCTTGATTGCTCTCCATCATCTCCAAGCTTTGGCACTTCTTGAGTCCAAACTTTGGCCCTTCTCCACTTTATGTACATCCTTACACCTAGTGATTAGTCTCCAAGAAAGATATTCAAGGAAATAAACTGTGAGACTAAAACATAAGATTCATTAGCAACAACATAATGTTGTGATCATCATCAAAATAAGATTGGTATGAAACACCAATACTCAACAATCTCCCCCTTTTTGATGATGACACACATTATGTAAATCATAAAGAATTAAAGCACAATGCTAATGATCTCCCCCTACTTATATGCACCAAATAAACAATGAGCTACACAAAGGTGAATACTCATAATACCAACTGAAATCAAGGTGACATATAATAGGCAGGATTACATAAACCAAATGAGATAGACAATATCATGCAAACATGAATGGTTTAAACAATACCTTAAATCTCTCCCCGTATGCATATGTATATATCTCTCCCCTATATGATATATATTTACATAATGCATATATCTCTCCCCCTTGACATCGTCAAAAAGGTGGATATCAAATATATCCCCCTTTGACATCTTAACCAAGATGTGACAATATGCAAGAACGAAAGATATGTATGCTACCAAATTGAAAAATTTAGTGGGTATCAATTCACTATCTCATGCTCCCCCTAGATCATAGAAATAGTCAACTTTTGACTTCTAGGATCTAATACCAATTATACAATAAATGAAGCCATGGGCTAAAGTGTATCAAAGCAATAGATATGGAAAAATCAAGCTTCAATGATACACAATGATAATGCCAAAAGAGTTATACCATGAAACAACTTGGCAATATCAAAGAGGTTTAGTTTGAGACCAAAAATAACCAATTGTAAATAATGATGTCAAATAACCTCCGAAATGAGAGTTAAAATATGTCTTAAAATAATTTAAACATATAACATATTAACTCCCCCATTAACATACACATGGATCAAAAATGCATGCATGTCAATAAACCCCAAGATTCCCATTTTCATGAAAAATACATACATTTGAAAGTATTTTCAAAATCATGAAACACACACACAACCAATGGGTATGAAAAAATATAGCATTAAGCACAATACCCATGCAATATGCAAATGTGTGTGGGGAACCTAAACATTAGTTAACCAAACCCAAGAGGAGTTTGATTTCCTAACGTAATCACTGAGGTGATCACATCCCTAACTAGAGAGTTGATGTAACTATCTCTCTCTTGCACACTAACCTTAGTGGGAACCATAATCTCAAGGATTTCCTAGGCAATGGTTTTGCTTTTGCAAGAGGGATGGATGTGGCATGCTTAGATGTAGAAACTAGATTCTTGGCATGCAAAGAATGAGGATTTTGCTTCTTAGCAAAAAATGAAGACTTTTCATTCTTCCTCATTACCTCGTGAACTACATGCTTCTTGGTGATGTTATTGTTGTACAAGAAAGCATGGTGATTCTTCTTATGTGTTTTAGCAATATTTCTTGAATTTGCACCATAAGATGAATTAGAGGTGGGTTTGGGAGCCACATTTTGAATATAACCCAAACCTCCTCTATGATTTGTCGAATGTTGTTTTTCCAACAAATCGTGGAGTGAATCCCTAGCGTACACAAAGCTTATGAGCTTCCGGGATTCCTCTTCACATTTCAACGTAAGTTGTTGAATGTGAGCATCTAAGCTAAGGTTTTGAGCAACAAGTTTTTCATTTGAAAGGCTCAATTCCTTAACTTGAGAGAGAAGTGTGTCTCTCTCACAAGTGTCATAAACATGCTTTTCATCATGAATTACACTTGTAATATATAGTTTATGCAATCTACTCTTAGCAATCTTATATTTTGCTTTTAATTTATTGTAAGAGTTGATGCACTTACTAGCCTTTTCGGAGACCAAGGCGAAGTTGTTCTTGAGCTCCTCGTATGAGATCTTTTCTTCCTCGATCTCAAACTCATCATCATCCTTGCTAGAGCTTGATGATGACTTCTCCTCCATAGCCATGAGGCAAGAATCCTCATAAGAGTTGTAGGCGTCGAGCCAAGCATCCAACTCTTCTTCATTTAATCCGGAGGGGATTGGAGTAGGACTATCCATGGCTACAAAGCATGCGGGAGCATCCTCCTTTGCATCCTCTTCTTCGTTACTCGAAGTGTCCTCACTCGAATCATCAAAGGTCCCGACAAGTTCCTTCTTTTGGTTCTTGGACTTGGACTTTCTTTTCCAATGCTTCTTCCCTTTACCCTTGTAAGTTCATTTGTTGGGTTTGGAAGGGCATTCGGTGGACAAGTGACCTTTTCCACTGCAAGTGTAACAAGTAGGAACCTTGTTAGAATTGGAGGCAAACTTTGATAAAGACTTACCTTGCTTGCATTTGAGGAATGCTTTGAATTGCTCGGCAAACTCCTCAATTTCTTCTCCACTTGCATCTTCTTGCTCATCTTCTTCACTAGGAGCTTCTCGATGGAATTTCTTCCTCCATTTGATTGGCTCCTCCTTGGCATGGAATGCAACCCCCTTTTGCTTCTCTAGCTTCTCGGGCTTTGTTGGTTGAATCTCCTTCTTGTGTTGAAGCTTTACTTCATACGCCATAAGATTACCAATGCACTCCTCAATGGTGTGTTTGGACGTGTCATACGACTCCAAAATTCCATTGCCTTCGACTCCCAACGAGGTGTGAGAGTCAAGGATCTTCTCTACATGATCTCTTGGGAAATCGTCTTCCCGAGTCCCTCCAAAGCATTCACGATATCGGTGAACCTTGTGAACATCTCTGAAATGCTTTCGCCTTCCTGCATCTTAAACATTTCATATTTAGATCTAAACACAGTTTGTTTAGATTTCTTTACCTTCGTATTTCCTTCATGACTAATCTCAAGGTATGCCAAATATCGTTGGCCGTTTTGCACATGGAGATGCGGTTGAACTCATTTGCAGAGAGAGCGCGTTCATAGCCCTCGCATTGAACTTGATCGAGTCCTTCTATGCCTTTCTCCTAGAAGCCGTAGGAGTAGTGGGCTTCTCAAATGGCACCTCCGTAATGTCCCATAGGTCATGACCCTCCATGTAGATCATCATTCTGATCTTCCAACTTGGGTAGTTGGTTCCGTTGAAGAGCGAGGGTCGAACGGTTGAATGACCTTCTTCATGAGACGCGGATGAGGCGTTGAATGCCATTGTTGTAGTATGCTATAACCTCGCTCTGATACCAATTGTAGGGATCGCCTTACCCTTGCAATACTAACAACACACACTAGATAGGGGTAAATAGTGTAATGGCAATAAAATTGCCCAATTAAAATTTAACTTGCAAATGCGAAATTATAAATGCAAGAGGAATTAAAAGGCACAATCAATTCAAATGCAAACACAAAGTTTTATCCTGGTTTCCCAAACTTGGGTACATCCAGCCACACCAATATTCACTATAATCCCACACAGAGAAGTGAAGACAAACCTCACAAGGAGATACCCCACAAAGAGGATTTATGCCCTACACAAGGACCCAACCAATCCTACACGAGGATCAAGACTCCCACAGAGAGAATCACTAACTCCCACTCAGAGAATTAGGGTTAGCCCTACACTATGACACCAAACTCCCACAAAGAGAGTTACTCCCACAAAGAGAGTTATTCCCACAAAGAGAATATCCTAAATCCCACAAAGAGACAACCTCCCACAAAGAGAGAAAGTCTAATTCCCACAAAGAGAATTAGAGACAACAATTACACCAAGTAAACTAAATACTCTTACCTATGCCTTGAGATGCTTACTCATGAATGAATGCATGGCATGGAAGATGATCTCCAAGTGTTGAGATATGCTTAAGAGCACTTGGATGATTTCCCTTGAGCTGGACTTCAATGCAAGAAGAGGAATGAATGCTCAATAGAGGGAAATGAGGGAGCTTGAGAGTTGCTTATAGATCTCTTGAGATTTTCAATAGCATCAAGAGTAATCAAGAATCAATCAAGAAGTTTAAGAGGTGGAAGCACACTCATATATATAGGAACCCCATATCAAGCCCCAAACCCCAAGGAAACAGCCAAAGAAAGAATTCTGTAACGGCTAGAAACTGGACGAAATCGACAGGAACAGTCGACTGATGATCAAAAGACAATCGACTGATCAACGGCTAGAAAATTCCAACAGCTATAATCTAAGCCAGGACAGTCGACTGACGAAGACAATACAATCGACTGACAAATAGGACAGTCGCCTGTAAATCCTTCAGCAGACGACTGCTGCAGGGTATGGATCGAAACAGAAAGCTGCACTCTTTCTCCAGAAGACCATACAGGTGACTGATGTTAATACTATAGTCGACTGTCAAATAGTCAGGCGACTGTACATTCTTCATCAGTCGTCTGCTGTATAATATGGAGAGAAGACAGAGAGATGCAGAGATTGCACTTACGCTAGACAGGCGACTGTTGGGCAATTTCTAGGCGACTGTAAGTATACAGGTGACTGTAAACTGATCGACAGACGACTGAGCGTAAAGCTCAAGTTTGAGTCAATTGAAATGTTGACTTGAGCTGTGCAAATCAGGCGACTGTAGAAGGATCTACATGCGACTGGAAATCACCCAGTCGACTGTGTTTCCCTCATCAGGCGACTGATGGAAAGCCAGAGACTCCAAATGAGTCTTTGGACAAAGTGAACCTATTAGGTTGGATTCTATGATAATCATAAGGATCACTAAGATGGTTAAATGCATGTGCATGATAAGTAAACCATCTAACAAGGCATTACAATAACCTAGACTCAAAAGAGAGAGAAAGCAATAAAGTAAATAATACTTGGATTACATTGCTTTCCAAAGAGTCTAAGTCTTCAATCTTGATGTCTTGATTGCTCGCCATCATCTCCAAGCTTTGGCACTCTTTGAGTCCAAACTTTGGCCCTTCTCCCCTTGATATCCATCCTTACAACAAGTGATTAGTCTCCAAGAAAGATATTCAAGGAAATAAACTGTGAGACTAAAACATGAGATTCATTAGCAACAACATAATGTTGTGATCATCATCAAAATAAGATTGGTATGAAACACCAATACTCAACAGCGTTGCCGACCCTGCCCGCCTACGCTGAACACGCGTGCAAGTCTGTGGATTCGGCTTTCAAGCGGGTTTTGGGCGCCACAACTCGACCCGCAAGTCCGATTCAGACCCGATTTGGCTATTGGGGTTATTTTTCGGCCTGTAGCTATTTCCAGCGGCCACTCTCTTCGTTTTACTATTCCATTGGGGCTAGGAGAGCCCTATCTTCTTCGGCAAGGACTTGGAGGCCATTGGAGGCTAGGAGAGCTTGGAGGAGGAGCAAGGAAGGGGAAAGCTTGGGGTTTTATGGCTTTATTGGGTGATCTCTTCCCCCTCTCTTGTATCTATTGGTTTCTCTTGTTATATATGAATATTTGAATGATTATTGAATGAATATGAGAATCATTAAATAGTTGTTTGATTGTTGGTTTGTAATGAATGCTATTTACTCCTCATTTATGATTTTCAAGTTGCTTTTCATTATGAAGGCCTAGAGCCAATAATGTGTGGAATTGGGATTAGCTAGGGTTTGTGAAGTTGATTGTGATGATTCATTTCTTCCATTTAATTAGATTAGCATAACTTGAAATGGATGCTAGTAGTGTAGATTGGTGTGTTGTGCCCTAGATTTGATTGAATCGTGCACCATCCTTGGTGGGGCCGTAGAACGGTGGTGTACCTCAAGGGTCACACCTACATGCACAATCCGTGCACCCTATTGACACGGATGCAAGGTGTCACGCCCCGCTTCCCTAAAATGGAGGCGAGACGTGAGAAGGTCCGCTCAGACATGGAGCTGTGAAGCTGCAGTCTGATAAGCGTCAATAAATCATATGCAGGTCCCTGCAATCGCGAATGGAACAAAAATAATAATAAAGGAAGAGACAGAAATATAATTCTCAAATCTCAGAATTATCCACAATAATAAGTTTCAACATCCAGAAAAGCCACCAGGCTGAAAGAAAGAGTCTGAGGCCCAAACACGGCCAACAAACAAAAGTACAAAGGTAAAAACAATGGTGCTACGCACCGACAACTAACAACAAACTAACAAGCGACTCTGAACAGCCTCTAAGACTGGTCACCAGTGTCCACGAAGTCCTCGTCAAACGTAGGCTCAGGCTCGGCGTCCACAAACACCTCATCCTCAGCAACAAACTCTAGCTTAGGGTCTAATACGTGACACCCAAAAGAGAGAGGGGCACATGTCAGCAAGCCTAAAAATAGACTTGTGCAAGGAAACTGAAAGAAGTGAATGACCTAGCAGTTCTAATAATATGCAATGATGTGACATTTTAAGTATGGATGCAGCAGTTAAATGATATGAAGTAACAAGCACGCACGTTGTAGCAAAGGCTACGAAAAACACTAATTCACGAATCACTCTTCACTGATTATCACTTGTGCACAGAGTTTCCGTCTTTTGGCTAAAGTGGCTGTACGGGCTCACTTCTACGCTCAAGCGACCGTTTAACCCTACCCCTCCACGTGTATCGAGCGTTGGTATCACCAACACACTAGCTCGCTTCTGGATCACGAGCCAGGAAGTTTTTTTGGCATAGGGGTGCACCTAGCCTCAATAGTTAACAATATATTGTAGCGTGTGCTACGCAATCACGATGGACAAATAATGCATGAAATGACATGGCAGTGAACAGATAAATTTGCGTACCGTTAATTGAATTTAAACATGGCATGGTAGTATGGATGCAAGCATGATAAAGATGTCGGATCTAGCTTCGTTGTCAAGCTAGATCAAGTGGGCGTCTAGGCAGCTATCATTTCACTGCCTAGTCTCTTTTACGCTACGGTACAAAAAGCGGCCTAGGACATGGCCTAAACAAAAGATGGCAAGTTTCACTTGCATGTTCCGGTGATGTCGGTTGACGTGGATTCTTCTCGACAAACGATACGTTATGGGACGACTGGTGCTCTGTTTGATTAAAAATTCTGAATTAGTTCACTCCAACATATCTAAATGATAAATTATTTTATTATGTCCCCTAACCTAGGGAGGTTCATGTCATACCCACTAGCATTCTAACAAGCTGGCATACCCAAATATTAATACTGACTTTAATACACTTACTAAAGTGTCACTCTAACTATTTAACATCATTTCAATAAGAATGCTTCCACTGACATCTTATAATAACTGAACTAAGTATATATAACCATGTATATACAAGTTGTTCTGAAACTATTAGGGACATGCAAAACTCTCATGTGTATAGCCATCCTCTAACAATACGATAATCAAACATTTGCGTTCATTAATACTGCATGCAACAAGTGAAAAACAGAGGCCTACAAGGATCATCCAAGCTGGGTTCAAATGCACAGTTCCAATAGAATATCATCTACCCAGGGATCTACAAGTATCAAAGTATTCTTCTAATAAAACCCTCACAATTTCAACCAACCCATCATATATTAAAACTCAACAGACAGGGAGTTAAACCCTAACTAATTTTCAACACCTAAAACAGCAACTAATTCATTTACAGGTGACTAATCCAATACAAGCAGGAAAGAGTTTAAACCCTATCAATCTAACATCATCAATCTAATAAATCTTCTCATATTCATTAAGATCTTCACAGAAGGAGACTAACAGCAAAACTTAACATCATAATAACAAATAACACATCACCATCCTAATACAAAATTAGCTAACAATATATTTATAAACCTAACCCTAACACAAATTTACACCATTTAACCTATAATCTCGAAGCTGCGGGTGCAGGTGGACTCGAGGGTGGCTGCGGCGCTTGGGGTGTGCTCCGACGATTGTCAGGAACCCACGGCAGAGGGGAGAAGCCCCGGCGGCGGCGGCGGCAACTACCGCTGCAAGCTGTTGCAGTTGCTGCTGCAGAAACCACGACGGCAAGGGGGTTTTCCGACGATCTGTGGGGACCCACGGCGGCGTCAGAGTTGCAAGAGAGTCAGAGACGGCGGCTGTGGGCTGCTGCGGCGACGGCGGCAGTGGCGGCGGCGGCCAGCTGCTTCTGTTGCATTTTCAGGCGGGTCGGGGCGTTTTGCGGTGGCTTCCGGTGATCTACGGCGGGGCAACGGAGGGAGGAAGGTCGGGGGATGGTCGGAGTGCCGTCGGCGGCGACCTAGGCTGGAGAAACGAGGGAGAGATCGGGTTTGTGGCGTTTTTGCGTGAGTTGTGTAAGTTAGGGCCGGCGCAAGCTGCGTTTCTTTTGGTTGCTGCTAAAACCTAGGTCCTATGTTTATTAATAGGGAGTGGGCACGTGATGTAGGACGTGGGAGGCTGCTGCTGCGTGGGCACATGGGCTCACAGTTGATTGGGGTTTAAAGCTATAGGAAAGTTAATTAAAATTGTTAGAATTGTTAAGAATTGTTAAAAGCCCATAGTTAAAAATCCTCACCCTCTCTTCCTGCGTGGGTTTGTGTGCCAAGGGTTTAGAAGTGGGCCAAGTCACAAGTCAGATGTAATTATAATAATATTATTATTAAGGGATATAACACCATGAAACCTAGGGCTTAAAAATACAATAAGTTGGGCCCAAAAGTGCACATAGATCAAACGGAGTCCAAAAATCGTAAGAAAAATACTGGGTGACCGGGACGACGAGAGAAAAAAGATGGAGGAGACGGATCACAATTTCGATGACGACGAAATTAAAAATAAAAACGTCTCTCGTCAAAAGTGAGAATCGCGACGTCTTTCCAACCAAGGTCGATTTGCGGAAGAACGACCCATGAAATGACGTTGCAAATCAACACCAAAATTCTAATACTCTCAGAGAAGGACACAACGACATATCACACGATAGGGTTTGGATACAGACAATATCTAAAATAGACACGTGCATGAACAAGACTACGTGCACGTCAAAGTGTACAATGAAAACAGATCGTTACATCCTCCCCACCTTAGAAATGATTCCGTCCTCGGAATCAACATTATGCACTGCTCGGAAAGAGATGCGGGAAGCGCTCTCTCATGTCATCCTCACGCTCCCAGGTAGGACTCCCCAGGGGAACCATGATGCCACTGCACTCGAACCAAGTCGACGGTCTTATTCCTCAGCTGCTTCTGCCGTCGATCCAAAATCTCAACTGGCTGCTGGTCATAGGTAAGATCCGGACGAACCGTGATCTCTGAGAAATCCACAGCATGGGACGGATCACTGACGTATCGACGTAACTGAGATACGTGAAATACATCGTGAACACCCTCCAGTGACGGTGGCAACGCCAAGCGATAAGCCACCTCTCCAACTCTCGCCAGGACGTCAAACGGCCCAATGTACCTCGGACTCAGCTTGCCTCTCTTCCAAAATCGGATAACTCCGTGGTTCGGAGAGATCTTCAGGAAGACGTGATCCCCAGGCTGAAACTCCAAGGGCCTCCGTTTAGCATCTGCCCAATGCTTAAAACGGTCCTGCGCAATCCTCAGCTTCTCCCGGATGTTCCTCACAACATCCACTACCTCCACAATCATCTCAGGTCCTAACAGCTCCATGTCTCCAATGTCATCCTAGCTCAGTGGCGATCGGCATTTCTTCCCATATAGTGCGGCGAAAGGCGACATGCCAATACTCGCATGGTAGCTGTTATTGTATGCAAACTCAACATGATGGAGATGATCCTCCCAAGATCCCTTGAAATCTAACATGCACGCCCTCGGCATGTCCTCCAAGATCTGAATCATCCTCTCGGACTGGCCATCTGTCTGCGGATGGTACGCCGTGCTGAAACTCAGACTCGTACCCAAGCTCTTGTGCAGACTCTGCCAAAACTGAGATGTAAATCTCGTGTCTCTATCCGACACGATACTCACAGGGACTCCGTGAAGTCTTACGATCTCCTGCACGATTCACGTTACATCACTATCTAAACTAGGAAAAGGAAATGGAAACAGAGAGTAAAAGAATTTACCTCCATGTATCTCCTCGCTAGCGTCTCAGTGGACTGTCCTACTCGGAATGGAATAAAGTACGCTAATTTGGTCAATCGATCTACGATCACCCAAATTGCGTCATTCTGCTTCGGACTCCGAGGCAGTCCAGTCACAAAGTCCATAGTGATGTGTTGCCACTTCCACTCCGGAATCGGAAGCGGTTGTAGCAACCCTGCCGTACGCTGATGCTCCGCCTTCACCTGCTGGCAAACTAGGCACTTGGCTACACTCCGAGCCACACTCCTCTTCATACCATGCAACCAATAGTTCAGACGAAGATCTTTGTACATCTTGGTACCACTAGGATGTACAGAATATGGCGAACTGTGTGCCTCAACTAATAACTCCTCTCTGACATCTCCAGCTGGCACACACAACCTGGCTCCATACCTCAGCGAGCCGTCCTCATGAATCAAGAAGTCAGTCCGTAGACCGTCTTCTACCTGCTCCCGAATCTTCACCACCTTCGGATCTCCAGCCTGCCCAGCCTTGATCCTATCCACAATCGACGACTGTATCTGCATACTCATCAACGAAGAGGTCTCTCCAGGAAGAACAATCTCAATACCAGACTCGCAAAAATCCTGCTACAATCTCCACTACGAAGTCAACATCATCACCGCTGGAAGTCTGCTCAGCGCATCTGGGACCACATTCACCTTGCCAGGGTGATACTGCAAATCAATCTCATAGTCTGCATGAGCTCCAACCATCGACGCTGTCGCATGTTGAGCTCCTTCTGTGTAAAAATGTACTTCGAGCTTTTGTGATCGATGAAGATCTTCACCTTCTCACTCAGCAGGAGGTGCCTCCAAATTTTCAGCGCAAACACGACTACAGCCAACTCCAAATCATGTGTCTGGTAATTCTTCTCATGAGCCTTAAGCTGACGAGAAGCATACGCAACCACGTGCCCATGCTGGTGCAACACACAACCGAGACCCTTGCCAGAAGCATCGCAAAAGATCTCAAATCCTCCACTCCGATCGGGCACAGCAAGAACAGGGGCAGTCGTCAATCTCTCCTTCAGAACACCAAAGGCTTTCTCACAACCATCAGACCAAACAAATGGTACATCCTTCTGCGTCAGTCTGGTCATCGGCTCTGCAATACGGGAGAAGTCCTTAATAAAGCGCCGATAGTAACCCGCAAGCCCGAGGAAACTCCTGATCTCGGACGCTGACTGCGGAACAGGCCACTCTCTGATAGCCTTAATCTTCTCGGGATCCACTGAGATTCCATCTCCTGACACCACATGCCCGAGAAAAGCAACTCTGTCCAGCCAAAACTCGCACTTGGAATACTTAGCATATAACCGATGCTTCCTCAAGATCTTCAACACTGTCCTCAAGTGCGATGCATGCTCCTCTTCTGACCTTGAATAGATCAGGATGTCGTCAATAAAGATAACGACAAACTTGTCTAGAAAGTCATAGAAGATCAGATTCATCAGGTTCATAAAAACTGCGGGTGCATTGGTTACACCGAAGGGCATAACCACAAACTCATAGTGACCATACTTCGTCCTGAACGATGTCTTCGGGACGTTTTCCTTCTTCACCTTAAGCTGATGGTAACCGCTCCTCAGATCCAACTTAGAGAACACCCTCGATCCTCCAAGCTGATCAAAAATGTCATCTATACGAGGCAATGGATATTTATTCTTGATGGTCACAGCATTCAGCTCCCTGTAGTCCACGCACATGCGACGCGAACCATCCTTCTTCTTCACCACCAGCACCGGTGCTCCCGAGGGAGACACACTGGGATTAATGTAACCCTTCTGCAAAAGCTCATCCAGCTTCCTACGCAACTCCTCCAACTCTACTGGAGCCATACGATACGGTGCCTTCGAAATAGGCTGCGCTCCCGGAATAAGATCGATCGAAAACTCGAGAGCTCGATCGGGCAGCAGTCCAGACATCTCTTCGGGAAAGACGTCGTCGAATTCACGCACCACAGCTGGTCTACTCTGCTCCATCTGCATAGCAACAATCTCCACCGGTCTGGCCCGAAATCTGACAGGGCCAAGCGAACTGCTACCTCGACTGAACTCAAACACTGGATGTCCTGGGATCTCGAACACCACCTTCTTCCTCCGACAATCGATCGTAGCATAGAAACTCGCTAGCCAATCCATTCCAAGTACTGCATCGTAGTTGATGATGTCGTGGACAATGAAATCAGCGTAAAGCTCATGTCCACAGACCACCAAAGGGCAAGAGTTGCAACCACGATGCACCGTGACCACGCCATTCCATGTAACGATGTTCCAACTCTTGGGAAGAGGGGATGTCGTCAAGGAATGCTTCTCCACGAAGCTCCGGGATAAGATGCACATCGATGCACCAGAGTCAAAGAGGACTCGTGCAGGAAATGTGCAAACCAGAATCACACCTAACAGACAGTCTAACAATCAAACCCTATTCTAGCAAACAAACATATGCAAGCAATCAAACATAATATCATAACTAAGACTAACTAAGGAAAGAAATAGCTAGAAAGAGAGTTACCTACGATAACCTCATCCACAGCCATGCTCTCCACCTCTGTCATCAGAAAAGCCTGCCTCCTCGGCTGCACGGCCTGCTGAAAAGCCTGCCTCTGCGGCACGAGAGCTGCTCCACGACCAGCTGGTACCGGTGCCCTCTGCTGCAACGGCTGTCTGCCACAGGTGCCTTCCAAGGCTGCTTGATGCTTGGACAATCCTTCAGAGTATGCGAAGCATCGCCGCAGACCAAGCATTGATCCAAAAGCCTCCTGCACTGGTCCTTCACATGACCCGGCTTTCCGCAATGATTGCACATCTTCAGAACAGGCCCACCTGGCCTCTTGAACTGAGCTAGCTGGTTGGGCTTGAATCCTGGTCTCATCACTGTCCTGGCCTGCTCCACAGGCCTCTTCCCAGCTCCAGACATCTGTCCTCTCTTCTGGTTCACTATCCGCTCCTGCCTCTTCGCCGCAATCAATACCTTCTGATATGACTCCGCATCAAAAGAAGTCACATAGCTCTGAAGATCCAAAGAGAGCCCCTGCAGAAACCTCTGGGCTCTCTCATCAGCATCATACACCATCTTCGGTGCAAAACGACTCAGCCTAGTGAACTCCTGGTGGTACTGGTCCACCGTCAAGCTCCCCTGCTTCAGATCAATGAAGCGCTGCGCCATCTCCCTCCTGGCAGCCTTCGGAAAGTATTCCTCGTCGAATCTGGACTTGAAAGTAGCCCAAGATATCGGCTCCTCCAGCAACTCCTCCTCTGCATCCCACCAATTCCGAGCATTATCCTTAAGCTGTCTCTTCGCCAAGTCTACCCATCCAGCCGGGTCGACCTTCGACATCTTCAGGTTGTCCTCCATGTTCTTAGTCCATTCATCCATAGCCAGAGGTCCTTCGGTCCCATCAAAGTAAGCGGGGCCAAGCTCCCGAAACTGCTTCGCTCCAGGCTCGAAGCGAGGGATATTCTGAACAGGCTGCGCTGCTCGACCAGCGCGGCACATTCTGGGCATTCTGGAGCATGCCCTGCTACAACTGCATCATCTGATGCATCATCCACATGATCTCCCCATTGGTGGGCTCCCGATCCTCCTCGACAGGAGGGGGCACACCACCACCAGCGCGGGTATTCCGTCTTCCTGCCATCTAATGACACAGAAAACGAAAATAATTAGACTCATAGCTTATGACTTGGATGTCGAACTTTATTTATTGGACATTCTAATATTATTATCGTTATTCCGACATTCGCAGGTACAGAGTGGACCTGCATGGGCCACCAACAAAACCTGTCACGCCCCGCTTCCCTAAAATGGAGGCGAGACGTGAGAAGGTCCGCTCAGCCGTGGAGCTGTGAAGCTACAGTCTGATAAGCGTCAATAAATCATATGCAGGTCCCTGCAATCACGAACGGAACAAAAATAATAATAAAGGAAGAGACAGAAATATAATTCTCAAATCTCAGAATTGTCCACAATAATAAGTTTCAACATCCAGAAAAGCCACCAGGCTGAAAGAAAGAGTCTAAGGCCCAAACACGGCCAACAAACAAAAGTACAAAGGTAAAAACAATGGTGCTACGCACCGACAACTAACAGCAAACTAACAAGCGACTCTGAACAGCCTCTAAGACTGGTCACCAGTGTCCACGAAGTCCTCGTCAAACGCAAGCTCAGGCTCGGCGTCCAAAAACACCTCGTCCTCAATAACAAACTCTGGCTCAGGGTCTAACACGTGACCCCCAAAAGAGAGAGGGGCATATGTCAGCAAGCCTAAAAATAGACTTGTGCAAGGAAACTGAAAGAAGTGAATAACCTAGCAGTTCTAATAATATGCAATGATGTGATATTTTAAGTATGGATGCAGCAGTTAAATGATATGAAGTAACAAGCACGCACGTTGTAGCAAAGGCTACGGAAAACACTAATTCACGAATCACTCTTCACTGATTATCACTTGTGCACAGAGTTTCCGTCTTTTGGCTGAAGTGGCTGTACGGGCTCACTTCTACGCTCAAGCGATCGTTTAACCCTACCCCTCCACGTGTATCGAGCGTTGGTATCACCAACACACTAGCTCGCTTCTGGATCACGAGCCAGGAATTTTTTTTCGCATAGGGGTGCACCTAGCCTCAATAGTTAACAATATATTGTAGCGTGTGCTACGCAATCACGATGGACAAATAATGCATGAAATGACATGGCAGTGAACAGATAAATTTGCGTACCGTTAATTGAATTTAAACATGGCATGGTAGTATGGATGCTAGCATGATAAAGATGTCGGATCTAGCTTCGTTGTCAAGCTAGATCAAGTGGGCATCTAGGCAGCTATCATTTCACTGCCTAGTCTCTTTTACGCTACGGTACAAAAAGCGGCCTAGGACATGGCCTAAACAAAAGATGGCAAGTTTCACTTGCCTGTTCCGGTGATGTCGGTTGACGTGGATTCTTCTCGACAAACGATACGTTATGGGACGACTGGTGCTCTGTTTGATTAAAAATTCTGAATTAGTTCACTCCAACATATCTAAATGATAAATTATTGTATTATGTCCCTAACCTAGGGAGGTTCATGTCATACCCACTAGCATTCTAACAAGCTGGCATACCCAAATATTAATACTGACTTTAATACACTTACTAAAGTGTCACTCTAACTATTTAACATCATTTCAATAAGAATGCTTCCACTGACATCTTATAATAACTGAACTAAGTATATATAACCATGTATATACAAGTTGTTCTGAAACTATTAGGGACATGCAAAACTCTCACGTGTATATCCATCCTCTAACAATACGATAATCAAACATTTGCGTTCATTAATACTGCATGCAACACGTGAAAAACAGAGGCCTACAAGGATCATCCAAGCTGGGTTCAAATGCACAGTTCCAATAGAATATCATCTACCCGGGGATCTACAAGTATCAAAGTATTCTTCTAATAAAACCCTCACAATTTCAACCAACCCATCATATATTAAAACTCAACAGACAGGGAGTTAAACCCTAACTAATTTTCAACACCTAAAACAGCAACTAATTCATTTACAGGTGACTAATCCAATACAAGCAGGAAAGAGTTTAAACCCTATCAATCTAACATCATCAATCTAATAAATCTTCTCATATTCATTAAGATCTTCACAGAAGGAGACTAACAGCAAAACTTAACATCATAATAACAAATAACACATCACCATCCTAATACAAAATTAGCTAACAATATATTTATAAACCTAACCCTAACACAAATTTACACCATCTAACCTATAATCTCGAAGCTGCGGGTGCAGGTGGACTCGAGGGTGGCTGCGGCGCTTGGGGTGTGCTCCGGTGATCGTCAGGAACCCACGACGGAGGGGAGAAGCCCCGGCGGCGGCGGCGGCAACTGCCGCTGCAAGCTGTTGCAGCTGCTGCTGCAGAAACCACGGCGGCAAGGGGGTTTTTCGACGATCTGTGGGGACCCACGGCGGCATCAGAGTTGCAAGGGAGTCGGAGACGGCGGCTGTGGGCTGCTACGGCGGCGACAGCGGTGGCGGCGGCGGCAGCCTGCTGCTTCTGTTGCATTTTCAGGCGGGTCGGGGCGTTTTGCGGTGGCTTCCGGCGATCTACGGTGGGGCAACGGAGGGAGGAAGGTCGGGGGATGGTCGGAGTGCCGTCGACGACGACCTAGGCTGGAGAAACGAGGGAGAGATCGGGTTTGTGGCGTTTTTACGTGAGTTGTGTAAGTTAGGGCCGGCGCAAGCTGCGTTTCTTTTGGTTGCTGCTAAAACCTAGGTCCTAGGTTTATTAATAGGGAGTGGGCACGTGATGTAGGACGTGGGAGGCTGCTGCTGCGTGGGCACATGGGCTCACAGTTGATTGGTGTTTAAAGCTATAGGAAAGTTAATTAAAATTGTTAGAATTGTTAAGAATTGTTAAAAGCCCATAGTTAAAAATCCTCACCCTCTCTTCCTGCGTGGGTTTGTGTGCCAAGGGTTTAGAAGTGGGCCAAGTCACAAGTCAGATGTAATTATAATAATATTATTATTAAGGGATATAACACCATGAAACCTTGGGCTTAAAAATACAATAAGTTGGGCCAAAAGTGCATATAGATCAAACGGAGTCCAAAAATCGTAAGAAAAATATTGGGGTGACCGGGACGACGAGAGAAAGAAGATGGAGGAGACAGATCACAATTTTGATGACGAGAAACAAAATTAAAAATAAAAACGTCTCTCGTCAAAAGTGAGAATCGTGACGTCTCTCCAACCAAGGTCGATTCGCGGAAGAACGACCCGTGAAATGACGTTGCAAATCAACACCAAAATTCTAATACTCTCAGAGAGGGACACAATGACATATCACACGATAGGGTTTGGATACAGACAATATCTAAAATAGACACGTGCACGAACAAGACTACGTGCACGTCAAAGCGTACAATGAAAATAGATCGTTACACAAGGATCGATTCACGAGCTATTGTTAGGGATTCCAACCCACTAATCAACACACGAATGAATCGTGCATTACCCATGGTGGGGCCGAAGAACGGCGGCATGCCTTAAGGGCATTATCTACGTGCACAACCCCACATACCTTGAAATGGATGCAAGGGTTGATTCATTTAGAATGAACCTATTGCTAATCAATTCACAAACCTAACGACGTCCCATTCCACACACTTCTCCTTGCTTGACTAGATCCACACTTTGGTCTCCACCCTACCTACCTTGGGTTTGGCTCGACATTGTCACCCCACACTTCCACTCACTGTACTTGCTAGTGTAGTTGGTTGTACCAACACCTTTAGCATTCCATAATTAATTGAGATTGTGATTGTGAAACGAGTTGTCTCTGTGGATTCGACACCGTACTCACAGGTTATATTGCATCTGACACTCCTACCCTCGGGAGGCGAGTGTGTGCATCTACTTGGATTGTGCACGCCTTGCGGTCAATCAATTTGGCGCCGTTGTCGGGGACAACGGTTTTCATACTCACATTTTTGGTTGGTTTTGGACACTTTCGGTGTAGTACTTCCAGTTTGTGTTAAGTCTTTTTGGTTGTTTATTTTATACATTTTGAGTCATTTTTCTTTCTTTCTTTCTTTTATTTTAAAATCTTTTGTATAAAATTTTTTTCTTATGAATTCATTTTCAAACTTTAGCGATGCTGATGTGGACGATTCCTAACTCCCATCGTTCTTTTGCGGTATGGGTTTGGAAAATCCTAATTCATTTATGCCAAAGTTTGAAAAATGGTGTAGAAAAGAGTTTGGGATTTGTTTGATGAGAACACTTGTGTAGATTTTATTTATTTTAAAGTGTTCCCTCATACTTTGAGAGATGATGCTAAGATTTGGTTTGATGCTTATCCTCGAGATTCTTTTTCTACATGGCTTTCTTTTAAGACTGATTTCCTTTGAGCTTTCTTTCCTATTTATTACAGGAATCAGGTACAGATGAACTAGGCATTTGAGCAACAAATGGAGAGCTTTATCCAATTTGATGGTGAGACTTACTGTCAGGTTTTGGCGAGGTTCGATGGTTTAGTGCTTGGGTGCCCGTGCCATACTTTCAACACAGAGGATCTACTTCAGATTTTCTACACATGGTTGCAGCCGTCGACACGGGACTTTGTGCAGATGAGCAGCAGTGGAGATTTCTTTGCATATACGATAGATGATGCATGTTGTACCTGAGGGACCTTGCAGAGTGGGAGCGGACTGTGATCACTCCTTATTTTACACCTTTTTCCCGCATGTTTGCATGCCATTTAGATCGCCCAAATCATGTTTTTTATGATATATCGACGATATTGCGATGCTTTTCACGATTTGTTGTTTTTGTCGCATTTCAGGTGATTTGGCGCGATTTGGAGTGATCTCGAGATGCGCTTACTCTAGACGGTCACCAACGACCTCCCCGAGGGGTATTTTGCTGTTGGAGAGGAGCGGAAGAAGAACGGACGTCGCAGGAGCGACGAGGAGGCCAAAACAAGCAGATTGGGCATTTTTTGTGTCCCACGCAGCCGAGTGGAGGAGCCACTCGGCCGACCAGCGAGACACTGCTCGGCCGACCAGAACAGACACGATTTATGTGTGCACTCGGCCGAGCACCAAAGACCACATCGGCCGAGTGACGACATCACGTCCGCCCGAGTGGCGCCCAGACGAAGCCCTTCAAAAATCTCCAAGTTTCTGTTTTTCAGCTGCCTGAGCTTCAGAAGACCCACTCGGCCGAGTGGTTAATCTCGTCTGCCCGAGTACAATGAAGCCATCGGCCGAGTGACGACAACTCACTCGGCCGAGCCGCCCCCGAAGTAGAGACCCCTGAAAGCCCCGACTTACTGGAAAATTACAGGGTTTTCACTCGGGCGAGTGACTTTTGTCACTCGGCCGAGTGCGATGCGCTGCCTGTAGCGAAAACTGCGGAAAACAGGCTGTGCAGGGGTATTTTGGTCACAGTTTTTGGACGATTTTGAGGGCTATTTAAGCCCTGTTTTTACCCTAGTTTGGAGAGCTTCTCCTTAGATTTTTTGCAGCTTTTTAGATCTACTTTTTAGCTTTATTTTGGAGATTAGAGAGAAGACAATTTTTGATTTTTGTTGGATTAATTGAAGAACTCCATTGGTTTGTCTATCTCTACTCTAAAAATTCTATTTTTATTGCATATCTCAATATTGTGATGAATTCTATTGCTTATTTCATTGTTTATTCTTGTGATCTTGCTATGAATTGTGAGTAGTCTCCACGTCTTGGGGCGTGGGGATGAACCCTACAAGCCCATTTTCATATTTGTGATGAATTGGTAGAAATTGTGCTAGAATTGTTATTAGGGATTAGATTGGGATCAATTTACTACGGATGGCTAGGTATTCATATCGATTGGGATTTACAAGAGATTGGATCCCAATTTGATAGGAACCCCTAGAAATCAGAATTGGGTTGGAATCGAATTTCTGTAGTATCGGTTTGCAAGAGATTCGACCGATACTAGGATTTCCGGTTGCAATTCCATGCCAATACTCGTTTGCAAGAGATTGGACGGGTAGGAACTATCCCAATCTAGGTCGTGGACCGAGTTTGCAAGAGATTGGGCTCGGTGCGCGATTGGACGATGATGTTGATCCTAATGCTAGCTTCCCTAGGCTGGGGTTTGCAAGAGATTGGACCCAAACCTAGGATAGCTATAGACCGGCAACAGCGCGAGAGCGTGAGCTTGGTTCTACATTCAGTTGTAACTAGTTCATCCAAATTCTCATTCAAGCAATTTTGATACCGATAAACCGCATTTATGAAATACGGTGAGTAGCGGGGATTCCCCATTCCCTAGACGTTCTTTATTTGATTTGATATTTCCGCATTTTTGTCTGACGATTGTGACAGGATCGCCAAGGGCAAATCTCTCTTCTTAGATAGCCAGGTTGATTGGAACAAGCACGGTCATTCGTCCTCACTGTGTTCGATAACCCGCTCGTTGCTATACCGTGCGCTTGCGATAAAACTACAACCGTTCTTTGGGTCACATCCCGGAGCGATCAAGTTTTTGGCGTCGTTGCCGGGGAGGGCATTTCGACGGTGTTCGTCATCGACCACCCGGTTACTTCTTCCTTCTCTCCTTCTATACTTTCTCCTATTCGCACATTCTCCCTGTATTTTGCATAAGGTCTTTGCAGGAAGAATGGAGGATGCAATGTCAACAATAGGACTCAGTCAGGAAGATTATGACTCCTTCACAGACCTCCTTAAGGAGCTTGTCGACGAGGTCCACGCTACCGGAGCCTTCGCTATCGATGTCAAGGACCCCGACGAACAACTGTTTGCTAGTTTCGTGATGGACCAGATCTCCCCGGAGGGGACTATCAGGGGCAATGTCAGAGTTGACGTGATCGACGACAAATTATATTTTGAAGACGGTGGGACAAGTGTCGAGGATCACTATACTTCGAAAGGATCTTCAGAGCAAACCAACGTTCAGGGAGTTACACCCCATGACACTTACTCTTGCTTCTATGAATCGTCTGATGTGTTTCTTGATTCCAGGGATGAACTGGAGCCGAGTGAAAGCTCTGACGAAGCTAGCACGGAATTGGAGAATGCTTATTTCGATGCATCATCTTCACTAAGTAGTGAGTCTGACTCTTCACAAGAGAGCGCGCCACCTGAGCACGAGCTAGACCCGGATGGCAAGGAAGGAGCGGAACTCATGCGAGCTGATGAAGTAGAAGGAGAGGCGCCTCTTCAGGTAGAACTTAAACAGTTACCTCCGAATCTAAGGTACGCCTTTTTGGGTAACAAATTAACTTTCCCGGTGATAGTAAACTCCCACCTCGCGCCAGACCAACTTGAAAAACTCCTAGACGTTCTTAGGAGCCATAAAGACGTCCTGGGATACACTATCTCCGATCTAAAAGGGATAAGCCCTAGGCTTTGCACGCATAGGATCCATTTGGAGGATACCGACGCCACCTCCATAGAGCCTCAAAGGTGGTTAAACCCGAACATGAAGGAGGTGGTTAAAAAGGAAATCCTAAAATTGCTAGAATCCGGTATAATTTATCCTATCTCTGACAGTAGCTGGGTTAGCCCCGTTCACGTCGTCCCCAAGAAGGGGGGATGACTGTCATAAAAAATGAAAAAGGTGAGCCAATATCTACGCGCACTGTCACAGGGTGGCGAATGTGCATTGACTATAGGAAACTCAATAAAGCCACCCAAAAGGACCATTACCCATTGCCATTTATTGATCAAATGCTTGAACGCCTCGCAAACCATAAATACTTTTGCTATCTAGACGGGTATTCGGGTTTCTTCCAAATCCCTTTGCACGAAGATGACCAAGAAAAGACAACTTTCACTTGTCCCTATGGCACCTATGCCTACCGTAGGATGCCGTTTGGCCTTTGTAATGCTCCCGCCACTTTTCAGAGGTGTATGACATCCATATTTTCCGATTACATTGAAAATATTATGGAAGTTTTTATGGATGATTTCTCGGTTTATGGAAGTGAGTTTGACTCTTGCTTGGAAAATCTCACTAAAGTCCTAAAAAGGTGTCAACAAAACAATCTCACTCTCAATTGGGAGAAGTGTCACTTCATGGTCACGGAAGGTATAGTTCTCGGACATCTTGTTTCCTCAAGAGGAATTGAGGTAGATAAAGCAAAGATTGAGGTAATCGAAAAACTTCCTCCTCCTATTAATGTCAAGGGCATTAGAGGCTTTCTTGGTCACGCGGGGTTTTACCGCCGCTTCATCAAGGATTTCGCCTCGATCGCCCGACCGCTTACTTCCTTGCTCGCTAAAGATATTCCTTTTGATTTTTCAGGAGAATGATTGTAAGCCTTCAACACCTTGAAGGAAGCGCTAGTTTCCGCGCCCATCATACAACCGCCGGATTGGAGCCTTCCTTTTGAGCTAATGTGTGATGCTAGCGACCAAGCCATTGGAGCGGTATTGGGACAAAGAAAAGATAGGAAGCTTCATGCGATATACTATGTGAGCAAGACATTGGATGACGCGCAGAGAAACTACACAACTACCGAAAAGGAGCTTCTAGCGGTCGTTTATTCCATAGAGAAGTTTCGCTCCTACCTCCTCGGTTCCAAGGTGATTGTCCACACCGACCATGCGGCATTGAAGTACCTTTTAAACAAGAAGGAGGCCAAACCTCGGTTGATTAGGTGGATACTCTTGTTGCAAGAATTCGACTTAGAGATCAGAGATAAGAAGGGTACGGACAATGTCGTGGCGGATCATTTATCTAGGCTCATTCGCGACAAGGAGGACGAGAGTTTGCCTATCGACAACACATTCGTGGATGAGAGACTATATGCCATAAGGACCGGTGAAGTACCTTGGTACGCGGACTTCGTCAACTACTTGGCATGTGGAATCAAACCGCATGGGATGTCTACGCAACAAAAGAGGAGATTTCTGCATGAGGCCCGTAGCTATTTTTGGGAAGATCCCTACCTTTTCAAGATATGCAAATATAGTGTCATTCGTAGGTGTGTTTCTAAAGAGGAGGCGACATCCATCATTTTGCATTGCCACGGTCTACCATGCGGAGGACATCATGCCGCCTCTAAAACCACCGCTAAGATTTTGCAGAGCGGATTCTTCTGGCCTACAATGTTTAAAGACACCCACGCTTTTGTGAAGGGTTGCGATCGATGCCAACGGACCGGGAATATCTCCAAGCGCAATGAGATGCCGATGAGACCCATCCAAGAAATTGAGCTTTTTGATTGTTGGGGAGTAGACTTCATGGGGCCATTTCCGTCGAGCAATGGTAACAAGTACATCCTATTGGCCGTTGACTATGTCTCCAAATGGGTGGAAGCAATTGCCACCCCTACCAATGATGCAAGAGTCGTCTCCAAGTTCTTTAAGCAAAATATCTTCCCGTGCTTTGGAGTGCCGCGCACCTTGATAAGCGACAGGGGAAGCCACTTCATAGAGAACAAGTTTGAGGCCATGCTAAAGAAGTACGGGGTAAATCATAGAGTTGGCATGGCATATCACCCCCAGACAAGCGGCCAAGTGGAAGTCTCAAATAGAGAAATCAAGCAAATTCTCGAAAAGACGGTGGATCGATCTAGAAAGGATTGGTCAATGAAGCTAAACGATGCTCTATGGGCATATCGCACGGCCTTCCGCACTCCCATAGGCACCACACCGTTCCGGCTCGTTTATGGGAAAGCTTGCCACTTACCCGTAGAGTTGGAGCACCGCGCATATTGGGCCATCAAAACCTTTAACTATGATTACAAGAGTGCGGCGGTGAGGCGACTCTTGGACATCAACGAGCTTGATGAGATAAGAAGAGACGCCTACGAAAGCTCAAGAATTTACAAGGAAAGGACCAAGATTTTCCACTATGCCCGCATAACCGTCACGGACTTCAAAGTAGGAGACAATGTCTTGCTCTACAATTCCTGGCTCCGACTATTTCCCGATAAGTTGAGGTCACGTTGGTCCGGACCTTTCACCATCAAGCACATACAACCGGGAGGAGCTTTCGAGTTGGAAAGCAAGGACGGTGCCACATTCAAAGTAAATGGTCAAAGGCTCAAGCACTATTCCGAGGGAATCCCGACGGGCGAAACCAATAGAGTATATTTGCTTAAGGAGCGGTCGGATGATCTCTCGGACCTCCTTGATGAGGTGATAGAGGAGGCGATCCCCCACTCAATTGGCGCTCTTTTTGACGAAGATTTAGAGGAAGGCCCGGATTTAGGCCAAGATGAGAAGGTAGATGATTCCCCCGACCTCTCCGCTGAAAATGATGAAGGCGACGCTGATGTCGCAAGGATTCGAGAGCTCTGCAAGCTCTATAAATTAAAGTCTCCAAAGAAGGCTCCGCCACGGAGATCGGCGTCACCGGTAAAGCCGTTGACCGGAGCAAATGCTAGCTTGGGGGGAGCCTCCCCCCAACACTATTCGAGACGGGAGACCACCGCGGGAGAACACGACGCCGCAACTTCCCAATCCAAGCGTTCTCCCCGGAAAGTTTGATGGGTGCATCTCATATGCGCCAAACATCCCGCATTGATTGAAAATTATAGGGGGTCGAGCTCACGACCTTAAACGAGCGCTTGTCGGGAGGCAACCCGACGGTTTATGCTTTATTTTTACTTTTTCTTTATTTTCATTTTAGAAATTTTTAGTGTTTTGAGTCGTTCGCCCCAAAAATTTTGTGATAACGGGTCCTATTTTTCTTGACAGGAGAGGAGATAGGTAGATCCATCATGAGGAGGATGAACGGGACGACGAGGAGCGCCCCAAGAAGGCGCCTGATGCTTAGGAGGAAGATGGAATCGACTGGAGGAAGAAATACGGAGTTTAGAGCCCAAACGAAGACAAACAGCAGAACACAAGGCTCACTCGGCCGAGCATACTAGTCACTCGGCCGAGTACAAAAGTTCGTCCGGCCGAGCCGCTTACAAACGAGGGAAGTCTGCTGTACCCAACTCTCTGTTTATTTTCCTGATTCCAATATAACTGCTACTCGACCGAGTATATATATTCACTCGGCCGAGTAAAACGGATACCCTCCTAGGGCGAGTCTTGCCGAGTAGCTTGAGTCACTCGGCCGAATGGACTTACTCCACTCGGCCGAGGCTGGCAAGGCCACTCGGCCGATGCGTAAGCGGGGAGGAATTTTCTATCGACCATACTCGGCCGAGTGACCTAGTCACTCGGCCGAGTCGTAACTTCTGCTATATAAGAGGTCGAGGGGGGGCACGTTTTTCGAAACGCTGAAACCGATCGCGCCCCCGACCTTTCAGCTTCCCTCGCCCGCTCGCATCCCCTACTCGCCCGACCGCCGTTGCCCCGTCGTCGCTCGGCCAGCTACCGCCGGCCGACCACTCGCCGCACTTCGCCCGAGTCGCCGCCGGCGGCCGTGTCTCCGGCCACCTCCGGTACCCCCTATTTCGCCTTTTTCGCCTCTTTTTGAGTATTTTTTGAGGATCCATGTGTTAAACGACCCCCAAACCCAAATCAATTCCTATATCTATCTATGATACCCCTAATGCTCCATACATTCTGATTATTACTCACTGATATCACCATTTCATGCGCAGGTTGCTTTTTGGAGCTTAGGGGAGCCCAGGGGAGCTTCTCGGGACTGATTTGAGCTTCGTGGAGGCGCGGACTTCGCACGCTTCCATTACTGAGCACTCGTGGCGTGTCTGGGTATACTCCTTCCACTCTTTTACGCACACTACACTTTTTGCACTTTTCGGCGCGCTCGGGGCCGATATGCCGCCCCGGACACGGCCGCGGACGAGGAGACCTTCCGCCAAGCGGAAGCGGTCGGAGGATGCCGGCCCCTCCCACGAGGAGGAAGGCTCTCCTCCTCCTTCTCCCACACACGCCGTCCACCCAGCACAGCCTGCAGGCCCCGCACACCCCGCACAGCCTGCAGTGCACCCACAGCCCGCACAGCCTCTCCCTGCCGCTGCACAGCCACCACCTCCGGCTCCACTGGTCGGGCCGCTCGGGATTACGTTTCGAGACGACGCACACCGCGCCGTCTTCGACCGTATCTCCCAGCGCTCGATCGTACCCTCCAGGTTTGCACACCTCGCTGACCTAGGACGCCTGGGGGTACTAGAGGGGATGCTCACGTTGTACGACAATGTGGGCTGGTGAGATTTCTTCCAGGTGTCGGCGGATACGTTTACCCGCCCGACACTTGAGGTTCTGAGTTCGATCGCCCGGACCTACGAGGGATGCTCGTTTCGGTTCATGGATCGAGAGTGCCAGGTCACTCTCGATATGATGAGAGCGTTCTTCTCGTGGCCCGCTGTCCCCGGTGCCGATCGCGGTTACGGCCCCACCCATATCCCCCCACCTTCCTTTGACTCCGGTGCCTTCTGGGCCCGGATTACGGGTCTTCACGCTGCCTTTGACCCTAGTAGGGCCAAGGCCTCGGCCATTGTCCATCCCTGCCTCCGCATTGCTCAGCGCCTTATGGCGACGACCTTTTTGGCCAGATATGAGTCGGGCACGATGTCTATGCCAGAGCTCTACATGCTCTACGCGATGACACGTCCCAGAGCTCTATCTAGGGATGGCAATTAGCTTGTCCCCGCCGTCGTGATCGATATCGCGGCATGGTTTTTAGACCGCATCATTGTATCGGTGGGCGCTCGCTCACCGATATGCTGCGGCTGCCTGATCACCTTGCTTGCTCTTATGACCGGCGAGGACTTCCCCGATGACTTGCGACGCGTCCCGGGCCCCACTTCTCTGTCGATAGATGTTATGGCCCGGATGAAGATGCTTCGTCCGCACGATGAGCGTCACTGGGTTTGGTTGCACGGCCCTTACGGGGCCGATTACATGATTCTCCCGAGCCCTGCTCGGACTCTGATTACACCAGCCCACGTTGACTGGCTCCCTGTGATGGATGTTCTCATCTCCGCTGCATATGTGCTCGAGGCCGAGGAGGCCGAGCAGGCCCACGCTGCCCCTGTAGACCCTGTTGCACACCCTGCCGAGCCTGCTGCCCCTGTTGACCCTGTGGCCCCTCAGCCCATACCTGACGTTTCCTCTGCTCCTGACACCTCTGTCGGTGTCGGGAGTACCTCAGCTGAGCCCACTTCCACCACCTCCACCACTTCCGAGGCTGTCACCACCACTCCCACCACCACCACTGGCCCTCTGTCCGTCGAGCCTCTTTGCTCCGCACTCCCCGAGCGCCCACCGACCTTTGTTGAGAGTGGAGAGCCCTCGTTTGCCGCGGTCGTGGAGACCATGGCTAGCATGATCTCCGCTGGGGTTGCGCCTTTTGGTCCACACACTTCCACCCCAGCGGTAGTCCCCTCTGTCTCCACCCCTACTGTATTTTCTGAGAGCGTCGTGGCGTCTGTCCACACTTCTGTGCCACTGACCTCTCTAGCCGCCTCGCAGCCACTTTTGCACTCTTCTTTCGCTGCTGCTGCCTCCACTTCTCACCAGCCGGTGCCCCGGCCTCACACTGAGGCCAGGCCCACATTCGCAGGCACAGCACCTTTTGTTCCCTTCCCCGCTGAGCCCGTCACATACGCGACCCGAGTTCACCAGCCACGCCCTGCACAGCCCCGCCCGGTGCGTCCCTCTGCACCACCGCCCCCCGACACTGTACTTCAGAGCATTTGTGCTCTAGAGGGGGCGGTGAGTGGCCTCAGAGGGGACCTTCGGACCCTGTCCGCCACCGTCTCTGCGATGGCTGGCCGCTTTGAGCTGCTCCCGCAGATCCATTACTGTCTCACCCAGGTTCTGGAGCGTCTCCCGCGCGTACCCCCACCCACCCAACAGGTTCCCACCCACACTTCCACACACACCCGACCTGCTACCACTTCCACACCCACACCCGCTCAGCAGCCTGTCCAGCCAGCACCACCCACACGACCTCCGCCTCAGGACGGAGACGGTGCAGCACCACCTTCCTAGGCACCCTTGATGCCATCGATTCCTTTTGTCGTTGTGCTGCCCGTTTCTGCTGGGTCCTGATGCCTTTTTGTCCACCCCCCCTCCCCTCACTTATTTTGGGATTCTCTTTTTGACCATATCTTTATATATCCTTTTTGGGAGAGAGGGAGAGTTTTTGGTGCCACTTATATATCTGTATCACTCCTATCTGTGCATGCATCATGTCTGCATCATATTTTCATTTCTTTATTTTTCCTTTTATTTTCATTTTTCCATGCATTCATCCTCACCATCCCCTCACATTTCTTGTCTCTCGGTGTGCCACACTTTGCACATTGAGGACACTGTGCCATTTAGCTTGGGGGAGTGAGTTCTCACGTTCTTTTTCGATTTTCCACCTTTATTTTTAGTTTTTCACACCATTTTTCGCATTTGCACTTATTTTTCATCATTTTTCTTTTATTTTACCATGCATCACGTTTTTCTTATTTTTCTGTGTGCCGCATTGTAAATAGTTCTATTTTCCTTTTATCCTTATTTCTTTTTATTTTTTCATCTCATGCTAGAGATGACTTTTCTGTGATGATGACTACGTGGAGTTAGCTTATTCTATATGCATGCTTTATTTGTCATGTCTTAGACTTTATTTCCGATATCATATGCTATGACTTGCTTTGCATTTAGAGATAGTAACCCACACTTTTTTCCGCATGAAAACGGATGAAATTTTATTATTAGCTGAGTCTGAATATTCATATGTATGCTATCACAAAAAACACACCAAGATTCACGCATTGGATGCCTATATCTGGAGTACTGATTTCTTTTCCTATATCACTTCTATATGCATGAACTGTACACTTCACTTCAGGATGATTGAATGATGTTAGCTATGATAAATCTGGATTAGTTAGCTTTTTTTGTGATCGAAACTGAGTAGATTAGATTACCCTGCTGAAGTTGTCATGCATGTCTTATAGAGTGAACCGAGTGACATATTTATTTCTTTCTCCACAAATCTTGAACATCATTTCTCTACTTTTAAAATCATTGGTGAATCTCCCCTTAGTGATTCTATTATATGGCATTTCCCCCGCTACTAATTCCTAGCTCCAAATCTCTTATTCTATAAAAAAAGAGAAAAAGAGAAAATATTCTTGTATATCATTATCTCTCTTTGAGTTGGGATCGTTGTGTATATATGCTATATTGCAAAAAAAAAGAAAAAAGAAAAAAAAAGAAAGAAAAAAAAAAGAGAAAAAGAGGAAAAATCATCAATAAAAGATCCCATCTCACTTTCTTCCTTTCTTCTTTCTTCTTATTACATTTGGAGCTATATAAAAATGGGGATGTAAATATTTTTTATGCCACCACGCTTATAGATAAGCTTGGGGGAGGGGATCCATTGATGTGTGAGAGAGTGACTACTTGACGTTGCACGACAACCTAGGCTAAGTAATATTCTATACTCGGTGAGATTATTTTTAGCTTTACGAAATCCAGAAATCTAAGCCTAGCGTTCATTTCATGAAGTCCATACTTTTCTATTCCCTCTATTCTATAGTGTGATACTCTTATACTCCTGATAGAAAGCGTTCAATTGAAAAGTGTGTGATCTGTGATTCGTATACCGCTTTAAATGATTCAGACGATGTTAATTTTAGAACTATTCCGTTTTTCATGATTATATCGTTGTTCGTGGGTTTTCCATTTCTATTTGCACTATTATACTATGATATCAAAATAAAATCCTTTGACATGTATTTTTCATTCAGTACATGCTATACGAGTAAGTGGAACCCGCGTCCTGAGAAAATGATCTAGTATCCTACCTCTTCGCTTCTTTCTCTCTTCTTTATTTTTATTTCGTTTTCCATTCCTCTCCGTTTTCCATTTTTCATTTTTTTCGCCGTTTTCGTTTTCCAAATTCCACCGGGTTCGCCATTTACTTATCTTCCTCGAGGACGAGTAAGAGGCAAGCTTGGGGGATTTTGATCACTCCTTATTTTACACCTTTTTCCCGCATGTTTGCATGCCATTTAGATCGCCCAAATCATGTTTTTTACGATATATCGACGATATTGCGATGCTTTTCACGATTTGTTGTTTTTGTCGCATTTCAGGTGATTTGCCGCGATTTGGAGTGATCTCGAGATGCGCTTACTCTAGACGGTCACCAACGACCTCCCCGAGGGGTATTTTGCTGTTGGAGAGGAGCGGAAGAAGAACGGACGTCACAGGAGCGACGAGGAGGCCAAAATAAGCAGATTGGGCATTTTTTGTGTCCCACTCGGCCGAGTGGAGGAGCCACTCGGCCGACCAGCGAGACACTGCTCGGCCGACCAGATCAGACACGATTTACCTGTGCACTCGGCCGAGCACCGAAGACCACATCGGCCGAGTGAAGACATCACGTCCGCCCGAGTGGCGCCCAGACGAAGCCCTTCCAAAACATCCAAGTTACTGTTTTTCGGCTGCCTGAACTTCAGAAGACCCACTCGGCCGAGTGGTTAATCCCGTCTGCCCGAGTACAATGAAGCCATCGGCCGAGTGACGACAACTCACGCGGCCGAGCCGCCCCCGAAGTAGAGACCCCTGAAAGCCCCGACTTACTGGAAAATTACAGGGTTTTCACTCGGCTGAGCGACTTTTGTCACTCAGCCGAGTGCGATGCGCTGCCTGTAGCGAAAACTGTGACCAAAATAGCCCTCAAAAATCGTCCAAAAACTGTGACCTCAAAAATCGTCACAGGGTTTAAATAGCCCTCAAAATCGTCCAAAAACTGTGACCAAAATACCCCTGCACAGCCTGTTTTCCGCAGTTTTCGCTACAGGCAGCGCATCGCACTCGGCCGAGTGACAAAAGTCGCTCGGCCGAGTGAAAACCCTGTAATTTTCCAGTAAGTCGGGGCTTTCAGGGGTCTCTACTTCGGGGGCGGCTCGGCCGAGTGAGTTGTCGTCCCTCTGCCGATGGCTTCATTGTACTCGGGCAGACGGGATTAACCACTCGGCCGAGTGGGTCTTCTGAAGTTCAGGCAGCCGAAAAATAGTAACTTGGATGTTTTGGAAGGGCTTCGTCTGGGCGCCACTCGGGCGGACGTGATGTCTTCACTCGGCCGATGTGGTCTTCGGTGCTCGGTCGAGTGCACAGGTAAATCGTGTCTGATCTGGTCGGACGAGCAGTGTCTCGCTGGTCGGCCGAGTGGCTCCTCCACTCGGCCGAGTGGGACACAAAAAATGCCCAATCTGCTTATTTTGGCCTCCTCGTCGCTCCTGTGACGTCCGTTCTTCTTCCGCTCCTCTCCAACAGCAAAATACCCCTCGGGGAGGTCGTTGGTGACCGTCTAGAGTAAGCGCATCTCGAGATCACTCCAAATCGCGCCAAATCACCTGAAATGCGACAAAAACAACAAATCGTGAAAAGCATCGCAATATCGTCGATATATCGTAAAAACATGATTTGGGCGATCTAAATGGCATGCAAACATGCGGGAAAAAGGTGTAAAATAAGGAGTGATCAAACCACATTCAGAAGGTGTAAAATAAGCATCGCAATATCGTCTAAATGGTCTTTGCATATACGATAGATGATGCATGTTGTACCTGAGGGACCTTGCAGAGTGGGAGCGGACTGCGCCATCTGGATAGCCGTCACTTGGATATGAGGATGATGGCCAGTCCCTAGTTCCACTTCAGGATGCAGAGCAACAGATCCAGTGCCAGTCTGAGGAGCCACCTTTGGGCTCTTTTCCTTACGACCCCATGAGATACCTAGCAGGGCAGTGGTGAGCGGGTATCGAACACGAGGAGGTGGTGTTGGCTCCAATCTATCCTAGGTTGGTTTGACTACGAATGTATTATTGGTGGAGATGGTTATGGAATGATATAATGGAAATGGTGGTGGATGTCGGTGTCGATGATAAAGAAATCGGTCAAATATCGATTTAAATACAATATAATAAAAGAGGAAATTTGCCTTGTGGCGATCCTGTCACAATCGTCGGGCAAAGTCTGGGGATATAAAATCAAATAAAGGTGTCTAGGGCTAGGGAATTCCCACTACGGATCGTCATACATCATTGTAAATAGTGAATCTTAATATTACTAGACTTGCATTGAGGTGAACTAGTCGCAACTTAATGTAGAACCAAGCTCACGCTCTCGCGCTATTGCCGGTCTATAGAAAACCTAGGTTAGGGCCCAATCTCTTGCAAACCCTAACCTAAGCCACTAGCATGATGATCGACATCATCGTTCAATCGCCCCTCGAGCCCACTCTCGTGCAAACTCGAGTTACGATCTAGGTTGTGATAGTTCGTATTCGTCCAATCTCTTGCAAACGAATATGTGTATAGATTTACAATTAAAAATCCTAGCTTTGGTCCAATCTCTTGCAAACCAAATCTAGAGAGACCCAATTGTAAACCTAAATCGAATATCTAGGCCTTCCCATCGATTAGAATCCAATCTCTTGCAAACCCCAATCGATGGAAATCCCTAGCTATCCGTTGTAAATCAATCACAACCTAACCTCCTAGCAATTCTAGCAATTTGGGAATTCATTCATCACAAATCTGAAATTAGATCCATAGGGTTCATCCCCAAACCCTAGAACAACAAATCTACTCTAGCATAGCAATAAGGATATGAGAATCAATAGAAATCATTGCTTGCATACAAAAAGATAGAAAAACAAAGATTCAAATAAAAAGAAGAAAATACTTAGCTTTAATGAAGATCTTCCATCCAAAATACAAGCTTTTAGATCCAAGAGGGGGCCTAGGGCATGGCCTAACCTCTAAAATAAATCCCTACTAAAACATCTTGGGAACCCCCCTAATGGTGGCTACAAACCCCCGTAAATAGCCCCCCAAAAACCCTAGCAAAAAGCCCTAGAAATCCCCTCCAACTTACGCATGAAACGGAGTCCGCGTACAACTTCAATTTTGGGCAAGTTACGACTCGGCCGAGTGGGGAAAGCTCACTCGGCCGAGTGAGAATTCCAGCACTGCAGCGTCGACTTGCAGAAATTCCCTAGATTTCATCTGACCTCCGATTTGCGCGTTCTTGGCGGCGTTGGAATATTCATGAAGTCTACTATCCAGAAAAAATATGAGAAAAATAATTTGATGGCTGGAATGATAGCAGATTTGAAAAGAGTAGGAGGATGTCTGAAAATCTGGGCGCCGTGTGTCCTCGGCATCACTCGGTCGAGTGGCAAATGTCACTCGGCCGAGGGGCATTTGGTACTCGGGCGGACGGCTTTCGTCACTCGGCCGAGTCGGGCTTCTGGGGCAGACTGACGGATTACAGTAAGTTGGACATTTTGGCTTGCCGTTGTCTGGGTGCCACTCGGACGGACGGAGTCTCCTCACTCGGCCGAGTCGGCGTGCGATGCTCGGCCGAGTGCACGCCGATACATCTCTGTTGCGTGTCCGATCTGGCCGGCCGAGCAGGGTCTCAATGCTCGGCCGAGTGACTCCTTCACTCGGCCGAGTGGCATGCTGAAAATGCCCAATCTTCATCTTTTCGCTCCCCCGTCGCTCCTACGACGTTCTTTCTTCTTCCACTCCTCTTCCATTACAGAATAACCCTCAAAAGGGCCATGGTTGACACTCCGGAGTGGGTGCAAATCCTCTTGATCTCACAATCGATCCAAATCGCTCCATATTTCCTGAAATACGACAAAAACAAGAAATAGTGAAAAGTATCGCAATATTGTCGAATAATCGTGAAAAGCGTGATATGGGCGATCAAAACGGTATGCAAATATGCAGAAAAAAGGTGTAAAATATGGAGTGATCAAAATCCCCCAAGCTTACCTCTTACTCGTCCTCGAGGAAGATAAGTAGAGAGACGAACTCGGGAGATGAAAATAAAGAAAATGAAATGAAAAAAAGAAAGAACACGAGGTGGAAGGGGTCGCTAGATTCTTCTCTCAGATCTCAAGCCATAAGCTACACATCACGATAACTTGGAAAATACAAATCACATGCTATAAGGATTTCATATCTTACATAAACATGGTACTTGCAAGTTTTTAAGAACAACAGAAGGGATTCTCTAAATTCATACAATCAATTCATATCCACGTCACGCATTTCATAGGATTTAATATACAAATGTTGGCAATGCACTTTTCAATCAAGAGTTATAACTGAAGCATATAAGAATCACGCCAAACATGCAATGGAGAATGGAATAAATCATGGCATTCTCAATTTATATCAATTCATAAGAAATCTCCATAACTTAGGTATTTTGCTAAGTTTCAGCATTATCAAACTTCCCCATTCGTGCACCTCTCCACTCTAATGTCGTACTCACTCATATGGTCAAATGAATTCAACCCCCCCAAGCTTAGCTTGAGGCATCGCATCTAAAGGAATATGATAGTGGAAAATGGGATTTTTGCCTTGGTTTTCCCAAGTATTTTGTGGCTCCAATAATGAGATAGAGAAGCATTTTTTTTCCTTCTCTTTTTTTTTTCTTTTTGAACCTTTTTTGTTTCTCACTTTTCTTTTTGGATTTTTGTAGGAGCTATTTGATTCGTATTTTTTGTTTTTGGCTCCTTTTTGGCTTTTTGGACTTTTTGGAGCACCCTTTTTCTTTTGTGGGGATTTTTGGGAAATAGATGCGATATAAGTAGCTTTAGGAGGTGAACTCAAGTGACATGTAGAGAATAAAAAGATATATGTGGAGAAAGAAATAATGTAACACTCGGTTCACTCTAAGATGTGCACGAACGGTTCAATATAATAATACTTCAACTAAAACTCATATGTAAGCATGGATATTCTCAATCATCTCAATAAATAGTGAAGTCAAGCAGTAAGTTTACAATCATATCAGGCATGCAACAGAAGGTGAATAAGACGATAAAACTGATGCTTCAGATATACTAATGATGCGTGAATCTTGGTGCATTTCTAACAAAAGCATACTAAACACTAATACATACATTCAGTTTCAATGAATATCATGCATTCATATAGAGAAATCATCAAAAGGATATATAAGCAAGCACATGGAAAGTAGGACTATGAAATACTCTAAGTAGCATGGCAAGGAATAATAAGCATCGTGATGGTTGCTAAAGCAATAAGAGATATCATCATAAGGAACACATCTAGCAAAAGAAGAGAAAGGAAAATAAAGAAATAAGAAAAAATAAAGGAGGGGAAAGAAAAGAAAATCAAGCACACAATATGATGCATGAACACACATAAAAGGAAAATAAGATGGAAAATTCAAAAAGATGATGCAAAATTTTTGAAAAATTTAAAAAAAACCTAAAAATAAAGTAAAAGTGCAACTAGATGGCATGGAAATGCACTCCCCCAAGCTTAAACTTCACATTGTCCTCAATGTGATCATAGTGGAAGAATATGAGGAACAACGATAATAATATGGGGTGAATGAAAAATGATGGAATGAATGACATGAAATCCTAATGCAACTACATGCACATGCAATGATGCATGAGAGCGCCTTCCCCCAAGCTTATACCAAACAATCCTATTCAAGTGACTTGACCAAAAATGTCATGGCTTTGCAAAGCGTGATCAAGTCAAACGAATAAGAAAGTAAAGTTTCACTTGAAAGAAATGCTCGAATGTGGTGAGCAAAAGGATGTGACACATCAAAATATGGAGAGGGCAATTAATATATATAATGGGTTTGGGGTGTAAATGATTATTGTGGCCGTCATATGAGGTGATATTTATTCAAGCAAATCTATACGGTCCTCTCGCTGTCGAGAGAATTCGTGTTTATTCAAAGCATAAAAATTTCTACACTACTGGATTGATATCACCTATAGCAAAAGGCGGATCCAGTATCTTTGCCGGTGCAGGCAACTGCTCCAACTGCTCCTTCCGTGGCTCTACCAGGTGCACATGTCCACGGACTCCATCAGATTCCAGCAATGCGGCTCCCAGCATCTCTCCAAGGACTCCACCTGTACCCTGCAAGAGATAAGCCGCATCAATCTGATGTGGATAATTCTTCCCCAAAATAAATGTATTCCAAAGAGGGTCATCAACATAAGTATTTAAAATTAAAAACGGTTGACAACACTTCCCTGGAAATAAATCTCTACTCTCGTATACCACGTCGATCAACTCCTCGTTGTTCGCCTCAGGTTGTTCAGGTAGTTTGGGCATATAAGCGTAGGTCTCATCAGGCAGCTCCTCATCATCGTCAGACTTATCCCATCGCACCTCCTGATCATATTCAATAGCGTCCATGGGTGCTAACTCCTTGCTCTCCTCCTCGTATACGTCCCATCGTACCTCTTGATCGTATGTACATGAATCCTGCAAAAGGTGCAATGAGTCGTCAAAATCTGAATCATAGAAAGCATCATACACGGGAGGGGAATCAAATATAAAGGGCGAGGGAGTAAAGAGATCTCCCTGAAGGGGAGCCATAAGCTCTGTGGGATTGTCCTCGGCGTCAGTGGAAGGGTGGTCCTCTGAGGGATGCTCAGCCTCTGTAGAATGTGGGGATGGCTGCGGTAGCTCGAAAGGAGGAGGGTAATGCTTGGGATCCTCATGAATGGCTGTGTCCTCGTCCCAATGCATGGCCTCCTCTGTGACAAGCTCTGGCTCCGCATGTAAGGCCTCCTCAAAAGCAAGCTCTGGCTCATGTGGATGGCAAGGGGAGCGACGATGGCACAAGCTGACTCTCCCCCAAGCTGAACGTGGACATCCTCTGCAGGCTCCTCAGGTATAGAAGGCAATGTAAACGTCATCATCTCCTTTTCATGCCTCCTTCTTTGTTTCTGTCCTGGAGCTCGAGGCACCCGATTGCATGGCTTGGCCTCCTCAATAGTAGGTGCAGGTGGCTCTATGGGCTCATGTATCTTGACCGCGGTATAAAAGTGGGTCTTGTGCCCCTCAACTAGAGCATAGACTCCATCATCAATTGTGCCTGTGGAAGAGATACGATGAGTAATAAAGTTTTGAAATTCAAGCTCAAAAGGATCACCTGCCGTTATTGTCAATGGACCGGAATTTCGAACTACGTCGACAATGTTTCTCAATAGGTCCGTGTACATGTCCTCCTTTGGCAACTCAGATGTCTCTATTTGTGGAGTGTTGATGGTATAAAGGTGGATATGATCACCTTCAAGTGAAGCATACACTCCATCTATGATAGTACCTGCACTAGAGACATTAGCCATAACAAAATCGATGAATACTTGGTCGTATGGTTTACTTACCGTAACGATTAGTGAACCAGTAGATCGAGCATCATCTATCATTTGCTCCAAGGCTGCTGCCAACTGCAAATCACTGAACTTTCCCACTTGCATCCTCTTCAAAAACTCACGTGAGGGTCCCTTTAGCCTTCTAGTGAAGATATCAAATAGCGTGGAGTCATTCCACTCATGGTCTGACTCCGTCTGGAACATTTCTAACATTCCTTCAAACCTAGACAAGGCTTCCCCGAAGGATTCTCCATCAGCCTGATAGAATGCAGTGAGATATATGTAGGATTGTATAGAGCCCGCTCGCATTTTCTTTGGAAGCACCATCGCTGCAACAACTGTACCTGATCAATCAAAGTAAACAACCTGGAAAAGACGTCAGTGGTAAAAAGAGAGATAAAGATAATAATAACAGGTGGTGGGAAAAAATCTCTCTCAATGTTTTTTTTTGATTTTTTTTTTTGATTTATTTCCATTATTTTACACAATAATCATTTACACCCCAAACCCATTATATATATTAATTGCCCTCTCCATATTTTGATGTGTCACATCCTTTTGCTCACCACCATCAAGCTTTTCTTTCAAGCGAATACTCACTTTCTTATTCATTTGACTTGATCACGCTTTGCAAAGCCATGACATTTTTGATTGAGTCACTTGAATAGGATTGTTTGGCATAAGCTTGGGGGAAAGCGCTCTCATGCATCATTGTATGTGCATGTAGTTGCATTAGGATTTCATGTCATTCATTTCATCATTTTTCATTCACCCCCTTATTATTATCGTTGTTCCTCATATTCTTTCATTATGATCACATTGAGGACAATGTGAAGTTTAAGCTTGGGGGAGTGCATTTCCATGCCATTTAGATGCATTAGTTGCATTTTTACTTTATTTTAGGGTTTTTAGAATTTTTCAAATTTTGCATCATCTTTTTGATTTTTCCATCTTATTTTCCTTTTATGTGTGTTCATGCATCATATTGTGTGCCTGATTTTCTTTTCTTTTCTTTCCTCTCTTTTATTTTTTCTTATTTCTTTATTTTTCTTTCTCTTCTTTTGCTAGATTTGTTCCTTATGATGATATCTCTTATTGCTTTAGCAACCATCACGATGCTTATTATTCATTGCCATGCTACTTAGAGTATTCCATAGTCTTGCTATTCACATGTTCTTGCAAATCTATTTCTTTTGATGATTCCTCTACATGAATGCATGATATTAATTGAAACTGAATGTATGGATTAGTGTTTGGTATGCTTTTGTTGGAAATACACCAAGATTCACGCATCATTAGTATATCTGAAGCATCAGTTTTATTTTCTTATTCACCTTCTGTTGCATGCTTGATATGATTGTGCGCTTTACCGCTTGACCTCACTCTTTATTGAGATGATTGAGAATATCCATGCTTACATATGAGTTTTAGTTGAAGTATTATTTTATTGAACCGTTTGTGCACATCTTAGAGTGAACCGAGTGTTACATTATTTCTTTCTCCACATATATCTTTTTATTCTCTACATGTCACTTGAGTTCACCTCCTAAAGCTACTTATATCGCATCTATTTCCCAAAAATCCCCACAAAAGAAAAGTTAGCTCCAAAAAGTCCAAAAAGCCAAAAAGGAGCCAAAAACCAAAAATACAAATCAAATAGCTCCTACAAAAATCCAAAAAGAAAAGTGAGAAACAAAAAAGGATCAAAAAGAAAAAAAAAGAAAAAAAAAGGTTTCTCTATCTCATTATTGGAGCCACAAAATACTTGGGAAAACCAAGGCAAAAATCCCATTTTCCACTATCATATTCCTTTAGATGCGATGCCTCAAGCTAAGCTTGGGGGGGTTGAATTCATTTGACCATATGAGTGAGTACGACATTAGAGTGGAGAGGTGCACGAATGGGAAAGTTTGATAATGCTGAAACTTAGCAAAATACCTAAGTTATGGAGATTTCTTATGAATTGATATAAATTGAGAATGCCATGATTTATTCCATTCTCCATTGCATGTTTGGCGTGATTCTTATATGCTTCAGTTATAACTCTTGATTGAAAAGTGCATTGCCAACATTTGTATATTAAATCCTATGAAATGCGTGACGTGGATATGAATTGATTGTATGAATTTAGAGAATCCCTTCTGTTGTTCTTAAAAACTTGCAAGTACCATGTTTATGTAAGATATGAAATCCTTATAGCATGTGATTTGTATTTTCCAAGTTATCGTGATGTGTAGCTTATGGCTTGAGATCTGAGAGAATAATCTAGCGACCCCTTTCACCTCGTGTTCTTTCTTTTCCATTTCATTTTCTTTGTTTTCATCTCCCGAGTTCGCCTCTCTACTTTTCTTCCTCGAGGACGAGTAAGAGGCAAGCTTGGGGGATTTTGATCGGTCCATATTTTACACCTTTTTTCTACATATTTGCATGCCATTTCGGTTGCTCATATTGCGATTTTCACGATCATTCGATGATATTGTGTTACTTTTCACTATTTCTTGTTTTTGTCGGATTTCAGGAAATATGGAGCGATCGGGAGCAAAAATGAGCTTAAGGGACTTGCACCCACTCCGGAGCGTCACCCAAGGCTCTTTTGAGGGCTATTCAGCGATGGGAGACATGTGAAACAAGAAGGAACTCCGTAGGAGCGATGGGGAGGAGAAACGGAGAAGATTGGGCATTTTAGCATGCCACTCGGCCGAGCAAAGGAGTAACTCGGCCGAGCAAAGAAGCCCGCTCGGCCGGCCAGATCGGACACGCAGCAGATTGAGTATCAGCGTGCACTCGGCCGAGCATCGCCAGCCCACTCGGCCGAGCACGGAGACACCACTTGTCTGAGTGGCATCAAGACGACGGCAAGCAAAAATCTCAGACTTACTGGAATCCGTCAGGCGATTGAGGGTTCCGACTCGGCCGAGTACCGATGCCCCGCGGTCGAATGAGTAAAGCCACTCGGCCGAGTCACCTCCGAAGACAGACCCCCCAAGACCCCAGACTTACTGGAATTTTACAGGGTCTATCACTCGGCCGAGTAGAGAAGCCCACTCGACCGAGTAGAGAAGTCAACTCGGCCGAGTGATGCCGAGGACACGCATCGCCCAGATTTTCAGACAGCCTCTCACTCTTTTGAAATCTGCTATCATTCCAGCAATCAAAGTATTTTTCTCATATTTTTTATGGATAGTAGACTTCATGACGGTTCCAACGCCGCCAAGAACTTGCAAATCGGAGGTCGGATGAAATCTGGAGAATTTCTGCAAGTTGATGCTGCAGTGCTGGAATTCCCACTCGGCCGGGTCACATATTCCACTCGGCCGAGTGCGGCCTGGGCCCAGATTTTAAGTTGTGGTTTGGCCTGTTTTTAGGCACGAATTTGAGGGGTTTTCTAGGGTTTCTTGCTAGGGTTTTGGGAGAGTATTTAAGGGGTTTGTAGCCACCATTAGAGGGGGATCCCCATTATGTTTTCTTAGCCTCTATATGTTTTTCTTAGGATTATTTTAGAGGTTAGGCCATGCCCTAGGCCCCCTCTTGGATCAAAAAGCTTGTATTTTGGATTGAAGATCTTCATCAAGCTAAGTATCTTTGTTCTTATTCTTTGAATCTTTGTTTTGATATTTTTATATATACAAGCAATGGTTTTTATTGATCCTCATGTCATTATTGCTATGCTAGAGTAGATTTGTTGTTCTAGGGTTTGGGGATGAACCCTATGGATCTAATTTCATATTTGTGAAGAATGAATTCTAAATTTCTAGAATTGCTAGGAGGTTAGGTTGTGATTGATTTATTACGGATAGTTAGGGATTTCCATCGATTGGGGTTTGCAAGAGATTGGATTCTAATCGATGGGAAGGCCTAGATATTCGATTTAGGTTTACAATTGGGTTTCTCTAGATTTGGTTTGCAAGAGATTGGACCAAAGCTAGGATTTTTAATTGTAAATCTATACCATTATTCGTTTGCAAGAGATTGGACGAATACGAACTATCACAACCTAGATCGTAACTCGAGTTTGCACGAGAGTGGGCTCGAGGAGCGATTGAACGATGACGTCGATCTTCATGCTAGCGGCTTAGGTTAGGGTTTGCAAGAGATTGGGCTCTAATCTATGCTGCTATAGACCGGCAATAGCGCGAGAGCGTGAGCTTGGTTCTATATTCAGTTACGACTAGTTCACCTCAACACAAGTCTAGTAATGTTGAGATTCACTATTTACGATGATGTATGACGATCCGTAGTGGGAATTCACTAGCCCTAGACGCCTTTATTTGATTTTATATCCCCATACTTTGCCCGACGATTGTGACAGGATCACCGCAAGGCAAATTCCCTCTTTCATTATATTGTATTTAAATCGATATTTGACCGATTTCTTTATCATCGACACCGACATCCACCACCATTTCCATTATATCATTCCATAACCATCTCCACCAATAAAACCTTAGTAGTCAAACCAACCTAGGATAGATTGGAACCAACACCACCTCCTCGTGTTCGATACCCGCTCGCCACTACGCCGTGCGCTTGCGGTAAAACTACAATCGTTCTCCGGGTGTATATCCGGGGCGCGACCAAGTTTTTGGTTGTGCTCTTGGGCTGCATTTTGGAGCGATCAAGTTTTTGATTTTTGTTGGATTAACTGAATGTGGTTTCGATATGAATACCTAGCCATCCGTAGTAAATTGATCCCAATCTAATCCCTAATAACAGGTGTAGAAATATCGTAGCGGTTTCCCACCACCTGCAATGCATTCCCCGGCAACGGCGCCAAAAACTTGATCGCTCCGGGATGTGACCCAAAGAACGGTTGTAGTTTTACCGCAAGCGCACGGTATAGCAGTGAGCGGGTTATCGAACACAGGGAGGACGAATGACCGTGCTTGTTCCAATCAACCTGGCTATCTAAGAAGAGAGATTTGCCCTTGGCGATCCTGTCACAATCGTCAGACAAAAATGCGGAAATATCAAATCAAATAAAGAACGTCTAGGGAATGGGGAATCCCCGCTACTCACCGTATTTCATAAATGCGGTTTATCGGTATCAAAATTGCTTGAATGAGAATTTGGATGAACTAGTTGCAACTGAATGTAGAACCAAGCTCACGCTCTCGCGCTGTTGCCGGTCTATAGCTATCCTAGGTTTGGGTCCAATCTCTTGCAAACCCTAGCCTAGGGAAGCTAGCATTAGGATCAACATCATCGTTCAATCGCGCACCGAGCCCAATCTCATGCAAACTCGGTCCACGACCTAGATTGGGATAGTTCCTACCCGTCCAATTCTCTTGCAAACGAGTATTGGCATGGAATTGCAACCGGAAATCCTAGTATCGGTCCAATCTCTTGCAAACCGATACTACGGAAATTCGATTCCAACCCAATTCGGATTTCTAGGGTTTCCTATCAAATTGGGATCCAATCTCTTGCAAATCCCAATCGATATGAATACCTAGCCATCCGTAGTAAATTGATCCCAATCTAATCCCTCATAACAATTCTAGCACAATTTCTACCAATTCATCACAAATATGAAAATGGGCTTGTAGGGTTCATCCCCACGCCCCAAGACGTGGAGACTACTCACAATTCATAGCAAGATCACAAGAATAAACAATGAAATAAGCAATAGAATTCATCACAATATTGAGATATGCAATAAAAATAGAATTTTTAGAGTAGAGATAGACAAACCAATGGAGTTCTTCAATTAATCCAACAAAAATCAAAAATTGTCTTCTCTCTAATCTCCAAAATAAAGCTAAAAAGTAGATCTAAAAAGCTGCAAAAAATCTAAGGAGAAGCTCTCTAAACTAGGGTAAAAACAGGGCTTAAATAGCCCTCAAAATCGTCCAAAAACTGTGACCAAAATACCCCTGCACAGCCTGTTTTCTGCAGTTTTCGCTACAGGCAGCGCATCGCACTCGGCCGAGTGACAAAAGTCGCTCGGTCGAGTGAAAACCCTGTAATTTTCCAGTAAGTCGGGGCTTTCAGGGGTCTCTACTTCGGGGGCGGCTCGGTCGAGTGAGTTGTCGTCACTCGGCCGATGGCTTCATTGTACTCGGGCAGACGGGATTAACCACTCAGCCGAGTGGGTCTTCTGAAGTTCAGGCAGCCGAAAAACAGTAACTTGGATGTTTTGGAAGGGCTTCGTCTGGGCGCCACTCGGGCGGACGTGATGTCGTCACTCGGCCGATGTGGTCTTTGGTGCTCGGCCGAGTGCACACATAAATCGTGTCTGTTCTGGTCGGCCGAGCAGTGTCTCGCTGGTCGGCCGAGTGGCTCCTCCACTCGGCCGAGTGGGACACAAAAAATGCCCAATCTGCTTATTTTGGCCTCCTCGTCGCTCCTGTGACGTCCGTTCTTCTTCCGCTCCTCTCCAACAGCAAAATACCCCTCGGGGAGGTCGTTGGTGACCGTCTAGAGTAAGCGCATCTCGAGATCACTCCAAATCGCGCCAAATCACCTGAAATGCGACAAAAACAACAAATCGTGAAAAGCATCGCAATATCGTCGATATATCGTAAAAACATGATTTGGGCGATCTAAATGGCATGCAAACATGCGGGAAAAAGGTGTAAAATAAGGAGTGATCAAAATCCCCCAAGCTTGCCTCTTACTCGTCCTCGAGGAAGATAAGTAAATGGCGAACCTGGTGGAATTTGGAAAACGAAAACGGCGAAAAAAATGAAAAATGGAAAACGGAGAGGAATGGAAAACGAAATAAAAATAAAGAAGAGAGAAAGAAGCGAAGAGGTAGGATACTAGATCATTTTCTCAGGACGTGGGTTCCACTTACTCGTATAGCATGTACTGAATGAAAAATACATGTCAAAGGATTTTATTTTGATATCATAGTATAATAGTGCAAATAGAAATGGAAAACCCACGAACAACGATATAATCATGAAAAACGGAATAGTTCTAAAATTAACATCGTCTGAATCATTTAAAGCAGTATACGAATCACAGATCACACACTTTTCAATTGAACGCTTTCTATCAGGAGTATAAGAGTATCACACTATAGAATAGAGGGAATAGAAAAGTATGGACTTCATGAAATGAACGCTAGGCTTAGATTTCTGGATTTCGTAAAGCTAAAAATAATCTCACCGAGTATAGAATATTACTTAGCCTAGGTTGTCGTGCAACGTCAAGTAGTCACTCTCTCACACATCATTGGATCTCCTCCCCCAAGCTTATCTATAAGCGTGGTGGCATAAAAAATATTTACATCCCCATTTTTATATAGCTCCAAATGTAATAAGAAGAAAGAATAAAGGAAGAAAGTGAGATGGGATCTTTTATTGAGGATTTTTCCTCTTTTTCTCTTTTTTTTTCTTTCTTTTTTTTTCTTTTTTTTTTGCAATATAGCATATATACACAACGATCTCAACTCAAAGAGAGATAATGATATACAAGAATATTTTCTCTTTTTCTCTTTTTTTTATAGAATAAGAGATTTGGAGCTAGGAATTAGTAGCGGGGGAAATGCCATATAATAGAATCACTAAGGGGAGATTCACCAATGATTTTAAAAGTAGAGAAATGATGTTCAAGATTTGTGGAGAAAGAAATAAATATGTCACTCGGTTCACTCTATAAGACATGCATGACAACTTCAGCAGGGTAATCTAATCTACTCAGTTTCGATCACAAAAAAGCTAACTAATCCAGATTTATCATAGCTAACATCATTCAATCATCCTGAAGTGAAGTGTACAATTCATGCATATAGAAGTGATATAGGAAAAGAAATCAGTACTCCAGATATAAGCATTCAATGCGTGAATCTTGGTGTGTTTTCTGTGATAGCATACATATGAATATTCAGACTCAGCTAATAATAAAATTTCATCCGTTTTCATGTGGCAAAAGTGTGGGTTACTATCTCTAGATACAAAGCAAGTCATAGCATATGATATCGGAAATAAAGTCTAAGACATGACAAATATAGCATGCATATAGAATAAGCTAACTCCACGTAGTCATCATCACAGAAAAGTCATCTCTAGCATGAGATGAAAAAATAAAAAGAAATAAGGATAAAAGGAAAATAGAACTATTTACAATGCGGCACACAGAAAAATAAGAAAAACGTGATGCATGGTAAAATAAAAGAAAAATGATGAAAAATAAGTGCAAATGCGAAAAGTGGTGTGAAAAACTAAAAATAAAGGTGGCAAATCGAAAAAGAACGTGAGAACTCACTCCCCCAAGCTAAATGGCACAGTGTCCTCAATGTGCAAAGTGTGGCACACCGAGAGACAAGAAATGTGAGGGGATGGTGAGGATGCATGCATGGAAAAATGAAAATAAAAGGAAAAATAAAGAAATGAAAATATGATGCGGACATGATGCATGCACAGATAGGAGTGATACAGATATATAAGTGGCACCAAAAACTCTCCCTCTCTCCCAAAAAGGATATATAAAGATATGGTCAAAAAGAGAATCCCAAAATAAGTGAGGGGAGGGGGGTGGACAAAAAGGCATCAGGACCCAGCAGAAACGGGCAGCACAACGGCAAAAGGAATCGATGGCATCAAGGGTGCCTAGGAAGGTGGTGCTGCACCGTCTCCGTCCTGAGGCGGAGGTCGTGTGGGTGGTGCTGGCTGGACAGGCTGCTGAGCGGGTGTGGGTGTGGAAGTGGTAGCAGGTCAGGTGTGTGTGGAAGTGTGGGTGGGAACCTACTGGGTGGGTGGGGGTACGCGCGGGAGATGCTCCAGAACCTGGGTGAGACAGTAATGGATCTGCGGGAGCAGCTCGAAGCGACCAGCCATCGCAGAGACGGTGGCGGACAGGGTCCTAAGGTCGCCTCGGAGGCTACTCACCGCCCCCTCTAGAGCACGAATGCTCTGAAGTACAGTGTCAGGGGGAGGTGGTGCAGAGGAACGCACCTGGCGGGGCTGGACAGGTCTGGGCTGGCGTACTCGGGTCGCGTATGTGACTGGCTCAGCGGGGAAGGGAACAAAAGGTGCTGCGCCTGCGAATGGGGGCCTGGCCTCAGTGTGAGGCCGGGGCGGGCGGTGAGAAGTGGAGGTGGCAGCAGCGAAAGAAGAGTGCAAAAGTGGCAGCGAGGCGGCTAGAGAGGTCGATGGCACAGAAGTGTGGACAGACGCCACGACGCTCTCAGAAAATACAGCAGTGGTGGAGACGGAGGTGACTACCGCTGGGGTGGAAGTGTGTGTACCAAAAGGCGCAACCCCAGCAGAGATCATGCTAGCCATGGTCTCCACGACCGCGGCAAACGAGGGCTCTCCACTCTCAACAAAGGTCGGCGGGCGCTCAGGGAGTGCGGAGCAAAGTGGCTCGACGGACAGAGGGCCAGCGGTGGTGGTGGGAGTGATGGTGACAGCCTCGGAAGTGGTGGAGGTGGTGGAAACGGGCTCAGCTGAGGTGCTCCCGACACCGACAGAGGTGTCAGGAGCAGCGGAAACGTCAGGTATGGGCTGAGGGGCCACAGGGTCAGCAGGGGCAGCAGGCTCGGCAGGGTGGACAACAGGGTCTACAGGGGCAGCGTGGGCCTGCTCGGCCTCCTCGGCCTCGAGCACGTAAGCAGCGGCGATGAGGACATCCATCGCAGGGAGCCAGTCAACGTGGGCCGGTGCAATCTGAGTCCGAGCAGGGCTCAGGAGAATCATGTAATCGGCCCCGTAAGGGCCGTGCAACCAGACCCATTGACGCTCACCGTGTGGACGATGCATCTTCATCCGGGCCATAACATCTATCAACAGAGAAGTGGGGCCCGGGACGCGTCGCAAGTCGTCGGGGAAGTCCTCGCCGGTCATAAGAGCAAGCAAGGTGATCAGGCCGCCGCAGCATATCGGTGAGCGAGCGCCCACCGATACAATGATGCGGTCTAAAAACCATGCCGCGATATCAATCACGACGGCGGGGACAAGCTCATCGCCATCCCTAGATAGAGCTCTGGGACGTGTCATCACGTAGAGCATGTAGAGCTCTGGCGTAGACATCGTGCCCGGCTCATATCTGGCCAAAAAGGTCGTCGCCATAAGGCGCTGAGCAATGCGGAGGCAGGGATGGACAATGGCCGAGGCCTTGGCCCTACTAGGGTCAAAGGCAGCGTGGAGACCCGTAATCCGGGCCCAGAAGGCACCGGAGTCGAAGGAAGGTGGGGGGATATGGGTGGGGCCGTAACCGCGATCGGCACCGGGGACAGCGGGCCACGAGAAGAACGCTCTCATCATATCGAGAGTGACCTGGCACTCTCGATCCATGAACCGAAACGAGCATCCCTCGTCGGTCCGGGCGATCGAACTCAGAACCTCAAGTGTCGGGCGGGTAAACGTATCCGCCGACACCTGGAAGAAATCTCGCCAGCCCACATTGTCGTACAACGTGAGCATCCCCTCTAGTACCCCCAGGCGTCCTAGGTCAGCGAGGTGTGCAAACCTGGAGGGTACGATCGAGCGCTGGGAGATACGGTCGAAGATGGCGCGGTGTGCATCGTCTCGGAACGTAATCCCGAGCGGCCCGACCAGTGGAGCCGGAGGTGGTGGCTGTGCAGCGGCAGGGAGAGGCTGTGCGGGCTGTGGGTGCACTGCAGGCTGTGCGGGGTGTGCGGGGCCTGCAGGCTGTGCTGGGTGGACGGCGTGTGTGGGAGAAGGAGGAGGAGAGCCTTCCTCCTCGTGGGAGGGGCCGGCATCCTCCGACCGCTTCCGCTTGGCGGAAGGTCTCCTCGTCCGCGGCCGTGTCCGGGGCGGCATATCGGCCCCGAGCGCGCCGAAAAGTGCAAAAAGTGCGGTGTGCATAAAAGAGTGGAAGGAGTATACCCAGACACGTCGCGAGTGCTCAGTAATGGAAGCGTGTGAAGTCCGCGCCTCCACGAAGCTCAAATCAGTCCCGAGAAGCTCCCCTGGGCTCCCCTAAGCTCCAAAAAGCAACCTGCGCATGAAATGGTGATATCAGTGAGTAATAATCAAAATGTATGGAGCATTAGGGGTATCATAGATAGATATAGGAATTGATTTGGGTTTGGGGGTCGTTTATCACATGGATCCTCAAAAAATACTCAAAAAGAGGCGAAAAAGGTGAAATAGGGGGTACCGGAGGTGGCCGGAGACACGGCCGCCGGCGGCGACTCGGGCGAAGTGCGGCGAGTGGTCGGCCGGCGGTAGCTGGCCGAGCGGCGGCGGGGCAATGGCGGTCGGGCGAGTGGGGGGGTGCGAGCGGGCGAGGGAAGCTGAAAGGTCGGGGGCGCGATCGGTTTCAGCGTTTCGAAAAATGTGCCCCCCTCGGCCCCTTATATAGCAGAAGTTACGACTCGGCCGAGTGACTAGGTCACTCGGCCGAGTATGGTCGATAGAAAATTCCTCCCCGCTTACGCATCGGCCGAGTGGCCTTGCCAGCCTCGGCCGAGTGGAGTAAGTCCATTCGGCCGAGTGACTCAAGCTACTCGGCAAGACTCGCCCTAGGAGGGTATCCGTTTTACTCGGTCGAGTGAATATATATACTCGGCCGAGTAGCAGTTATATTGGAATCAGGAAAATAAACAGAGAGTTGGGTACAGCAGACTTCCCTCGTTCGTGATCGGCTCGGCCGGACGAACTTTTGTACTCGGTCGAGTGACTAGTATGCTCGGCCGAGTGAGCCTTGTGTTCTGTTGTTTGTCTTCGTTTGGGCTCTAAACTCCGTCTTTCTTCCTCCAGTCGATTCCATCTTCCTCCTAAGTGTCGGGCGCCTTCTTGGGGCGCTCCTCGTCGTCCCGTTCATCCTCCTCATGATGGATCTACCTATCTCCTCTCCTGTCAAGAAAAATAGGACCCGTTATTACAAAATTTTTGGGCGAACGACTCAAAACACTAAAAATTTCTAAAACGAAAATAAAGAAAAAGTAAAAATAAAGCATAAACCGTCGGGTTGCCTCCCGACAAGCGCTCGTTTAAGGTCGTGAGCTCGACCCCCTATAATTTTCAATCAATGCGGGATGTTTGGCGCATATGAGATGCACCCATCAAACTTTCCGGGGAGAACGCTTGGATTGGGAAGTTGCGGCGTCGTGTTCTCCCGCGGTGGTCTCCCGTCTCGAATAGTGTTGGGGGGAGGCTCCCCCAAGCTAGCATTTGCTCCGGTCAACGGCTTTACCGGTGACGCCGATCTCCGTGGCGGAGCCTTCTTTGGAGACTTTAATTTCGAGAGCTTGCAGAGCTCTCGAATCCTTGCGACATCAGCGTCGCCTTCATCATTTTCAGCGGAGAGGTCGGGGGAATCATCTACCTTCTCATCTTGGCCTAAATCCAGGCCTTCCTCTAAGTCTTCATCAAAAAGAGCGCCAATTGAGTGGGGGATCGCCTCCTCTATCACCTCATCAAGGAGGTCCATGTAGTCAAGTTCCTCGTGGTAAGGCATGTGCTTCATAGCCTTAGGAATGTGGAGCTCCACCTCGATGTTGCCGACGTTTAAAGTTAGGGTACCTTCGCGCACGTCAACAATTACTCCGGCGGTGGCGAGGAACGGGCGTCCAAGTATCAATGACGTATCTCCCTCCTCCTTAACGTCCATGATCACGAAGTCACATGGCAAGCATATTCCACCCGGGACTTGTAGCGGTATGTCTTCGGCGATCCCTACCGGCCTTGTTATTCGCCCATCGGCCAATTGAATGCGCATGTCGGTAGGTTTCAACTTTGTCCCGGTGTTTAGCCTTAAGAACATGGAGAGAGGCATGAGGCTCACACTAGCCCCTAGATCAACCAACGCCTTTTGAAGAGGAACGCCGCCCAAGGTGCAAGGAATCCGAAAACTCCCCGGATCTTTAAATTTGGCCGGCTCCTTCTCTCTCTTGGTGAACCAAGAGCCCTCCTCGGCTAGCATGGCCTTCTCCTTCCTCTTTCTCCCCGAAATCAAGTCCTTCAAGAATTTAGCATATGTGGGGATCTCCACGATGGCGTCGAGGAAGGGAATATTGAGGCTAACTCCTCTTAGATACTCGAGGAACTTCGCTAGCCTTTTCTCCATTTTTGATCTCGCTAGTCTTTGGGGGAATGGGACCGGCGGCATGAAGCGCCTCTCCTCGATCAATTGCTCCGCTCTAGATTTCTCCTTTTCTTGTGGCTCCTTCTCCTTATCAACTTCAACTACCGGCTCAATCGGCTCCAAACTTTCCTCCACGGGTTCCTCGGTAGGAATCATGGCGGGGGTGGTATCCTTTCCGCCTCTAGTGGTAACGGCAACTACGGCATTGATGTGGCCGGTGTTGCTCCGTGGGTTTTGCTCAGGTTGCGCCGGCAATCGTTGAGTGTTCCGATTTAGCAACGCTAGTTGCTCCGATATTTGAGCCACAACGGTATTAAGAGAGTCTTGCCCCGCCTTCAAGGTAGCATTTACCTTATTTTGCTCGACCATGAACGCCTCCACTCTAGCTTCGAAGTCGGATCGTTGTTGGGCTTGTGGAGGGTTTTGATTTTGATTCCTCCACCCTTGATTGTATCCGGGCGGCCTATATGGTGGAACTTGTTGCTTTGGTTGAAAGTTTTGTTGAGTGGGCACCCTCGGTTGATAGTTTTGTTGTTGGGGTGGTGGTGGTCGAGCTTGTTGAGGTGGTTGTTGTGGCGGGTTCAAAGCTCCTTCATTGTTGGCGTAAGAGAATCCGGGATGATTTCTTACGGCCGGATTTGCCCAATATCCTTGGTTCCCCGTAACATATTGTACTTGCTCCAAGGATCCTTCTCCTTGCTCTCCTCCCGAGTACATGGCTTGAGATTGGTCTTGCCAATAACACATTTGGTTGGTAGGTGCGGAGGTGGAAGGGGCTCCTTGGGGCTCCGTGATAAACTTCTCCAATCTTTCCACTACCTTGTGGAGAGAATCAAACTTGCTCGTAAGCTCCGCTACGGCCTTCGCCTCGTAGATGCTAGTTGGCTTTAAGGAGGACGTGGAGTGTCCTCGATCATCGCCCCATTGTTGATTATTTGAGGCCATCTCCTCAATTAGGGCCGTAGCTTCCTCGGGAGTCTTTGACAAGATAGCACCATTCGCCGCGGCATCAATAATTTGTTTGGTCCCCAGTTGGAGACCATTGTAGAAGCTATGCACTAACTCCCAGTCTTCAATGCTATGATGCGGGCATTGATGCTGCAAATCCTTAAAACGCTCCCAAGCTTCATAGAGCGTCTCTTGTGGTCCTTGCTTGAAGGACATGAGAGCGCTCCGGATCTTCACCGTCTTGGATGGCGGATAGAACTTGCCAATAAACGCACTCGCCAACTCGTCCCAAGTGGTGAAGACACCCTCAGCTTGCGTCCTCAACCAGTATAGTGCCTTGTCCTTTAGCGTGAAGGGGAAGAGACGCAATCTGATGGCATCGATGGAGAACCCCGGCATCTGGAATGTGGCGCACTTCGACAAGAACGATTGGATGTGGTAGTGGGGATTTTCATGGGCATTCCCATGAAATGGATCCTGCTGCATCAGAACCACTAGTCCAGTCTTTAACTCGAAGCTCTTGTCAGCCTCCAACCCTGGCATGGCAATGGATGAGGTAGTAGAAGAGGTCTTAGGCCGAAGCCTATCTCGAATAGAAATTAGCCTCGCCATCCTTGCCGCCAATTGTTCCGCAGTTTCCGGGTTGGTCATAAACCGCCCTTCCGGATTTTGTCTCCTTTCCGCTCTAAGTATCTGCGCGGTACGTTCGATCTCGGGATCAAATAATATAGCTTCAAGGTCCGCCGTAGATCTCGTGTACATGCATAGGGGAAACAGAGTTTCAAAGAAATGGTTAGTACCGTGGAAGGGTTAGGTAAGAAATAGGAAACAAAAATAATGATAATAATAATAAAAAAAGGAACAGCTAGGGTGAGAAAGAATCAAACGCAATCGCCTCCCCGGCAACGGCGCCAAAAACTTGATCGCTCCGGGATATGACCCAAAGAACGGTTGTAGTTTTACCGCAAGCGCACGGTATAGCAGCGAGCGGGTTATCGAACACAGGGAGGACGAATGACCGTGCTTGTTCCAATCAACCTGGCTATCTAAGAAGAGAGATTTGCCCTTGGCGATCCTGTCACAATCGTCAGACAAAAATGCGGAAATATCAAATCAAATAAAGAACGTCTAGGGAATGGGGAATCCCCGCTACTCACCGTATTTCATAAATGCGGTTTATCGGTATCAAAATTGCTTGAATGAGAATTTGGATGAACTAGTTGCAACTGAATGTAGAACCAAACTCACGCTCTCGCGCTGTTGCCGGTCTATAGCTATCCTAGGTTTGGGTCCAATCTCTTGCAAACCCTAGCCTAGGGAAGCTAGCATTAGGATCAACATCATCGTTCAATCGCGCACCGAGCCCAATCTCATGCAAACTCGGTCCACGACCTAGATTGGGATAGTTCCTACCCGTCCAATTCTCTTGCAAACGAGTATTGGCATGGAATTGCAACCGGAAATCCTAGTATCGGTCCAATCTCTTGCAAACCGATACTACAGAAATTCGATTCCAACCCAATTCGGATTTCTAGGGTTTCCTATCAAATTGGGATCCAATCTCTTGCAAATCCCAATCGATATGAATACCTAGCCATCCGAAATAAATTGATCCCAATCTAATCCCTCATAACAATTCTAGCACAATTTCTACCAATTCATCACAAATATGAAAATGGGCTTGTAGGGTTCATCCCCACGCCCCAAGACGTGGAGACTACTCACAATTCATAGCAAGATCACAAGAATAAACAATGAAATAAGCAATAGAATTCATCACAATATTGAGATATGCAATAAAAATAGAATTTTTAGAGTAGAGATAGACAAACCAATGGAGTTCTTCAATTAATCCAACAAAAATCAAAAATTGTCTTCTCTCTAATCTCCAAAATAAAGCTAAAAAGTAGATCTAAAAAGCTGCAAAAAATCTAAGGAGAAGCTCTCTAAACTAGGATAAAAACAGGGCTTAAATAGCCCTCAAAATCGTCCAAAAACTGTGACCAAAATACCCCTGCACAGCCTGTTTTCCGCAGTTTTCGCTACAGGCAGTGCATCGCACTCGGCCGAGTGACAAAAGTCGCTCGGCCGAGTGAAAACCCTGTAATTTTCCAGTAAGTCGGGGCTTTCAGGGGTCTCTACTTCGGGGGCGGCTCGGCCGAGTGAGTTGTCGTCACTCGACCGATGGCTTCATTGTACTCGGGTAGACGGGATTAACCACTCGGCCGAGTGGGTCTTCTGAAGTTCAGGCAGCCGAAAAACAGTAACTTGGATGTTTTGGAAGGGCTTCGTCTGGGCGCCACTCGGGCGGACGTGATGTCGTCACTCGGCCGATGTGGTCTTTGGTGCTCGGCCGAGTGCACACATAAATCGTGTCTGTTCTGGTCGGCCGAGCAGTGTCTCGCTGGTCGGCCGAGTGGCTCCTCCACTCGGCCGAGTGGGACACAAAAAATGCCCAATCTACTTATTTTGGCCTCCTCGTCGCTCCTGTGACGTCCGTTCTTCTTCCGCTCCTCTCCAACAGCAAAATACCCCTCGGGGAGGTCGTTGGTGACCGTCTAGAGTAAGCGCATCTCGAGATCACTCCAAATCGCGCCAAATCACCTGAAATGCGACAAAAACAACAAATCGTGAAAAGCATCGCAATATCGTCGATATATCGTAAAAACATGATTTGGGCGATCTAAATGGCATGCAAACATGCGGGAAAAAGGTGTAAAATAAGGAGTGATCAAACCACATTCAGAAGGTGTAAAATAAGCATCGCAATATCGTCTAAATGGTCTTTGCATATACGATAGATGATGCATGTTGTACCTGAGGGACCTTGCAGAGTGGGAGCGGACTGCGCCATCTGGATAGCCGTCACTTGGATATGAGGATGATGGCCAGTCCCTAGTTCCACTTCAGGATGCAGAGCAACAGATCCAGTGCCAGTCTGAGGAGCCACCTTTGGGCTCTTTTCCTTACGACCCCATGAGATACCTAGCAGGGCAGTATGTTGGGTTGCAGGAGAGCCAGCTAGAGGATATTGAGAGATTATATGTTGAGGATCAGGAGGAGATGGATGATGGAGTGTGTGTCATACATATTGGAGACACAATGTAGTTTCGTTAAGTTGGTGGTGATGATAAGATGGAGTTATGTCCAGGCAAGAGTGAAATAGATGACATCGGAGTGCCTGAGTCACATAGCTTGTCTGATCCATTACCACAACTGGAGGTGTGCGAGCATCTTGGATGGACTGCTGAGATGGTTTACTGTGGTGGTATTGAGGAGGATGAGTGCACGGGATACAGCCTACAGACTACTTTGGAACCCGAGCCCTCCCTCCATACAGATTTAGTTCAGTAGTCATCACTTCAGACATCTCAGGGCACACGTCAGTCCGACATCCAGGACGACGATATTTAGGGTGGACCACAGAGTCCAAGGATGGTTGCAGAGGCCATTACCTTTGATGGAAAGGATGCTGCAAGCGACAATGACTATGAGATGATCTACATTGAGCCTGAGCTGCCTTCTCCTCCACACTTTCCCCTCCAGCCATTTCACCCTCCTCCTAAGGAGTCGCATCAGCCAGGCGATAGCATTGCCATTCAGGGAAGTTCTCATCACACTTTTCCCTTTATTTCTAAATCTCAAGCTTCATTTCCATACATTTTAGATTCAGATTGTCTTCATACATATTTATATTCTCATTTCTATTATGATGACCCTATTTGGACTTCCTTCATTGGAAGTCTTACTTATTTTCCTTGGATTGACACAGCTTGTCTCCCGCAGGACACAGGAGTATATTCTAGGAAGGTGCTGGGAGCTGTATTGCTAGGATCCAAGGAAGCTCGAGGAGCTTTGTTTCCAAAGCAGCTGGCTGAAGAACGAAAGGATATGATAGAGCAGCTGCCTCCACCATTGCACATTCGGGATCCGCCTTTTGCTAAGGTGTATTCTTTCCTTTACTTAGCGTAAATAAAATAAAATAAAAATTTAGTTAGTTTGCTTTAGTATGTTTGTTTTCCCTCTAGCATTGTTGAATAATATCTATTTTCACTTCAACCATTGAGGACAATGCTCATTTCTAGTTGAGGGAGTGAACTATGAAGTTGGATGCTAGTTTTGAGTAGTTTTGAAAAAATTTGATGTTAATAAAAAAATCTCATTCATCGTCATCATTCATTCATTCATTTTGAGCATATCATTTTGGTACCTCCATCCTTGCCTCTATCACATTTCTTTTGCTTAGTCCCTACATGCTTAATGCCATGCAATTTTTTTGGATTATTATTTTGGTACCAACTTTATAGATGTTTGATTTGCAAATTTTAATTTATTTTTCATTTTGGAGTCAAATGTTAATATGTCATATATGAAACTATTTTATATGGTGTGATACTCTCTTTGAAATAATTCGGGAATAGTTTGGTGTAAGTGATTGCACGAATTGTGATGAATGGCTTAGTTTTTGATTGGATATGATGTTGCCATTGGTTATGTTTTGTTTTCCTCCTAAGGAGTGGGTGGATGAGTTGATAATTCATGTTTAGAATGAGAAAGAGAGTTAATATAAGTGAATGGTTTTTCTAATCAAATTGAGTAGCAGGTGCCCCCACAAAACATTGGGGAGGACTCCAAAGATGAGATTTAGGGGGATCATTCCATATTTTGCCTATATAGCGTTATCACGTGTATGCAAAAGTGGTCGTGTTTGCATTTCATAGCATTATTGCGTGAATGCAAAACATAAACATAAACATAAACATACTAAAACAAAAAGAATACAAAAAAGAAAAAAATGAATGAATAAATGAAAGAATAAGCAACATGAGTGATGCAATATCATCTCCCACAACTTAGAAGGAATTTCTTTTGTTTTGGCCTTTTTCATGAAAATTGGAAACTTTGCCATTTCTGATATATCCCGATATATGTGAGACGGTGCTTATTACCTCACTTTTCTTTGAATTGGATTAAGGAGAATGTCATTTGTTATTTCATTTCATACATTGTGTATATTAGCATTGAAATTAGTTGGAAATAACATTTGTGGTATGCCATGATGATATTTTGATTTTGGTGCATGTTTTCACTTCGATCCGAAATTAAAGCATATTTTGCTTGGGACTAGCAAATGCTAGTTGGGGGGTGTGATTCGTAGTGAAAAGTGTATATTTATACCCCCTAACTACCCCTATTTTGTGCTAAAGATTAGGCTTAATCTTGCTCTCTTAAGTGTATTATCACTTTATGTTTCATATTAGAGCTTATTTGCATTCTTTGCACAAAACAGCATTATATGGACTAATTTCTCCTTCTCCTATTTTTCAGGTACTCCTGGGAGTCTTGGAGATTTTCCAGAATTTCCTAGGATTTTTCTGGGATTTCTAGGTATTTTTGGCGAATTATTGAAGGGAGAAATGCAATAAAATGTGGATAAAAGGATTTAAAATGGGGTGTCGTGTGGCACAATCTCGTGGCGCCGTGCGACGCAATCAGGCCCGCCCGCAAGCGGGCAAGAGATAAAAGCGGGGCACGCGCTTTGCGGGCGACGCCCGCTATTTTTGCGGGTTCCAAGCCCGCCCGTAAGCAGGCGGTTGTTTCTCCACAGGTTGAGTGGCGTTGCCGACCCGACCCAGCCCTTGGGCGCCACAACTCAGACCCGCAAGTCCGATTGTAATGACCCTAACTTTAATGTAGGCGCATTTATACGTATTTTGGCGTAAATGCATACGTATAATTTTTGGGAGTATCCTTATCTTTTTATTTAATTATTTTGGTGAAGGAATTATTTTTAAAAAGGTTTTAACCTATCATTTGGTATTAGTAAATATATTTAAGGAAATACCATGTATTTGATATGTATGGTGTATTTTCTTATGTATTTTTATTTTTTTCAAAAATGCAAATTCCTAAAATCTATAACCATGGCACCTCATTATCATGGTGTCATCTTGCATGAACACTTAGCTAACAAGTGTATTAAGTTTTGACCAAGTGTGTGGATGAGAGGATTTTGGGGGGAAAACAAAAACCAAAAAAGAAAACCAAAAATCAAAGAAAATCTCTCATTATCACCATCTCCTCTCTCCCCCACATACCAGGCCGAAATTTTTACCCCCTCCCCTTTCTTCCTTTGTTCATCCTCCCACCACCATTCTCCTCCCAAAACAACACCCATTCCACCACCAAGAACCCCCACTCTTTCCTTATCAAACTAACTCCAAAATTCATCCAAAAACTCTCCAAAAATCTAACAAATTGGAGCTAAGCTAGGAGCTTGGAGAAGGAACCACGGAGGCCCAAGTTCTTCAAGGAGAAGAAGGGCCAAGGAATAGTAGGAGGACTTTTGAGGTAGGAGTTCTAACATATTAGTAGGATATAATTTTAGAACTAGGGGCTTTAAGTTAGCATGTTCTATAAAATTTAATGTAGAAATTATGCTTTGTAAGTCTTACTAGGACCTATGCTATGATTTTCACTAAATCTTAGTAACTTTCATTTTGTTTCCATGTTGATTGCTTTAATTTGGTGGCATGTTGTATTTAAAATAATAAGATTAGTATGTTTTGTATCATTATGTTTTCATACTTAAATTAGTAATACTATGCCATGTTGTAAAATTGAGAGAATGAGAAATATGTTAACTTGCTAAAAGGGTGTTAGATTGTAGTTTGTTATGTTTAGAGAATTGGTTTATATGCTAGTTTCATTAAGTAGGAAGTTGCAAGTTATATAGCCACATTTGTGTGACATATGTTAATAGTAAAAATATCCTCCTTGAAAAGCTGGAAGTATGTTAATGATTTGTAAATGTTGTAACCTTATTTATCTTGCTAGTGTAGTTATGTTAATAGTGGCATCCAATCATGTTAGAAACTAGATTTAGTTGGAAAATTCATGTGCTGGAAATTTTCTTAGCACAAGTAGTAACTTAGAAAATTCATAAAAATAGTAGAAAAATCCAACAATTACAATCTAGGATACTACGAAAATTAGAAGAAAATTTCCTACAATCTTCGTGAAGGAACCAGAGACTAAGTCTGACTATAGATAGGTTAAAAGTGTTGTTCTTTCTGCTATAACAGTTTAGACAGATTCAAATATCATGCTATTATTATGCCATATGTTGTCATCTTAAGTTTTGTTTAAATTCTGCTATCAAGTTTTTCATTTGTTAAGTTCCATGTGAAAATGATGATGTGATTATGTGATTATGGAATGCAATGTTCGTAGTTAGAAACTCGACATCGGCTAAATGATGGAAAGAATGAAATGGTGAAAATGGTGGTTAAGACCACTATAAGTTGTGAGTGAGGTAGAGAGTTGACATCGGGAGCGTTCGATCCATTCTAAAATGGGTGAGACTCCAGATGTGAGTTTGGGGGAAACACGGGTAAATTTTAGGTGTTAAGGAGCGGACGGTATTATTATTCTCACCCGATGTGTCACTCCCGAAGGGGGAGTTTGAGAGTGTTGGAGAGGTCGGTGGTGTGCTCGTGTCGCACCATGACTGGTAACTGATGGTTTTCTCCGTTTTCCACTGAAAACCCGAGATTTGTCTCACTCACATACCTTGCTCTGTTTGGGTAGGGGGAGTTACGAGAGGCCCCTCCAGTGCTCGTGTCGCTGATTGCGGTTCCACTTTTCACCCACCCTGGGTGAAGTCCAGCTCCTTAGCGTCCTACGGTTTACCCAGGTTTCCAAATCAGAAACAATATGTAATTTTTAATTAATTTAATAGGTAATTGTACTTCAGTTCTGCTTTCTTTTATTTACTTTCAGCACTTATGTTCTGTTCTTTAGTTTCTACATAAATCATGTGATTGTTGTGACACCCATAGTTAGTTGGCTAGTTAGGAAGATCAGTTCTAAAACTGGGTCCAACTAGAGTGTTAGGAGTTCCTATTGGGTCACGCATTGATCTGTCCCACCCTGGGTTTTCAGGTGCGAGACCCCGAGCAGACTGCATGGGTTCCGGAGTCGGAGACCGGTGCAAGTGCTACAGAGGTAGTGCCTACGGGCGACCTTGTACAGTTGGACTCCCTGGGGTTAGACTAGTGGGTGTGTTGTGCGGGTGTGGACCTTTTTGTACTTTTTGGGTTGGTGGTTTCTTCTTTTTGTTGTACCCTGCCCCTTGTACAGCTGATGTATGTATATGAACTTGTATAATGTAATGTAAAATTCTGTGTTGTTGTTTTTCCTTTTTAGTACTGGGAATTTTTATACTCTGTTGGAGTATTTTACTTTCTGTCTATACTATTCTAGTGTTGTTGCAGTGGCCTGCTTAATTATTTAATTTAACCACAACAAATACCTAGTAGTATTTAGATAAGAGGACTCGAAGCCTGAGTCTGAATACTACGGCGACCTCGTCAGCTACGCTTTCTGTACTTGGGAGAATGATCACTCCGTGATTTACACCTTTTTCCCGCATGTTTGCATGCCATTTAGATCGCTCAAATCATGTTTTTCACGATTTATCGACAATATTGCGATACTTTTCACGATTTGTTGTTTTTGTCGTATTTCAGGAGATTTGGATCGATTTGGAGTGATTCCGAGATACACCCACTCCAGAGTGTCACCGACGACTTCCCTGAGGGGTATTTTGAGATTGGAGAGGAGCGAAAGAAGAAAGAATGTCGTAAGAGAGACGAGGAGGCAAGAACATTCAGATTGAGCATTTTTAGCATCTCACTCGGCCGAGTGAAGGAGTCACTCGGCCGAGCATCGAGACCCCACTCGGCCGGCCAGATCGGACACGCAACAAAGCTAATATTAGCGTGCACTCGGCCGAGCATCAGAAGCCCACTCGGCCGAGTAACGTATCCCGTCCGCTCGACTGGCACCCAGACGACGCCCATCAAAAACATCGACGTTACTGTCTTTCGCCAGTCTGAGCATCAGAACACCGACTCGGTCGAGTGGCAATTGTCGTCCCCCCGAGTGAACAAAGCCCATCGGCCGAGTGACGACAACTCACTCGGCCGAGTGACCCCCGAAGTGAAGACCCCCAAGACCCCGGACTTACTGTAAATTCTCAGGGTCTCTCACTCGGCCGAGTGACCTTTGTCACTCGGCCGAGTGAGCCGCGCGCCTGTAACGGAAAACACGATTTTGAAGAGGCGCAGGGGTAGTTTGGTCACGAATTTTTGGGCAGTTTTGGGGGGTATTTAACCCCAGATTCTAACCTAGTTTAGGGAGCTTTTTCTATTGCTTTTGGCAGCCTTTTTAGATTAGATTTTTTAGAGTTTAATTCTTGTGATTGGAGAGGAGAGAAAAGTGCTATTTTGTTGGATTCTTGGAAAGCTACATTGGTTTGTTGGTGGGCTCCGAAAGGTGCTCTCTCTCAAGTGCAAGAGTCTGTACAAGTAGTAAAATCTGGGAGTCCAGATGTCGAATCCACGGGAAGAAATCTGTTGCAACCACAATTCAAATCAAATAGAAAGCCAACGAATAGAAACTAAACACTTTTAATGGTGGTGATGGTGGTGTGAATGGTGATACGTGAATGATACGAACAAGGAAAATACGTGAGAACAAATATCTATAAAAAGTATGCACATGGTATGGGTTCGTTAGGATCGACGATTCGTATTAATTTGGTTGATAGGTATAACACAATGAATTCTCCTTTTGGGAGCAATTCACCGGAAAATACCCAATATAACTCAATGAATTCTCCTTTTGGGAGCAACTCATCGGAAGATGCCCTTTTGGGGGTTCAAACACAAAACTCAATGATATCGTCGCTAAAGTTATAATACGATATGAAACTCTCTTTTGGAGAGATCAAAACTACGGTATGAAACTCCCTTTTGGGGAGATCAAAGCTCACCCTTTTGGGGCGATCATCATCTCAATCACTTCTTTTGGAAGATGAAAAAGGCGATTTAAGAACAAAGATCACAACTTTAACGACGTTTAACGGTTTAGCACAAGGAATACAACCAAACTAACACAAATCATAGCACCTAACTACTCCATACCATGCACAACAGAGATTTAGCTACTCATCATGCAATAATAAACAACTTTCTTAGCAAAATACATCAAGATTGTAGCAAAATACGGTAGAAAAGCATCAAATAAGGAGTGTAAGTTAAAGGAAATATCACCAATTCTCCTTGAAAAGACTTCAAACTCTCTGGAAATAATAAGACAAGCCTCTGGAATTTTACAGAATTTTTCAGGGGGAAAATACGGCTCCTAGAGCCTCCAATACGCCCAAAATACGCCCCCAATCTGCTTGTATACGCTCAAAAACCCTAGAATACGCTTAAATAATTAGATTGCGGGTTTTAGAAGCTTATTGGGTCTGAAACCCGCACCCGAACGCATCCCAGCCGCTCATCTCGAGCGGAGCAAACTACAGCCGTTGATCGTAGAGGGATTGAACCAGGGACTGCCGCGTGGCACTTTGAATTTCGTGGGCGCCCGAATCTGCATTGAGTTCGCGTCGGATTTAGTATCGACCGTTGGATCGTCTTCGAACGGTCGAGATTTAATCCGCCTCGTTTGCTCGCTGCTCAGATGCGGGAACGAGATCGTCCGTTGGATCGACATCCAATGGTTCCCACGAAGCCACGTCGCTTCATCCGTTCGAATTCAAATTTCGCGTGCGGGTTGATATCGGACCGTTGGATCGTGTATCGACGGCGCAGATTTTTCCACGTCGCTCGAAGATATAATGCCGCAGCTCGCTTCGTTCGACTTCGATCATGGCCGTTCAATCGTGATCGTGCGCTCGGGAAGTTGCCGCGTCGCCGTCTCGCAGAGAAGGGTTGTCGTCCGTTAGATGCACATCGGACGGCCATTATCGCGCCGCGTCGCCCGCTACGCCGCAGCCGTAGGATAGGGGCGGGAAACGACGGATGAGCGCCGCGTGTCGCGCCAAGATTCGTGCCAGCGTATTTTAAAACGTATTTCTTCATTTAAATTGCAATCTGCATTCAAAAATACACAGTAATTAGCACAGATCTCATAAAAATACAAATAAATATTCGTTGGAATCGTGAGATCGAGACCAAGCTAGAAAAAATATAAAAAGTGCAGAATTACGTCGTTAATTGCTGTTTTGTGCTCAAATAGTGTGTTTTCTCTAATAAATAATTGTGTAGAAAATACGTATGAATTAGAGAACAATGTAGCATCTCATGAGCACAAAATAGGGCTAAATGGGGGGTTAAATATGTAATATTGAACCCGAATCCACCCCCCAACTAGCGATTTGCTAGTCTCTAGCAAAAAGAGCGATAAATACGGATGAGTAATAAAACAATAAGTTCTTTCAAATTGCTCATGGCACGGCTCAATAATACGTATTCCAACATGATCTTGACCATCAATATACACATCCATGAACAAAATCAATCACATGATATTTTCTCTAATTTAGTATGAATAAATAACCTACAAGCATCGTTTTGCACAAGCGAAAGTATAACACGTCGTTTTTCTCTAGTTTTCTTGTTTCCAAGGTATTGGCCTATCAAAACAATCATTCAAGACATGGATATTGAAGTTGCTTAGTATATTCACCATTTCTTTTTTTTTTCGTTCCGCGTAACGCGCATCAAGCAACATTCGCAGAAAAATGTATAACTTGTATCGCTCCATCAAATGAGTGAGTTTCCTGTCAATGGCTCCCAAATCAGACGATGATAGGGCATTAGGCCAAAAAGGACCCCTCGGACTGTACTACTCGAGCCAACCAAGTTATGTATTAGTGACATACTTATTCATTTCATTCATATATTTTTCATCATTTTTTTTCATCTTTTTCTCTTTTGTAAGCAACTCAATGCCCGTCAATATGAATATAAACATTAGTACCAATGGCCAAATTCCTCTTCAACTTGAATACTATTCCAATAAATCGTGTATACTTAAGCTTTTTCATCATATTAGCATGCATGAAATAAATTCAAACTATTTCGAGATATTAATCATGGAAATTGAAAATTTTCATGAATAGCATATTAACGGCAATTCCATGAAGGGAAAAATAATTTAGTCAAGCCATAAACAATTTTTAGAACTCAATTAATGCGTAATCATCCGTATTTGAGGCATATGAATGAGTTTTAAAATGATGAGATTTGGTGATTTATTCTTCTCAAAAAAAATTCCTAAGGTCTCATACACACCCCCCAACTAAAGATGGACATTGTCCTCAATGTCGAAAGGGGTACGAGTTTATTCAAGCAAGCAACCTAGAAAGCATATAAAAACAACACTACTGGAAAGAACACACCATGATCAAATGGCGGATCCCGAATCTTTAATTGTGGAGGAAGTTGTTCAATTTGCTCCTTGCGCTCCTCGGCGATTATTCTTCCTCCAAAAACTAATTTGGACCCCAACAACACAACTCCAAGCATCTCTATAAGCTGTTTGCCAATGTCATGCGAGAGATGAGTTATGTCAGTCCAAATTATTTTAAAATTCTTTTCAATAAAATTATTCCAAACGTAGTCATCAAAATAAGTGAAAGAAATTAAAGCAAGTTGACGACTACTCCCTGAAAGATTTGCACTACTCTCTATACGATGCTCGATCAATGGAGAGAGGGGTAAATGATTTTGGGACAAAACTGGAGGAGGGCATGGTTCTGACTCCATGGCGATAATCTCAAAACCCTTGTCCCTAGCTGTCTCCTCCTCTCGTTCATCCAAAATTGCTAGCTCGTCCTCTCTTTTGCACACACTTTCTGCCATGTGTATATTTATATTCGTGTCATCAACATGACATGGCTCGCTCGATATTCCTGCAATAGAAGATAAACTCGTATTAGATTCTTTAAATCGAGTTTCAAAAGCATTACCTTCTTCTACGCAAGTGGCAATCAAATTAAGATCTTCAATGGATTTCTGAATCTGCCGACTCCGAGCAAGGAAATTCTCTTGGAATTGATGGGATGTGGCCTCCTGCGTCTGAATAATCAGGTAAGCTTCCTCTTTCAAGAATTGAAAAGGTACGTCTACGCTTTGCTCTTCTTGATCAATGCACGAAGGCTCCGTTGACTCGCTCTCTGAAGTCTCTTCCATGGTTTCTTCGTTTTCTTGCAGAGACTCCATGTATTCCCACGCCACTGTCGGCGTCATGCCTCCCAATAATTCCTGCAGCTGCGGTTGTATTCCATCAAGGAAGAACGCCATAAGCTCTTCATTTGTGTACACATGTTGCAGATAGCTTGATATAATGTCTGTGAACCTCCTCCAGGCCTAAAAGAAAGTTTCACAGTCAGTTTGATTAAAATTAACAATTTTGAGCTTCTCCATTCTATGTTTGTGTGCATTAGCATACCTTGCATCATACAGATTGTTTGTGCAATAGAAGTTCATATATTCCATTTTTAAAAATTAAAGTAAAATAATAAAAAAAAGTTTATGTACAGTAAAGTGGAAAGATCTCATCGAAGGTCCTCTAAATGAAATAAACCGTAGTCACAAACCATTCCTCCCCGGCAATGGCGCCAAAAACTTGGTAGGACCGGAAAGGTGCTCTCTCTCAAGTGCAAGAGTCCGTACAAGTAGTAAAATCTGGGAGTCCAGATGTCGAATCCACGGGAAGAAATCTGTTGCAACCACAATTCAAATCAAATAGAAAGCCAACGAATAGAAACTAAACACTTTTAATGGTGGTGATGGTGGTGTGAATGGTGATACGTGAATGATACGAACAAGGAAAATACGTGAGAACAAATATCTATAAAAAGTATGCACATGGTATGGGTTCGTTAGGATCGACGATTCGTATTAATTTGGTTGATAGGTATAACACAATGAATTCTCCTTTTGGGAGCAATTCACCGGAAAATACCCAATATAACTCAATGAATTCTCCTTTTGGGAGCAACTCATCGGAAGATGCCCTTTTGGGGGTTCAAACACAAAACTCAATGTGATCGTCGCTAAAGTTATAATACGATATGAAACTCTCTTTTGGAGAGATCAAAACTACGGTATGAAACTCCCTTTTGGGGAGATCAAAGCTCACCCTTTTGGGGGTGATCATCATCTCAATCACTTCTTTTGGAAGATGAAAAAGGAGATTTAAGAACAAAGATCACAACTTTAACGACGTTTAACGGTTTAGCACAAGGAATACAACCAAACTAACACAAATCATAGCACCTAACTACTCCATACCATGCACAACAGAGATTTAGCTACTCATCATGCAATAATAAACAACTTTCTTAGCAAATACATCAAGATTGTAGCAAAATACGGTAGAAAAGCATCAAATAAGGAGTTTAAGTTAAAGGAAATATCACCAATTCTCCTTGAAAAGACTTCAAACTCTCTGGAAATAATAATACAAGCCTCTGGAATTTTACAGAATTTTTCAGGGGGAAAATACGGCTCCTAGAGCCTCCAATACGCCCAAAGTACGCCCCCAATCTGCTTGTATACGCTCAAAAACCCTAGAATACGCTTAAATAATAAAATTGCTGGTTTTAGAAGCTTATTGGGTTTGAAACCCGCACCCGAACGCATCCCAGCCGCTCATCTCGAGCGGAGCAAACTACAGCCGTTGATCGCAGCGGGATTGAACCAGGGACTGCCGCGTGGCACTTTAAATTTCGTGTGCGCCCGAATCCGCGTTGAGTTCGCGTCGGATTTAGTATCGACCGTTGGATCGTCTTCGAACGGTCGAGATTTAATCCGCCTCGTTCGCTCGCTGCTCAGATGCGGGGACGAGATCGTCCGTTGGATCGACATCCAACGGTTCCCACGAAGCCACGTCGCTTCATCCGTTCGAATTCAAATTTCGCGTGCGGGTTGATATCGGACCGTTGGATCGTGTATCGACGGCGCAGATTTTTCCACGTCGCTCGAAGATATAATGCCGCAGCCTGCTTCGTTCGACTTCGATCATGGCCGTTTGATCGTGATCATGCGCTCGGGAAGTTGCCGCGTCGCCGTCTCGCAGAGAAGGGTTGTCGTCCGTTAGATTTACATCGGACGGCCATTATCGCGCCGCGTCGCCCGCTACGTCGCAGCCGTAGGATAGGGGCGGGAAACGACGGATGAGCGCCACGTGTCACGCCAAGATTCGTGCCAGCGTATTTTAAAACGTATTTCTTCATTTAAATTGTATTCTGCATTCAAAAATACACAGTAATTAGCACAGATCTCAGAAAAATACAAATAAATATTCGTTGGAATCGTGAGATCGAGACCAAGCTAGGAAAAATATAAAAAGTGCAGAATTACGTCGTTAATTGCTGTTTTATGCTCAAATAGTGTGTTTTCTCTAATAAATAAATGTGTAGAAAATACGTATGAATTAGAGAACAATGTAGCATCTCATAAGCACAAAATAGGGCTAAATGGGGGGGTTAAATATGTAATATTGAACCCGAATCATTTGTCTCCTTCTCTATTAAAAATCCGATTTTTATTGCTATTTTGAATATTGCTATGAATTCTATTGATGTTTCTATTGATTATTCTTCCATTAGCAATATGATTTGTGAGTAGTTTTAACGTCTTAGGGCGTGGGGATGAACCCTACGAGCCCAATTTCCGATTTGTGACGATTTGATAGAACTATTGCTAGAATTGATTAGGGTTAGTTTGGGATTGATATAATATGGATAACTAGGTGTTCATATCGATTGGGATTTGCAAGAGATTGGATCCCAATTCGATAGGAAACCCTAGAAATCCGAATTGGGTTGAAATTGAGTTTCCGTAGTATCAGTTTGCAAGAGATTGGGCCGATACTAGGGTTCTCAGTTGCAATTCTATACCGATACCGGTTTGTAAGAGATTGGACGGGTAGGAACTATCCCAACCTAGGTCGTAGCCCGAGTTTGCACGAGAGTGGGCTCGGGATGCGATTGAACGATGACGTTGATCCTAATGCTACTTGCCTAGGCTAGGGTTTGCAAGAGATTGGACCCGAGCCTAGGTTTGCTATAGACCGGCAACAGTGCGAGAGCGTGAGCTAGGTTTTACATTCAGTTGCAACTAGTTCACCCGGCATTCTACCCTAGCAATTGTGAAACCGATGAATCACAACGACGAGATACGGTGAGTAGCGGGGATTCCCTATTCCCTAGGCGTCTTTATTTGATTTTATATCTCTTTACGTTTTTTGACGATTGTGACAACATCGTCGAAAGGCAATTCCCTACTTTTCTGTCCCTATAGCCAGGTTGTTCGTAGAAGGCACTATCATACGTCCTCCCTGTGTTCAATACCCGCTCGCCGCTACACCGTGCGCTTGCGGTAAAACTACAGGGTCGCTCTTTAGTGTGTACGCCCGGGCGCGATCAAGTTTTTGGCGCCGTTGCCGGGGAGGCGATTGTGTTTGATCCTACCACCCTAGCTATTTCTTTCTTTTTGTTTTATTTCTTCAATTTTTTTATCTAACCCTTCCATTGTGCTAATCACTTCTTTGAAACTTTGTTTTCCCGTGCATGTACACGAGATCCACAGCGGACCCAGTAGATATATTGTTTGATCCTGAGATCGAGCGTACATTGCGGAGAATCAGAGCGGAGAGGAGACCCGATACGGAAGGGAGGTTTATGAACGTTCGGGAGACACCTGAAGAGTTAGCGGCAAGAATGGCGAGGATTATTTACATTCGAGATAGGCTCCAGCCTAAGACTTCCTCCACGACCTCGTCCATAGCCATGCCAGAGTTGGCGGCCGACAAGAATTTTGAATTGAAGACCGGATTGGTGGTCCTTATGCAACAAGATCCATTTCATGGAAACGCCCATGAAAATCCTCACTACCACATCCAGCTATTTCTGTCGAAGTGCGCCACCTTTTAGATGACGGGGGTCTCCATCGATGCCATCAGACTGCGCCTCTTCCCCTTCACACTAAAGGATAAAGCTCTTTATTGGTTGAGGACGCAAGCTGAAGGAGTCTTCACCACATGGGATGAGTTGGCGAGTGCGTTTATCGACAAGTTCTATCCGCCCTCCAAGACGGTAAAGATTAGGAGTGCTCTCATGTCCTTCAAGCAAGGACCTCAAGAGTCACTCTACGAGGCATGGGAAATGGGGCATCAGTACCCCCACCATCAGCATTGAAGATTGGGAGCTCGTCCATAGCTTCTACAATGGTCTCCAACCGGGGACCAAGCAGATTATTGATGCCACGGCAAATGGGGCCATCCTATCGAAGACTCCCGACGAAGCTACAGCCTTACTTGAGGAGATGGCCTCGAACAATCAACAGTGGGGCGATGAGCGAGGACACTCTTCGTCCTCCTTGAAGCCATCTAGCATCTATGAGGCCAAGGCCGTGGCGGAGCTTGCCAACAAGTTTGATTCTCTCCACAAGGTAGTGGAGAGACTGGAGAAATATATTACGGAGCCCCAAGGAACCCCTTCCACATCCACACCAACAAATCAAATGTGTGATTGGCAAGACCAATCCCAAGCTATGTATTTGAGAGGAGAACAAGGAGAGGGATCTTTGGAGCAAGTTCAATACGTCGCGGGGAACCAAGGATATTGGGCCAATCCGGCCGCTAGAAACCATCCCGGTTTCTCCTATGCAAACAATGATGGAGCATTGAACCCCCCGCAACAACTACCTCACCAAGCTCAACCACCACCACAACAACAACAACATTATCCACCGAGGGGGCCTCCGCAACAAAACTACCCATCAAGGCAACAAGTGGGACCCTATAGGCCGCCCGGATACAATCAAGGGTGGAGAAATCCAAACCCTCCACAAGCTCAACAATGTTCCGTTGAAGCTAGAGTGGAGGAGTTTATGGTCGAGCAGAAGAAGACTAATGCTTCCTTGAAGGCGGGCCAAGATTCCCTTACAACCGTTGTTGGCCAAATCTCGGAGCAACTTGCGTTGCTCAATCAAAATAGTCAACAGTTGCCGGCTCAGCTCGAGCAAAATCCACGGGGCACCACCAGACATATCAACGCCGTGGTTGCAGTTACTACGAGAGGCGAGAAGGATACCACCCCCGTCATGATTCCAACCAAGGAGCCCGTGGTGGAGAGAGTAGAGCCAAGTGAGCCGGTCATTGAAGTTGAGAGAGAGAAAGAGCCGCAATGGGAAGAAAAGTCCAGAGCGGAGCAGCTGATTGAAGAGAGGCGTTTTATGCCACCGATCCCATTCCCTCGGAGGCTTGCTAGAGCAAAGATGGAGAAGCGACTAGCCAAGTTTCTCGAGTATTTGAGAGGGGTAAGCCTCAATATCCCCTTCCTCGACGCTATCGTGGAAATCCCGACATACGCCAAGTTCTTAAAGGATTTGATTACGGGAAGAAAGAGGAAGGAGAAAATCATGCTCGCTGAGGAGGGGACTTGGTTCACAAGGAAAGAGAAGGAGCCCGCCAAATTCAAAGATCCGGGGAGTTTCCGAATTCCTTGCACCTTAGGCGGCGTCCCTCTACAAAAGGCGTTAGTAGACTTGGGGGCTAGTGTTAGCCTCATGCCTCTCTCTATGTTCCGAAGGCTAAACACCGGCACAGAATTGAAGCCTACCGACATGCGGATACAACTAGCAGATGGTCGGATCACAAGGCCGGTAGGGATCGCAGAGGACATCCCGTTATAAGTCCCGGGATGCATATGTTTGCCATGCGACTTTGTGGTCATGGATATCAAGGAGGAGGGCGATACATTGCTAATACTTGGACGCCCGTTCCTCGCCACCGCCGGTGTCATTGTCGACGTACGTGAAGGGACTCTAACATTGAATGTCGGCAACATCGAAGTGGAGCTTCATATACCCAAGGCAATGAAACACATGCCTTATCATGAGGAGCTCGACTATATGGACCTCCTTGACGAGGTCATTGAGGAGACGATCCCCCATTCCATCGGCGCACTATTCAAGGATGATTTTGAGGAAGGGCCGGACTTGGGCCAAGAAGAAAAGATGGGGCACTCTCCCGATCTCTCCATGGAAATTGATGAAAGCGACGCTGATGTCGCAAGAATACGAGAGCTCTGTCAGCTCTCAAAGATGAGGACTCCGAAGAAAGCTCCATCGATACGAAAATCGGTGTCACCGGTGAAGCCGATGCCCGGAGCAAGCACTAGCTTGGGGGAGCCACCCCCCAACACTACCCGAGACGAAGGAGCACTGAGGAAGTACGCGTCGCCACAACATCCAAATCCAAGCGTTCTTCCCGATAAATTCGACGGGTGCATCTCATATGCACCCAATATCCCGCAATGAATTGAAAATCCAAGGGGGTCGAGCTCAAGACCTTAAACGAGCGCTTACGGTTATCGCTTTATTTTTACTTTGTTCTTTATTTTTGTTTTAGAAATTATTAGTGTTTTGAGTCGTTTGCCTGAAAAATTCGTGATAACTGGTCCTATTTTTCTTTGACAGGAGAGGAGAAAGGGATATCTATCATTAGGAGGATGAACAAGGCGACGAGGAGTGCTCTAGGAATGCGCTCGATGCTTAGGAGAAGGATGAAATCGACTGGAGGAAGAAAAACAGAGATTAGAGCCCAAACGGAGCCAAACAGCAGAAAACAGGAGTCACTCGGCCGAGTAGAATATCCACTCGGCCGAGTACATAAGTTCGTCCGCCCGAGCGGCGCACAAACGAGGGAAGTCTGTTGTACCCAACTCTCTGTTTCTTTTCTTGATTTCAGTATAATTGCCACTCGGCCGAGTATATATCTCCACTCGGCCGAGTGAAACCGATACGCTCCTAGGGCGAGTATTGCCGAGTAGCTTGTGCCACTCGGCCGAATGGGCTTTTTCCACTCGACCAAGGGTGGCAAAGCCACTCGGTCAAGTCGTAAGTGGGGAGGAGTTTTTAAAATATTTCTGTTACGTTCACTCGGCCGAGCGACATAGTCACTCGGCCGAGTCGTAACTTTTCCTATATAAGTCGCAGCGGGTCGGCGCGTTTTTCGAAACGCCCAAAAATCCCAACGCCCGATCGCTGCGACTGTTCAACTCCCTTGGCCCACTGCGACCCCTCCACTCGCCCGACCGGCTCGCCGACGGCGGCGCTCGGCCGACCACCGACGCCGACGACCGCCGTACCACCGACCGAGTCGCCGGCGACCTCCTCACCACCGGTCGAGCTCCGGTAACCCCAAAATCGCCCATTTTCTCCATTTTCTTGTATTTTTTGATGATCCGTGCAATAATCGAGCCCCTAATTCAAATTAACTTCATTATCTATCCATTATACCCCTAACCCCCCATACATTTTGAATATTACTCGCCGATATCTTTGTTTGATGTGCAGGCTATATTGGGGAGCTTAGGGGAGCCTAGGGGAGCTTCCGGGGAGCGTTTTTGGCTTCGTGGAGGCGGCGTCTTCGCACGCATCCACTATTTTGCTCTCGCATCATGTTACGGTATACTCGTTCCACTTATTTTCGCACGCCGCGTTTTTTCTATTTTTGGTGAGCACTCGGGGCACCTATGCCGCCCCGGACACGGCCACGGTCTGGGAGAGCTTCCGCCAAGCGAAAGCGGCCGGATGAGCCCGGTCCCTCCCACGACTAGAGGACTCTCCTCCACCTACACCACCTCACCCCGTACAGCCACAGCCTGCAGACCCCGTTCACCCCGCACAGCCACTCCCTGCCGACCCACTGCCATCACCGGCTCCACTTGTCGGGCCGCTGGGGATTACGTTTCAGGACGACGCACACCGCGTCGTTTTTTAGCGCATTTCCCCGCGCTCGATTGTACCCTCCAGGTTCGCACACCTTGCAGACCTAGGGCGCCTGGGGGTACTTGAGGGGATGCTCACGTTGTATGACAACGTGGGTTGGCGAGATTTTTTCCAAGTGTCGGCGGACACCTTCGTTTGTCCGACACTTGAGGTGCTAAGTTCTATATCCCGGACTGACGAGGGATGCTCGTTTAGATTTATGGACCGAGAGTGCTAGGTCACTCTCGGTATGATGAGAGCATTCTTCTCGTGGCCTGATATCCCCGGGGCCGACCGTGGTTACGCCCCCACTCACATCCCTCCCCCGTCCTTCGACTCACACGCCTTCTGGGCCCGGATCACAGGTTTACCAGCTGCCTTTGACCCTAGTAGGGCCAAGGCCTCGGCCATCGTCCACCCCTGCCTCCGCATAGCTCAGCGCCTTATCGCGACTACTTTTTTGGCGAGGTATGAGCCTGGGACTATGTCCACGCCGGAGCTTTATATGCTCTATGCGATGACGCGCTCCAGAGTTCTAGCTAGGGGGAGTGACGAGTTGGTCCCCACCATCGTGATTGATATCGCGAGCTGGTTTTTGGACCGTATCATCGTATCGGTGGACGCTCGCTCACCGATATGTTGCGGCGGTCTGATCACCCTGCTCGCACTGATGACCGGCGAGGACCTACCGGCTGATTTGTATCGTTCTCTGGGCCCCACTTCACTGTCTATAGGCGTCATGGCCCGGATGAAGATGCTTCATCCGCATGGCCAGCGGCACTGGGTATGGTTGCACGGTCCGTACGGTGCTGACTACATGATCCTTCCGAGCCCCGCTCGGACACACTTAGGACCAGCACACGACGACTGGCTTCCGGAGATGGATCTCCTGATCCCCGCCGCCTACGTGCTTGAGGCCGAGGGAGCTGAGCATGCACCACCTGCACACCCTGCGCTGCCAGCTGACCCCGTGGCCCCTCAGCCTGTCCCTGAGATTTTTGCTGCTCTCGACACCACTGTCCACACTTCTGACGGTGTCGGGAGTACACTTGCTAAGACCACCTCCACTACCACCACGCCCACCACCACTCCCACCACAGCTAGCCTTCTGTCCATTGAGCCCCTTTGCTCCGCACTACCCGAGCGCCCACCTACTTTTGTTGAGAGCGGCGAGCCTTCCTTTGCTTCTGTCGTGGAGACCATGGCCAGTATGATCTCCGCTGGGATTTCACCTTTTGGACCCCACACTGCCACCCCAGCGGTTGTCACTTCTGTCTCCACCGTAGCCGTTCTATCTGAGAGTGTCGTGACGTCTGTCCCCACGTCTGTGTCACTGACCTCTCTTGCCACCTCGTCACCGATTTTGTCTTCCACTCCCACTGCTGCTGCTTCCACCTCACACCAGCCTGCATCCCAGCCTCGCACTGAGGCTGGGCACCCTCTAGTGAGCACAGCACCCGTACGACCCTTGCCTGCTGTCCCGATCACCTACACCGCCCGTGTTAGACAGCCCCGACCAGCTCAGCCTAGACATGTCCGTCCCTCCGCTCCACCACCCCCTGACGCCGTAATTCAGAGCGTTCGCGCTCTTGAGGGGGCGTTGAGTGGACTCCGGGGTGATTGTAGGGCCCTGTCTTCCATAGTCACTGCCATGCAGCACCGCCTCGAGCTACTTCCCAGCATTCACTACTGTTTGACCCAGATTCTCGAGCGACTGCCACGACCACCACCCGCCCAGCAGACATGTCCACCACCCCCCCCCACCTCCGCCTCAGGACGGAGATGGCGCAGCCCCACCCTCTTAGGCACCCTTGATGCCATTGATCTTTTTTGCCGTCATGCTGCCCGTCTCTGCTTGGTCCTGATGATTTTTGCCCCCCCCCCCCCCCTCCCCTCACTGTTTTGGGTCCACATTTTGATCATATCTATCGTTATCATTTTTGGGAGCGAGTGAGAGACTTTTTGGTGTGACACTCTTATATCTGATTCACTCCTATATCTGCATGCATCATGTCTGCATCATATTTTCATTTTGTTATTTTTATTTCTTTTTCATCATGCATGCATCCTCACCTACCCCTCACATTACACGTCTCTCGGTGTGCCACACTTCGCACATTGAGGACACTGTGTACTTTAGCTTGGGGGAGTGAGTTCTCACGCTTTTTGATTTACCACCTTTATTTTTAGTTTTTTTTTCACGCCATTTTCCGCATTTGCACGCATTTTTCATCACTTTTCTTTTTCCTTTTACCATGCATCACGTTTTTCTCATTTTCTTCGTGTGCAGCATTGTAAATAGTTTTGTTTTCCCTTTTTTATCTTTATTTCTTTCATCTCATGCTAGAGATGACTTTTCTGTGATGATGATGACGTGGAGTTAGCTTTCTCTATATGCATGCTATATTTGTCATGTCTTAGCTTTTATTTCTGATATCATATGCTGTGATCTGCCTTGCATTTAGAAATAGAAACCCACACTTTTTCCGTATGAAAATGGATGAAATTCTATTATTAGCTGAGTCTGAATATTCATATGTATGCTATCGTAGAAAACACACCAAGATTCACGCATTGGATGCTTATATCTGGAGTACCGTTTTCTTTTCATATATCACTTCTATTTGCATGACTTGTACACTTCACTTCAGGATGATTGAATGATGTTAGCTATGATAAATCTGGATTAGTTTGCTTTTTTGTGATCGAAACCGAGTAGATTAAATTACCCTGCTGAAGTTGTCGTGCACGTCCTATAGAGTGAACTGAGAGATACATTTATTTCTTTCTCCACATATCTTGAACATTAATTCTCTATTTTAAAATCATTGGTGAATCTCCCCTTAGCGATTCTAATATTTGGCATTTCCCCCGTTATTAAATTCCTAGCTCCAAATTTCCCAAAGCCAAAAAGAAAAAGAAAAATTCTTGTATATCCTTCTCTCTCTTTTGATTTGGGATCATTTGTGTATATATGCTATATTAAAAAAAGAAAAGAAAAGAAAAAGATTTGAGAAAAGGAAAAGAAAAGAGAAAAGAATCTCAATAAACGATCCCATCTCATATACTCTCTCTTTCTTCCCTCCTTTTGTTTTTATTTTTATTTTCTTTTGCATTTGGAGCTTCAAAAGAAATGGGGAATGTAAATACAGTTTTGTATATGCCACCACGCTTATAGATAACCTTGGGGGGAGAGAATCCAATGATGTGTGAGAGAGTGACTACCTGATGGTGCATGACAACCTAGGCTAAGTAATATTCTATACTCGGTGAGATTGTTTTAGCTTCACGAAATCCAGAAATCTACGCCTAGCATTCATTTCATGAAATCCACGCTTTTCTATTCTTTCTATTCTATTGCGTGATATTCTTATACTCCTCATAGAAAGCATTCAATTGAAAAGTGTGTGATCTGCGATATTGTATACCTCTTTAGATGATTCAGACAATGTTAATCTTAGAATTATTCCATTTTTCATGCTATATCAATATTCGTGGGTTTTCTATCTCTATTTGCATTATTATACTATGATATCGAAATAAAAATCTTTGACATGTGTTTTACATTCGATGCATGCTATATGAGTAAGCAAAACCCACGTCCTAAGAAAAATGATCTAGCAGCTTCCCTCTTCGCTTTCCTCTTTCTTCTTCGTTTTTCATTTTCCATTTTTTCCATCGTTTTCATTTTCTGAATCCACCGGGTTCGCCTTTTACTTATCTTCCTCGAGGACGAGTAAGAGGTAAGCTTGGGGGATTTTGATCACTCCGTGTTTTACACCTTTTTCCCGCATGTTTGCATGCCATTTAGATCGCTCAAATCATGTTTTTCACGATTTATCGACAATATTACGATACTTTTCACGATTTGTTGTTTTTGTCGTATTTCAGGAGATTTGGAGCGATTTGGAGTGATTCCGAGATACACCCACTCCTGAGTGTCACCGACGACTTCCCTGAGGGGTATTTTGAGATTGGAGAGGAGCAGAAGAAGAAAGAACGTCGTAGGAGCGACGAGGAGGCAAGAACATTTAGATTGAGCATTTTTAGCATCTCACTCGGCCGAGTGAAGGAGTCACTCGGCCGAGCATCGAGACCCCGCTCGGCCGGCCAGATCGGACACGCAACAAAGCTAATATCAGCGTGCACTCGGCCGAGCATCAGAAGCCCACTCGGCCGAGTAACGTATCCTGTCTGCCCGACTGGCACCCAGACGACGCCCATCAAAAACATCGAAGTTACTGTCTTTCGCCAGTCTGAGCATCAGAAGACCGACTCGGCCGAGTGGCAATTGCCGTCCCCCCGAGTGAACAAAGCCCATCGGCCGAGTGACGACAACTCACTCGGCCGAGTGACCCCCGAAGTGAAGACCCCTGACTTACTGTAAATTCTCAGGGTCTCTCACTCGGCCGAGTGACCTTTGTCACTCGGCCGAGTGAGCCGTGCGCCTGTAGCGGAAAACACGATTTTGAAGAGGCGCAGGGGCAGTTTGGTCACGAATTTTTGGGCAGTTTTGTGGGGTATTTAACCCCAGATTCTAACCTAGTTTATGGAGCTTTTTCTATTGCTTTTGGCAGCCTTTTTAGATTAGATTTTTTAGAGTTTAATTCTTGTGATTGGAGAGGAGAGAAAAGTGCTATTTTGTTGGATTCTTGGAAAGCTACATTGGTTTGTCTCCTTCTCTATTAAAAATCCGATTTTTATTGCTATTTTGAATATTGCTATGAATTCTATTGCTGTTTCTATTGATTATTGACGATTGTGACAACATCGCCGAAAGGCAATTCCCTACTTTTCTGTCCCTATAGCCAGGTTGTTCGGAGAAGGCACTATCATACGTCCTCCCTGTGTTCGATACCCGCTCGCCGCTACACCGTGCGCTTGCGGTAAAACTACACGGTCGCTCTTTAGGGTGTACGCCTGGGCGCGATCAGAGAACATGGCGTGACAGGTTTTTGTGGTGGCCCATGCAGGTCTGCTCACTCTGCGATACACGTAAGAATAGTACAAGTAAAGCTCCAACATTATAATCCACAATTTTGGTACTGACCATTGTTTTCCTTATTCATTCTTGTAGAATGGATCCGAGGAATGGATCGTCCGAGAACAAGACCCATGCTTCTGATGCTGCATCATCTGAGGCTTCCCTGATGGGGAGGATTCTGATAGGGATCTTGGAGCGTATGCAGCAGATGGAGGATAGTGTGGCTAGTGGTGTGCCACCGAAGCCTATGGGTATCAGACAGTTCAGAGCTTTGCACCCGAAGTCATTTTCAGTTAAGGAGAGTCCTTTGGAGGTGGACGAGTGGATTAGGCATTCTGAGGATGACCTAGAGGCTATGGGATACCCGAGAGATAAATGGGTGGATGCCGCGAATAGGCAGCTGACACATCAGGCACGAGATTGGTGGGATGCTCAGGAGCTACATTTGACCAAGCCGATCTCGTGGGAGAAGTTTAGAGAGCTGTTTGAGGCTCAGTTCCTTCCAGAGACGAAAAAGGATGAGCTGCATTTGAGGTTCGAGCACCTGACACAGGGACGACGGAGCGTGAATGCTTATGATGCAGAGTTCTCACTATTGAGCAAGTTCGCTCCGGAGTTGGTACAGTCAGAGACCACTAGACCTAGACGATTCAGGATGGGGTTGGATCCTGAGTTCAGAGCAGCGATGTCGACCTCGGGGCTACCTATATATAGTGCCGTGCTGGAGGCGGCCATGATGCATGAGACACATCTGAAGAGCATGGGTAGGGGACCAGCAGCAGCAGAGAGGCGCACTGCGGGTCAGCAGAGGAGTTTTCCGAGGCCTACTCAGACCACTTAGTTTCGGAGGCCTGTAGCTCCACCAGCACCACAGCGGCGAGTGTCCTGTAGATTTTGTGGGAAATCTGGGCATGAGCAGAAGGATTGCAAGTTTATGGTAGGGCGGTGTTTTACCTATGGTCGGTCGAGACACCTCAGTAGACATTGTCCTTAGCAGGGGCAGACTTCAGGACCATTGGCACCAGTGGCAGTCCGGCCGATGCAGCAGAGGACCCTTCCACCGGCTCCACAGAGGCTTCCACTGCCACTGCCACCACCACCACCACCACCACCACCTGGTACAGTGACTCTGAGAGGACCACCTAGACCTCCCCAACAGCAACAGCAGATGTAACGGCTGGTTTCTGTATGACGATATTTATTTATAAATATAAATTTCTTTTCTTTTTCGTATATTTTTTTCCCTATCTGGAGTTGAGCGTACTTCGAAACGTACTTATCTTAGGATCAGACTCATCTTAGGAACTCCTAGAACCCATCTCGAGGCTTCACGCTTCATTTGGAGACCTGGTGTGCATGTTAGTCGGTACAAGAACGAGGACCGACCGACTAGATTCCAATCTAGTCGGTCAGCAACTCCTCATGGACCGACTAGTTTCCATCAGGTTTTTCCTTTGAGTTACTGTTTATTCTTAGTCGGTCTAAGTTCATTCGTTGACCGACTAGTTACCAAACTAGTCGGTCAACACTTTTTCATAGACCGACTAAAACTGATCAGTTTTCTATAGCCGAGTTACTGTTTACTTTTAGTCGGTTAAAGAACGAATACCGACCGACTAGTTGACGAACTAGTCGGTTAAGTTTTCTTCTTTGACCGAATAGATTTCAAACCCCCTTGACGACCACTTTTATCCTTTAGTCGGTCTATGAACACTGGCCGACTGACTAGGTTGCAAACTAGTTGGTCGACGAGCCTTCACAGACCGACTAAGTCTAGAAACCATGTACAGACATTGTTCTCTGTTTTCTTTTAGTCGGTCAACGTTATATGATCGACCGACTAGTTCTCAAACTAGTCGGTCAACAACCCTTCACTGACCGACTAATCGCTTCCGTAAACCTAGGTTTTGACCTAGCCTCCGTTTTGTTTTCTTATTTAAACGTACGGCTGTCTCTCCTTTCTTCTCATTGTTTTGAGTTGTTTTCTTCCCCAACCCCTCTCCTTCCTCTCTCCAAGCCTTTCCCTCCTCCCGTGCGCCCTCCACCTTCACGAGGTCATTCCGATCTCCCCTCTTCCATTCTCCTTTCTCTTTTCCCTTTCTCTTTTTCTCCCGTTTCTTCTTCTCCTTCCTGTTTTCCCACAAACATCCGGCCACCCTCTCAGATCTGAGATCCGCGGCCAAGCTCCGGTCGCCGTCTCTTCGCGTGGTGATCCAACCTCAGTTCTAGCGACGACGACCCCAGGAGACGCCAAGGTCGTCGTCATCACCTTCGGAGGCCAACGTCATCATCAACAATCGACGTTCCTCGCTGCGCTACCCGCGGTCTAGGAATTTCCGGACGACGCAAAGCTTCCACCTTTCCAGATTGGACGCCGGATCTTCGTGCAATTGTCATTTCCAGGTTGGTTCCCTAAATTCGTAGTAACCCACATAATAGATGATCAAACCCTAATTAAAATCAGCAACCTAATCAAATTAAATTTACTTTCCGTTGATCTTTAAAACGTTGTACAAACCGTAGAAATCGACGAATGGACTTTATGCATGTGCACATAGGATAGATCGTCGATTAGGTTAAATACATTAAAAATGTGATTTTGATTAATAGGGTAGTCCCGATAACCTAGACACAACCCTAATAGGAATTCTGAATCGTGAACTGACACCGTCGCCGTGTCACGATTTTCAGACACTCTTCTGCCGACGAGACGGTTGGACGAGACGTACCAGGGAGACGACGCACTCACCACCACAGGCAAGTGTACCACTTGCGTTCTTGGCCATGTTTAGGCCTTAGTTTTGCTAGAACTGATAGTTGGAACAATAGGAACCGGACGTGAAATGATAGCGTCCGGGACGCCCTTGATGGCTCAAACTTGACAACGAAGTCTGAGTCCAACAACAACAATTTTGACATCATAGGATTGACATGCGTGTGTGTGAGTTGTGGACACCCTAGTATAACCCTCATGTTTGTCGTGTTTCGTCCCGTTCCGTCCGCACAGCCTGCTGGGCAATAGGGCACTCGCCAAGCTAGAGCAAGTGATCCATTGTACTAGTTCACATCCCGATGGGCAATTGGGCACCTGTCAAGCTAGAGCAGGTGATCCCATGTATTGATACACAGCTCAGAGAGCAATTGGGCACTTGTCAAGCTAGAGCAAGTGATCCCATGTCTTTTCACGATTCTTGGGGTTATGGGGTAGGGTTGAGCATGCAAGCGGCAAGAGGGACTGATCCCCCTCGAACCGAACAGGCGTGAACCCTTTTCGTGTCTTGTCTTGTCTTTTCTGGCTTCCCATGTTCTGTCTTGTCTTGACACCTGTAGGCTAGTCCCGTGGTCGGTAGCACTCTCTTCGACCATTACTTGTCGTGTTACTTTCCTGTTGTGTGTACTTCTGTTGTCAAAACCTCAGCATGTTAATCAACCAGTAAAATGTTGTTAAGCAATTGGTGCACTTGTAGTTTGGTCTAACCTTTTTCTTGTAGACCTTACCTGACGTACAGTTCCTTCTTTTGGTGCTGTACGTCAGGGATCGAGCCAGAGTACGTCGAGGAGACTGACCTGCCAGCCGACGTGGAGCCAGAGAGTGTTGATCCTGAGTACGACCCTGAGGAGGACCAGAGCTAGAGACTCCTCGTTGCAGTTTTCAGAGACGTTTATTATTTTTAGTTGGGTGTGTAGCACCTTTGTTTCCTTGTCTAGGTTGGGTGCTTGCACCATTAGATTTACTTTTCTGCTGGTGTAGCCCTTCGGGCGTTGTGACTCGGTACTTTGATATGTTGGAATAAAATGAATTGTCTTTTCTTTTTCTTGTACTCTTATTGTTCTGTACAAACATGCAGGGACCTGTACCTTCGTCTTGGTACCACACAGACGCTTATTGGGTCAGAGCTCCTTAGCCCTGGCCTAAGCGGGCCTAGTCACGCTACCCCTTCGCTGTTTTGGGAAGCGGGGCGTGACAGGTTTTAGTGGTGGTACATGCAGGTCCGTGTCCCAATCTTTCTGCAAGTACAGAACAGTAGGCGTAAGGACATTCATTTTTATATTCAGACATTGTACGAGTCTAACCTGTGATTTCGTCCCTGAATACAGGATGGCTGGGCGACGCATTACTCGATCCTCGAATTCGAGTGATGACGGTCCGAAGGACCAAGGTGCTGAGTTCCGCCAGTTCCTTGGCGTGATGCGAGAGATGCTTGATGTGCAGCATCAGCTGGTGCAGCAGTCTAACCGTGCTGCCCAGGCCCCACCTGTTGCACCACCTCCACCTCCGCCTGCTCCACGAGCTGCTCCAGGAGTGAAGCAGTTCAACGAGCTTCAGCCGAAGACCTTCTCTGGGAAGGAAAGACCTCTGGGTGCCGATGAGTGGATCCAGAGCACTGAGGAAAAGTTGGTTGCCGCCAAGATTCCAGAGGATAATCGGGTTGAGATCGCGAAGATGCAGCTAACTGAGATTGCCCGAAACTGGTGGCGTATTGAGGAGAGGCGACTGAAGAAGCCAGTGGAGTGGAAGACTTTTCGCCACATGTTCAAGGAGAAGTACTTCACCAAGGCAGCTAGGAGAGAGCTGATGGGCAGATTCGTAGACCTGAAGCAGGGGGACATGACTATCGACGAGTATGAGGCTGAGTTTGAGATGCTGAGCCGTTTTGCCCCGCACATGGTGAAGAAGGAGGAGAACCGAGCTGAGCGGTTCTGTCAGGGACTTCATCCAAAGGTCTAGGCTTCCATGTCCTCTGCTAGTTTCTCGACTATGAGGGAGGTGTTAGATGCCGCGAAGAATCATGAGACGATTTCGCACCTGCCTGACACTCCAGCGGACAGAGGGAAGCGCCCTATGGAGCAGTACCGGCCACCTACCAGGCCGGTGATGAGGCCAATCCAGACTGTGCCATTTAAGAGGCTTGGAGCACCAGTGCAGCAGCAGAGCAAGGGTCCGTGCCATTTCTGCGGCAAGCCCGGACATGTTCAGACCAACTGTCGGAGGAAGCTGGGACTGTGCCTACTTTGTGGAGATGCTTCGCATGCTGCGAAGGACTGTCCTAGAGCCCGCACTGCTGTTATTGGAGTGCCAGCCCCGTTACAGATGAGGGCGCCTGCCCCGGTTCAGAGAGGACCTACTGTTCGTGGACCACCCTTGGTGCCACAGAGGCAGTTGTACCAGCGTGCAGTGCAGCCTCCGAGGCCGGCCTATACCATGACTGCTGTGGAGACTGAGGAGCTGAATGGAGTGATTGCAGGTAACACCTTGACCTAGTCTTTTCATTTCATAGTTAGACTTTATTGCTATGTTCGTTAGTAATGCTTATTTGTTTGATTGTTAGATTAGTGTTTGACCCTAGGATCCTTTGTTTCTTAGGCACCATCCTTGTGTCCTCTCACCCTGCTTTGGCTTTGTTTGACTCCGGTGCATCTATGTGCATCTTATCCCGGAGGTTTATAACAAAGCACTCCATTCCTACCCATACACTTCCTAAGTGTTGGGACATCACTACTGGGAATGGAGTGGTAACGGTGAATCTGGGATGTCGGTCGATTCCTTTAGTGGTTAGTGGACATGAGTTATATGCAGATTTCATCGTCCACGATCTACCACATTTCGATGTCGTCCTTGGCATCGATTGGCTTGGAGATTTCCATGCTTCGATCGACTGTCACATCAAGAGAGTGGTATTACGGATTCTAGGCCATCCGGAGTTCGAATTCCGCAGCAGAGACGAGTTGCTTGGGCCCATCAGGTTTCGGGCCAAGCCGGAGGTGCCGATCGTTGCGGCCATGCAGATGGAGATGGAGCTTGACCGACCAGCGGTTGTCAGAGACTTTGACGACGTTTTTCCGGAGGATATCTCGGGTCTGCCACCCGACAGAGCCTTAGAGTTCGGCATTGATCTGGTGCCAGGTGCGCAGCCAATATCGAAGGCGCCATATCAGATGGCTCCCGCGGAGCTTGAGGAGCTGCAGAAGCAGTTGGATGAGCTATTGCAGAAGGGTTTCATCCACCCTAGTGTGTCACCGTGGGGTGCACCTGTATTGCTTGTGAAGAAGAAGGACGGGTCCCGCAGGATGTGCATGGACTATCGAGGACTGAATGATGTCACCGTGAAGAACAAGTATCTGCTGTCGCGTATCGACGATATTTTTGATCAGCTAGGAGGTTCGAGAGTTTTCTCGAAGTTGGATTTGAGGAGTGGATATCATCAGTTGAAGGTGAAGAAGGATGACGTCCCGAAGACAGCTTTTCGGACGAAGTACGGGCACTATGAGTTCGTGGTCATGCCTTTCGGCGTGACCAATGCTCCAGCTGTGTTCATGAATCTTAAGAATTTGATTTTCTACGACTTTTTGGATAAGTTTGTTGTGATTTTCATCGATGACATTCTTATCTATTCAAAGTCTGAGGAGGAGCACAGTTGTCATCTGAGGACAGTGCTGGAGACGCTGAGGCGACACAAGCTGTATGCCAAGTACAGTAAGTGCGAGTTCTGGCTGGACAAAGTCGCATTCCTGGGACACGTGGTGTCTGGTGATGGCATATCTGTGGATCCGGAGAAGGTCAGAGCAGTCAGAGATTGGCCGACTCCGCAGTCAGCGTCCGACATCAGGAGTTTCCTTGGTCTAGCAGGCTATTATCGGCGGTTCATCAAGGATTTCTCGAAGATTGCTGAGCCGATGATGAAGCTGACGAGGAAGGACGTGGAGTTTAACTGGTTCGATGCTTGTGAGGAGGCCTTCAGTATCTTGAAGGCGAGGTTGACCACGGCACCAGTTTTGACAGTACCGGATCGGAGCAGAGGCTTTGAAGTTTATTGTGATGCATCGGGGAAGGGCCTAGGATGCGTTCTGCATCAGCATGGCCACATGGTCGCGTATGCTTCTCGTCAATTGAGGACTCATGAGAAGAATTACCCGACGCACGATCTGGAGTTGGCAGCGGTGATTTTTGCATTGAAGATTTGGAGGCACTTCTTGCTTGGAGAGTGTGTGAAGATTTTCACTGATCACAAGAGCTTGAAGTACATATTCACGCAGAAGGAGCTCAACATGCGTCAGAGACGGTGGTTGGAGCTCATGGCTGACTACGAGATAGATTTGCAGTATCATCCGGGGAAGGTGAACGTAGTGCCTGACGCTTTGAGTAGACTCCCCACTGCTATGGTGCTTACTGCTGACTGGAGGATTCAGCAGGAGCTGAAGGAGATGGATTTGGAGGTCGTCCTACCTGGTGTGGTTCTTTCATTCATGAATCTACAGATTCAGTCCATGATCGTGGATCGGATCAAGGCAGCACAGGTAGGAGATCCAAAGCTACAGAGGATCAGGAGACAGGTTGAAGCTGGACTGCGAGCAGAGTTCGTGATTCATGAGGATGGTTCGCTGCGGTACGACAGCAGACTCTGCGTACCTGCAGGTAATGTTCGGGAGGAGCTTTTGAGTGAGGCTCATAGCTCGACGTATTCTATACATCCTGGTGGCACTAAGATGTATAAGGACCTTCGACTGAATTACTGGTGGATTGGCATGAAGAGGAGTGTGGCACGGAGTATTACCAAGTGTTTGATATGCCAACAAGTGAAGGCCGAGCACCATCGTACTGCTGGGTTGCTGCAACCACTTCCTATCCCGGAGTGGAAGTGGCAACATATTACGATGGATTTCGTGATTGGTTTACCTCGGACCCCGAGGCAGAACGACGCAGTCTGGGTGATCGTGGATCGGTTGAACAAGTCTGCGCATTTTATTCCCTTTCGAGTGGGTCAGTCTACGGAAGCATTGGCGAGGAAATACCTTGAGGTAAAATTTCGTTTCTGATTCTCTTTAAATTTTCCTCTTTGAGATTAGTTGTGACGTAGACCGTGTACGTGCAGGAGATTGTATGCTTACACGGGGTCCCCGTGAGCATCGTGTCTGACAGAGACTCGAGGTTCACATCTCAGTTCTGGAGAAGTCTGTAGGAGCATTTGGGTACGAGTCTGAGTTTCAGCACGGCGTACTACCCGCAGACCGACGGCCAGTCCGAGAGGACTATACAGATTCTGGAGGATATGCTGCGAGCTTGCACGCTCGATTTGAATGGATCTTGGGAGGACCATCTCCATTTGGTGGAGTTTTCTTATAACAACAGCTACCAGGTGAGCATTGGCATGGCGCTGTTTGCTGCCTTATATTTAAGAAAATGTCGATCGCCACTGAGCTGTGATGACGTTGGAGATCGGGAGCTGTTGGGTCCGGAGATGATAGTAGAAACTGTGGATGTCGTGAGAGACATCAGGGAGAAGCTCAGAGTTGCACAGGATCGCTTTAAGCATTGGGCTGATGCCAAGAGGAGACCGTTGGAGTTTCAGCCTGGAGATCACGTTTTCTTGAAGATATCTCCGAACCGCGGAGTTATTTGTTTCGGGAAGAAGGGGAAGCTGAGCCCGAGGTTTATTGGACCATTTGATGTGCTGGAACGTATGGGAGCAGTGGCCTACCGCCTTGCTCTGCCACCATCTTTGGTGGGGGTTCACGACGTATTCCACGTATCACAGTTACGTCGGTATGTCAGTGATCCGTCACACACGGTGGATTTCTCAGAGATCATGGTCCGCCCGGACCTGACCTATGACCAGCAGCCCGTGCAGATTTTGGACCGTCGACAGAAGCAGTTGAGAAATAAGGTAGTCGACCTGGTAAGAGTGATGTGGCGTCACGGATCGCCTGGAGAGTCCACTTGGGAGAGAGAGGATGAGATGAGAGAGCGTTACCCTCACCTATTCTGAAAGAAATTCCGAGGGCGGAATTTTCTTAAGGGGGTAGGATGTAACAGCTGGTTTCTGTATGACGATATTTATTTATAAATATAAATTTCTTTTCTTTTTCGTATATTTTTTTCCCTATCTGGAGTTGAGCGCACTTCGAGTACTTATCTTAGGATCAGACTCATCTTAGGAACTCCTAAAACCCATCTCGAGGCTTCACGCTTCATTTGGAGACCTGGTGTGCATGTTAGTTGGTACAAGAACGAGGACCGACCTACTAGATTCCAATTTAGTCGGTCAGCAACTCCTCATGGATCGACTAGTTTCCGTCAGGTTTTTCCTTTGAGTTACTGTTTATTCTTAGTCGGTCTAAGTTCATTCCACGACCGACTAGTTACCAAACTAGTCGGTCAACAGTTCTTCGCAGACCGACTAAAACTGATCAGTTTTCTACAGCCGAGTTACTGTTTACTTTTAGTCGGTTAAAGAACGAATACCGACCGACTAGTTGACGAACTAGTCGGTTAAGTTTTCTTCTCTGACCGAATAGATTTCAAAACCCCTTGACGACCACTTTTATCCTTTAGTCGGTCTATGAACACTGGCCGACCGACTAGGTTGCAAACTAGTCGGTCGACGAGCCTTCACAGACCGACTAAGTCTAGAAACCATGTACAGACACTGTTCTCTATTTTCTTTTAGTCGGTCAATGTTATACGATGGACCGACTAGTGCTCAAACTAGTCGGTCAACAACCCTTCACTGACCGACTAATCGCTTCCGTAAACCTAGGTTTTGACCTAGCCGTCGTTTAGTTTTCTTATTTAAACGCACGGCTGTCTCTCCTTTCTTCTCATTGTTTTGAGTTGTTTTCTTCCCCAACCCCTCTCCTTCCTCTCTCCAAGCCTTTCCCTCTTCCCATGCGCCCTCCACCTTCACGAGGTCATTCCGATCTCCCCTCTTCCATTCTCCTTTCTCTTTTCCCTTTCTCTTTTTCTCCCGTTTCTTCTTCTCCTTCCTGTTTTCCCACAAACAGCCGGCCACCCTCTCAGATCTGAGATCCGCGGCCAAGCTCCGGCCGCCATCTCTTCGCGTGACGATCCAACCTCAGTTCTAGCGACGACGACCCCGGGAGACGCCAAGGTCTTCGTCATCACCTTCGGAGGCCAACGTCATCATCAACAATCGACGTTCCTCGCTGCGCTACCCGTGGCCTAGGAATTTCCGGACGACGCAAAGCTTCCACCTTTCCAGATTTGACGACGGATCTTCGTGCAATCGTCATTTCCAGCTTGGCTCCCTAAATTCGTAGTAACCCACACAATAGATGATCAAACCCTAATTAAAATCAGCAACCTAATCAAATTAAATTTACTTTCCATTGATCTTTAAAACGTTGTACAAACCGTAGAAATCGACGAATGGACTTTATGCATGTGCACATAGGATAGATCATCGATTAGGTTAAATACATTAAAAATGTGATTTTGATTAATAGGGTAGTCCCGATAACCTAGACATAACCCTAATAGGAATTCTGAATCGTGAACTGACACCGTCGCCGTGTCACGATTTTCAGACACTCTTCTGCCGACGAGACGGTTGGACGAGACGTACCAGGGAGACGACGCACTCGCTACCACAGGCAAGTGTACCACTTGCGTTCTTGGCCATGTTTAGGCCTTAGTTTTGCTAGAACTGATAGTTGGAACAATAGGAACCGGACGTGAAATGATAGCGTCCGGGACACCCTTGATGGCTCAGACTTGACAACGAAGTCTGAGTCCAACAATAACAATTTTGACATCATAGGATTGACATGCGTGTGTGTGAGTTGTGGACACCCTAGTATAACCCTCCTGTTTGTCGTGTTTCGTCCTATTCTGTCCGCACAGCCCGCTGGGCAATAGGGCACTCGCCAAGCCAGAGCAAGTGATCCCTTGTACTAGTTCACAGCCCGATGGGCAATTGGGCACCTGTCAAGCTAGAGCAGGTGATCCCATGTATTGATACACAGCTCAGAGAGCAATTGGGCACTTGTCAAGCTAGAGCAAGTGATCCCATGTCTTGTCACAATTCTTGGGGTTATGGGGTAGGGTTGAGCGTGCAAGCGGCAAGAGGGACTGATCCCCCTCGAACCGAACAGGCGTGAACCCTTTTCGTGTCGTGTCTTGTCTTGTCTGGCTTCCCATGCTCTGTCTTGTCTTAACACCTGTAGGCTAGTCCCGTGGTCGGTAGCACTCGCTTCGACCATTACTTGTCGTGTTACTTTCCTGTTGTGTGTACTTCTGTTGTCAAAACCTCAACATGTTAATCAACCAGTAAAATGTTGTTAAGCAATTGGTGCACTTGTAGTTTCGTCTAACCTTTTTCTTGTAGACCTTACCTGACGTACAGTTCCTTCTTTTGGTGCTGTACGTCAGGGATCGAGCCAGAGTACATCGAGGAGACTGACCTGCCAACCGACGTGGAGCCAGAGAGTGTTGATCCTGAGTACGACCCTGAGGAGGACCAGAGCTAGAGACTCCTCGTTGCAGTTTTCAGAGACGTTTATTATTTTTAGTTGGGTGCGTAGCACCTTTGTTTCCTTGTCTAGGTTGGGTGCTTGCACCATTAGATTTACTTTTCTGCTGTTGTAGCCCTTTGGGCGTTGTGACTCGGTACTTTGATATGTTGGAATAAAATGAATTTTCTTTTCTTTTTCTTGTACTCTTATTGTTCTGTACTAACATGCAGGGACATGTACCTTCGTCTTGGTACCACACAAACGCTTATTCGGTCAGAGCTCCTTAGCCCTGGCCTAAGCGGGCCTAGTCACGCTATGCCTCCGCTGTTTTGGGAAGCGGGGCATGACAGCAGACCCTCAGGAGAGCGGCACCAAAGCGCCAGGCTTTCACCATGTCAGCTGTCGAGGCAGAGGACACTGGTCGTGTTATCACTGTTACCTATTTATTTTCAGTGATGAATGCTTTCTTATTTACATTATAGTATGTTATATTTGTTACTGTGATTATGATGATTAGACTCTTATATTAGTTATGTTTATTCTCTTAGGTGTTATTAGAGCTGCTTCCTTCCCTGCCTTGTCACTTTTTGATTCAGGAGCATCCCATTGCTTCCTGTCCCAACAGTTTGTGACTAGGAATTCTTTAGTAGTAGATTCATTTGCTTCTAGTTGGAATATCCATACACGGAGTGGAGTGATCTGCAGTTCTTCAGGATACTGACAGTGTCCTGTAGAGATTTGTGGACGTAGACTGTATGCAGATTTCTTAGTGATGGAGATGCCTCACTTTGAAGCAGTATTTGGGATGGACTGGTTAGGGATGTTCTATGCCACTATAGATTGTAGACACAGGAAGATAGTATTTCAGATTCCTGATCATCCAGAATTTGAATTCCTTAGTGGTAGTAGTTCCCTTGAACCGTTGAAGCTTAAGGCCAACCTAGTAGAAGTGATGATGGAGATGGAAGCTGAACCTGTATTGTCGAGGGTGGTCTGGGATTTTCCTGATGTCTTTCCAAACGATATCTATGGAATTCCTCCGGATAGATCTTTGGAGTTCACCATTGATCTGATTACAGGCACTCAACCGATTACGAAGGCTCTATACCATATGGCTCCTCCACAGTTAGCAGAGCTTCGTAGTCAGTTGAAAGATTTATCAGAGCATAGCTTGATTCAACCGAGTGTTTCACCATGGGGTGCGCCAGTGCTTTTGGTAAACAAGAAGGATGGATCTCGAAGGAAGTGCATTGACTACCGGGAGTTGAACAAGGTTACTGTGAAGAACAAGTATACTCTTCCTAGGATTGATGACATCTTCGATCAGCTGGGTGGATCGCGTCTGTATTCAAAGCTGGATTTGAGAAGTGTGTATCACCAGGTGAAAGTCAGAGGATCAGATATTCTGAAAACTGCATTTCGGACGCGTTATGGTCATTATGAGTTCTTAGTGATGCCTTCGGCGTTACTAATGCACAGCCACATTCATGATATTGATGAATCAGGTCTTCTTTGAATACTTGGATAAGTTTGTGGTCGTCTTCATTAATGATATTTTAGTGTACTCAAGGTCAGAGGAAGATCATGCTGAGCATCTGAGAATAGTTCTGGAAACTCTAAGGCAGCACCAGTTATATGCTAAGTATAGCAAGTGTCAGTTCTGGCGGACCAAAGTTGCTTTTCTAGGACATGTTGTATCTGTAGATGGGATAGCTGTAGATCCAGAGAAGGTTACTGTAGTAGAGAAGTGGCCAGTTCCTAAGTCAGTCACAGAGATCATAAGTTTCTTGGGATTGGCTGGGTACTACAGGAAGTTCATCAAGGATTTCTCTAAGATCGCTGCACCGATGACTCATCTAACCAAGAAGAATGTTACTTACAATTGGTCAGAGGAATGTCAACGAGCATTTGATGAACTGAAGCATAGATTGATCAATGCACCTGTTCTAATGATTCCAGACTGTTTCGGTGGATATGAGATTTTCTGTGACGCGTCAGGCAGAGGATTAGGATGTGTTCTCCATCAACATGGTAGGGTAGTAGCCTATGCTTCTAGGCTGTTGAAGACTCATGAGAGGAACTATCCTACGCATGACTTGGAGTTAGCGACAGTGGTATTTGCATTGAAGTTGTCGAGGCATTTTCTTCTGGGTGAACGTGTAAAGATATACACAGATCACAAGAGTTTGAAGTACGTGTTCACTCAGAAAGAGCTGAATATAAGGTAGTGCAGATGGCTCGAATTGATGGTTGATTATGATGTTGACCTCCAGTATCTGTTGGGCTTTCTAGGACCCTTAGGCACAAAAACTATATTCCCGTCCTAAGTCGGACGAAAATAGACAGAAAGAAAATTTGCAGCGGAAGAAAAATCTAGTTAATCTAATTAACATGCAGTTAAAACAATTTTAACTTAGCCCTTAGGTACAAAACCCTTAGCCAAGATCTATGCCAACTTGGGATGGATCTGACCATCCCAAGAAGGATCTAACCTATTGCGATTAAATTAAACTAATGCTAATAAAATACATACCCGGAATCTCAACCCTGGGGCAGGCGAGATGTTCCGCACCGTCATCCGAGCCGCTCCCGTCCCATGCCGAGCCGCTCCTCGAACCGCTTCACATCCCGAGGCGATCTATCCACGTGTCGCCGAGCCAACCACGCGCGGAAGAAAGTTTCACGCGAGTGAAACCTTCGCCAAGATTTCGGATCAGAATCCGAACTCCTTTACGCCTTTGCCAAATCCCTCAGGAGTAAGGCAGAAATATAGGGAGATAGAGAAATATTGATTTAAGCCTAGATCCGAGCGTGCTCCAACATTTACGAGAGCCGCACAGATCTAGAGGTTGGGACGAGTTTTGAGGAGGAGAGCAGACCCATATTTATATTGGCGGCTGACTGCTCCCCTTTATTCAAAATCTGATGTGGGACTAATTTTAGAGTTAATCAAATTCAATTTAGTTTGTCTTTCACAAAGTGCAAACTTCCGTGAATTTTAACTCCCTCACCGTTGAACTTCAGTATTGAAACAACCAATCAATTCGAAGGGTGTTCAACGGTGAACGCATAGGAAAAAACCGTTCGTCAATCAGAGTTCGTTTAACCCTCCAATTGAGTGTCCAAAGTTCAGCCCAGACCAGTATTTTTGCACAACAAAATAGCCGCCGGCCAAAAAGGGCTTTAGGGTTCAGAACCCTAGCTGTGGGGCCCACAGAGTGGGCCCCACAGTCTGGCGCGTGCCAGCCTGCAAGGCGCGTGCCTTGCACGCGCCCTGCCGGCGCGTGCAAGGAACACGCCTGGCACGTGCCTGGCACGCGCCAGGCTGGGGCGTGCCAGCCTTTTGCTGGGCGCCGCCTGGCGCCCAAGTGCTGGGCGCCAGGTTGGGGGGCCCACATTTCGGGCCCCCCCATTGCATTGTTGTTGTTTTTTTCTTTTTAAAAAAACAATGGGCCTCAATCTTATTGGACCCTTTGGCTTTCTATTTAATACTCCTTTTAAATAGACTTATTGGGCTCGTTTGGACTCCGTTTCTGACGCGGTTTGAACCTGTGTTTAGAGCGGGACGAACCCGTCTCACCGGTGAACCTTTCCTTGCATTTATATTATTAAATATAGTCTTAAACTATTTAAGACACATTTAATCTCTTTTGCATCATATGCAAATTAGTCCCTATCTAGACTTAAATTATCATATTGCATCAAATGCAATTATTCCATCCCTTGCATCAAAAATGCAAAATATTCTTCCTAACTAATTTCTACCTATTACTAGACGAAGGTCGCACTCTGTGTGAGACCCTACAGCCTGACCCTTACAACAGGTTGGGCTCGAAGCCCTATACGGCAGTGACCACGAGCAGTGGTTGCCGTCCCTGCTTCAGGAATCATCATTATGTGGTTGACTCATTGACATGAGTATTGTCAGGACCACCTTGACTGTTTCCGTGATGAGTTCCGCAGTTATAGTCTCTTCGTCTTAACTATGTCGTGTAGATCAAGTCTAGGGTACGGTCAAAATGTCAACCCCAATAACTTGACTCCGGTTAGTTTCTATCGATCTTTAGTCAATTAATGTTGGACTTCTTCCAACATACTCTACGCAGAGATTTTACTAAAGACCAAACTAACTCTACGACACTAACTCCCATTGACCGGGAGAGACGAATCCTCTCTTGGTCATTACTCTCCTCGTACGCTTCAAGTGACACCCAATCAAAGACCTTTCGACAGGCCTAGCCTCAAAGTTTGTTGAATATTGGTCTCCCCGGATTTGGTTTTGATGATGAGCAAACATAAATAATCCATAAACTAACAATTTGTGAGCGCAGTTTTGGAGATCGTCGCCAAATTCACGAGAACATTCAAAGCGATATCTCAACACTTCACAAGACTCGTATTCATGCCTAAAGCTTCGTTGAAGCTCTTGCGCCGTTTTGGAAGTTATGAAGAATCAATCGAAGCTCTCAAAGACCGTTTATTAAGGTTTTTTTATAGTCTTTTTAGCTTCGATATATAGAATGTTAAGCCTTGAGTATATCTTACGTTTCTATCTTCATAACGCTCATATCGTAGCTCTAGGATCTTAGTACAAGTTCATTCTAACTTCCTCGAAGCATCGCGCTTCGATTCGGACTTGTTTGTGCATATTAGTTAGTACAAGAAGGAGTACTGACCGACTAGATGGTGATCTAGTCGGTCAGCAAATCTTCTTGGACCGACTAGTTTGATTCCTTAATTTCTTGGACTTTACTGTTTACAGTTAGTCGGTCTACGTTGACTCACCGACCGACTAGTTTGTGAACTTGTCGGTCAGTGATGCTTCTTTGACCGACTAGTTGTGACTTACTGTTCATGCTAAATTTCTCCTAAGCTACTGTTTATCGTTAGTCGGTCTAAGAACGTTTGGTGACCGACTAGTTGACAATCCAGTCGGTCAACTTTTGTTCTTGGACCGACTAAGTCAACTTGTGTTCAGACTATTTCATTTTGCCTCTTAGTCGGTCTACGTTCACTGACTGACCGACTAGTTGTGAAACTAGTCGGTCAGAAAGTCTTCTTGGACCGACTAGATTTCTAGGTCTGAAATTCTCTTTCTTCTCAGTTCCTCTCTTAGTCGGTCCATGCTGTTTGACTGACCGACTAGTTGATGAACTAGTCGGTCAGTGATTGTTCTTTGACCGACTAATTCTCCCAGTTTTCTATCCGTTGGAGAATGACCTAAGTTGTTTTTATGGGACCCTATAAATACGAACCTAGGTCATTTCTATCCAGGTTAGAGAGCTTCCATTCAGAGATTCATTGAGATCAAAAGAGATAGCCATTCTCACTCAAATCTAAAGCTCTCTTCCTCACAAGAAACCCATTCTCTCTCATTTATAGATCTAGAATCCATCTAGAGAGAAGCTTGTTCTTGGTGAGATCTTCAAGCTATTGCTTGATCCAAGTCTCCAAATCATTCCTAGGCACCGATTGCTGGTCATTTCCTTGGTGCTAGGTCTTGGTGACTTCATCTTCCTCAAATCCTTCATTTCACCTTTTGGGTAAGAAAAACTCAAGGTATAGGATTGTGTGGTAAGTTTGCTTATTTCAATATAACTCATTTATATTGCTTGTTGATTCTCTCGGTTGTGAGAGAAGGTTGTGATCCCGGGTTGTGGGATTCACTTTTGCCGTTGTTGTATGATTTGATCTTGTGAAGGTTTTTTTCACAAGATATTCATAGTGGAAATCTTGAGTTAGGGTTTCTAACTCAAGTATCCGGAGGGGATCTGGGTGGTTGGGACGTAGGATCACCGGGAACAAGTCGGGGAGACTTGGGTGGATCCGAACCCATTAACATCATTTGTTTGCATTGTTAATTTTGTTGTTGTCATTCAATTTAAGCTTCCGCAAATTGATTTGGTAGTTGTTTGCAATTTAATTTGGAATTATACTCCTTATTATTTTAAAGTACTATTCACCCCTCCCCCCTCTAGTACTTGTGCAGTAGCTTGTAGGGCATTACATTTGGTATCAGAGCAGGATACTTAGCTATGTCTGCCAACGACAACAAGACCGTGCCTCCACCTTCCAACTATGACACCTTCAGGAACCGTGAAGGAGCGTCATCGGTGATGGAAGGACATTCCTCTACGAGGCCTCCATTCTTCAACGGTACCAACTATGGGTATTGGAAATGCCGGATGGAAACCTTCCTCCGGAGTGCATCCTTATGGAGGACTACAATGAAGGAATACATCGAACCCAAAGAAGAAGACTTTGAGAAATGGACTATCGCGGAGGTCGCCGCGGAAGTAAGCTATGCCAAGGCAATGAACGCCTTGCAATGCGCATTGGAGCCCGAGGACTTCAATAAGATATGCACATGTAAGAGTGCATATCAAATTTGGAACTCCCTCCTCATTCTTCATGAAGGGACGAGTATGGTAAGAGACTCTAAACTCGTAGTCGTAAACAAAGATTACGAAATGTTTCATATGCAACAGGGCGAGAAGATGAAGGAATATTACGCTCGCTTCGTTGACATAATAAACGAGTTAGAGGCCCTCGGCAAGTCCTACACTCAAAAGGAGAAGTGCTCAAAGCTTATTGAAGGACTTCCCTCTTCTTGGGAAAAACGTACCTTCGCCATCGAGGAAGGTAATGACATGAACAACTATACCGTAGTTCAACTAATGGGTACTTTGATGTCATACGAGGTACGCAAAGATAGCAAGGTGAAGTTACAAGAAAAGATGAAGTCCTATTTGAACCTAGACGTGCCTAAGAAAAAGGCGATTGCATTCAAGGCGGCTTCATCCACCTCTACCGATGATGAGGACTCGGAAGAAGAAATGGACATGGAATCCATTGCACTCATGGCAAAGAAGTTCAATCGCTTCTTCCGAAAGGGTAACTTCAAACAAAAATCTAAGTTTACTTCTACTAACGCCTCTCCACCTTTGTGCTTAAAATGCAATAAGCCGGGACACATCAAAGCGGATTGTCCTCAAAACAAGCAAAAGGAGAAGTGGAAGGCGCCGAAGTTCGACAAGTCAAAGAAGTACAAAAAGGGGTATAAAAAGGGACTTGTCAGAGCAACATTCACCGACTCCGAGGATTCCTCAAGCGGAGAATCGGATGATGAGAAAGTGGAGCAAGCGCACATGTGCTTCATGGCAAGAGAGGAGCATGATCAAGGATCTTCCTCCTCCGATGATAGCGACGACGAAGGCGATGAGGTAACGATGGATGATCTTAGGGATGCTAACTCTCATTTATGGTCTAAATACACTAAATTAGTAAATAGATATACTAAAGTAAAAGATGACCTAGCTAGCATTCAAACCTCGCCTAAGACTATCATCACCAACAACGACACCGTTGTTGAAGAGTTAAGAAATGAGATTGTTAATCTCAAATCTAAACTTGAACATGTTAGCATTGATGATCCGGAAGAACATAGGATAGCGGATTTAACTTCTCAAAACTCGACTTTGAGTATTGAGAACGAGAATCTTAAATCTCGTGTTTTTGTGCTCACATCGCAAGTATCCAATTTGGATACTTCTATGCGTTCTCTCAAAGAGAAATATGAGAACACATTGGGCCGAATTAACAAATTCAACAAAGGTAAGGACCATTTGGACAAAATCCTAAGTGACTTACTTCCGGCCAATCACATTGGTTTGGGGTATACGATGGGATGTCCATCCAAAGCGGCCACTACTTTTGTTAGGCCAACTTCCGGTGATTCTACGAGTGGTAGCAAACACTCTATTGGTAGTTTATCTACCAACGGTGCTTCCACCTCGTCCACACCCTCTTTTGGAAAGAAACCCACTTCGGGTGGACCTCCAAAGAAGGGTCATGCTTATATGTACACAAATACCATGCCACGTAGGAACACACGTCCTACTCCACCCTCTCACACATATGATGATTTTTATGCAACACATTCTCGAGCACGTGCACACCATGTGAGACACCCTCACGCACGTATTCCCACACATGCATATGTTCACCCACCGCATCATATGAATAATTCTCGTCGTGCATCATTCCATCATGTCCCGTATGCCTATCCACAACATGCATCACGTAGAAATCAACGTCGCATGCATGCACCCAATAGGATGAGGGCTCCCAAAATCTTCACTATTTGGAGCCCGAAGGACACAAGCATGGATGAAAAACAAGTATATATGAATGCTTATTTTTCGAATGTTGTGCATAGTAGGAATTATGTGGGGAAGTCAAAGTCCAATTGGACTTGGCTTTCAAAGGTCTAACTCTTGAGGACCCAATGACCTTGGGTACCATGATATGAAAGTTTCTATCTTTAGGTACTCAAGGAAAAGAAAAAGAAAAGGAGCAACAAATTTAAATTTAGCTCCAAAGGGAATTGGATACTCGATAGCGGGTGTTCAAAACACATGACGGGTGACGCTCAATTGCTCTCCGGAGTGGTTCCCATTGCAAATGGAAATCGCGTCGTATTTGGAGGCAATGAGAGCGGAACAATCGTCGGTGTTGGTAAAGTGGGTAACCCTTCTAAACCCTTAATTAGTGATGTTTATCTAGTTGATGGTTTAAATCATAATCTTATTTCAATAAGCCAACTTTGTGACAAAAGGTTACAAAGTTAGTTTTGCGAAAGGATTGTGTCATATTTCAAATGATAATAATAAATTATTATTTTCCGGCACACGCCATAAAGATATTTATATTTTGGATCTTCCTAAGTCAAATGAACAATGTCTCGTTGCCAACACAAGTGAACAACACTTATGGCATCGACGCTTTGGACATGTGAACTTTGGAACACTTTATAAGCTTTCGAAATTAAATTCCATTAAAGGTTTTCCAAAGCTCGTTTTTGAAAAGAAAAGTTTTTGTGATTCTTGTCAACGTGGCAAGCTTCCTAAATCTTCATTTAAACCTAAGAAAAGCATTTCTACGAAACGGCCACTAGAGCTATTACATCTAGATTTATTTGGGCCAACTAGAGTTGCTTCCTTAGGAAATGCAAGATATGGACTAGTCATCGTTGATGATTATTCAAGATTTACATGGGTATTTTTCTTAAGTAATAAAAATGAAGCTTTTGAAAACTTCACAATATTTGTGAAGAAAGTACAAAATCTCATCGGAACCACCATTGTCACTATTCGTAGTGATCATGGGGGTGAATTTGAGAATGAGTCTTTCTCAAATTTTGTGATGATCTTGGAATTACTCGCACGTTTTCTTTCCCTCGCGCACCTCCTCAAAATGGTGTTGTTGAGAGGAAGAATAGAACGCTTGTGGAGTGTGCTCGCACTATGCTCAAAGATAGTCAACTTGGTTATCAATTTTGGGCGGAAGCGGTACACACCGCTTGTTATGTGTTTAATAGAATACTTTTGAGGCCCGGCACCAAACAAACTTGCTATGAATTGTTGTTTGGTAGATTGCCTCAAGTTAAACATTTTCGTGTTTTCGGCGCAAAATGTTTTATTAAAAACACATATGATAATTTGGACAAGTTTGATCCGAGATCGGATGAGGGGATATTTGTTGGGTATTCCTCACGTAGCAAAGCCTACCGGATATACAACAAAAGATCCTCTACGATCGAGGAATCACTTCATGTCTCTTTTAATGAGAATTTTACTACTTCTAGAATTTCAAATGATAATGATTCTATGGATGTTTTATGTGATTCGTTTGAAAATTCTAAGTATATTGATTCAATTGATTCTATTGAGACTAACCCGACTAATGAAGTTGTTGAGAATGTGCCTAGTGATCAAGGTATTCCCAAGCGGCTTCATACCGTTCGCGACCATCCCCATGAGCAAGTCATTGGCAATATTCATGATAGTGTCAAGACGAGATCTCAAGTCCACCACTTCGCCAATAGTGCCTTTGTCTCATCAATAGAGCCAAAGAATATAGTTGAAGCGTGCGAAGATAGTGCTTGGATCCTTGCCATGGAGGAGGAACTCATTCAATTCGAGAGGAATGAGGTATGGGAGCTTGTTCCTTTGCCATCGAAGAACCACACCGTCATAGGGACAAAGTGGATCTTCAAGAACAAATCCGACGAAAATCAAGTCGTCATCCGGAACAAAGCTCGGTTAGTTGCTCAAGGCTATCGCCAAGAGGAAGGTATCGATTTCGAAGAATCCTTCGCTCCGGTAGCTAGATTAGAATCAATTAGACTTTTATTGTCATATGCATGCAATAAAAATTTTAAGTTATTTCAAATGGATGTTAAAAGTGCATTTTTAAACGGAGATGTTGTTGAGGAAGTTTACGTTTCTCAACCTCCGGGCTTCATAAATGAAAAATTTCCAAATCATGTTTTTAAACTAAAGAAAGCTCTTTATGGTTTGAGACAAGCTCCTCGAGCTTGGTATGATCGCCTAAAGAATTTTCTTTTGGATTTGAATTTTAAAATGGGCGAAGCCGATTCTACACTTTTTGTTAAGCATGCGAATAATGATATTTTATTAGTTCAAATTTATGTTGATGATATTATTTTCGGTGCTACTAACTTCACTCTTTGCGAAGAGTTTTCTAATGTTATGAAGGACCAATTTGAGATGAGCCACATGGGCGAACTCAAATATTTCTTAGGTCTCCAAATTCGCCAAATGAACGATGCAATCTTCATCCACCAAACGAAGTATTCGGTGGAGTTGCTTAAGCGATTTGGAATGGAAAGTGCTTCCGGGAAAAAGACTCCAATGAGCACGACTACGCATCTCGACAAGGATACGGGCGGTAAGGATGTAGACATTCGTCTATATCGAGGTATGATAGGTAGTTTACTTTATCTTACCGCAAGTAGGCCCGATATTATGTTTGCCGTATGCATATGTGCTCGTTATCAGTCTCAACCTAAGGAGTCTCACTTAGTAGCGGTAAAACGTATTTTCCGTTATCTAAGTTACACTTTAGATTTTGGATTACTTTATCCGAAATCTAGCACGTATGAGTTAGTCTCATACAGTGATGCCGATTATGCGGGATGCAAATCTGACAGGAAAAGTACTAGTGGCACTTGCCATTTTCTAGGAAATTCTCTTGTCTCTTGGTTTTCCAAGAAGCAAAATTCCGTATCACTTTCAACCACCGAGGCGGAATATATTGCCGCCGGTGCCGCTTGTGCCCAGGTTCTTTGGATGAGACACACTTTGAAGGATTTTAGTATTCACTGTGATACTAGCCCTATCATGGTGGATAACCAAAGTGCTATCTGTCTTTCAAAGAATCCGGTGCACCATTCCCGATCAAAACACATAGATGTCCGACAGCATTTCTTAGATGATCATGTTGCTAAAAAGGACATCATTTTAGTGTACGTTGAAACCCAAAAGCAAATCGCCGATATTTTCACGAAACCTCTAAAGGAGGACTCCTTTGTGCGGTTGCGTCGAGAATTGGGGATTATGGGTGAATCCGAGATATAGGATTCATATTTCATTCAATTATCTTGCATGCTATTATATTTTGCGATATTTCGTTCATGCTAGATTTATTGAATTTTTGGGAATTTTATGTGATATGTTTGAATTTATGATCGAATTTGTATTTCAATGTCGTATTTGAGATTTCGACGTTTTATGGGGTAATTTAGATGACTAATGAGAGTGTTAAGATGTTTCATCCAAGTGGTTTGTGAAGAGAAATCAATTATCAATTTTTGGACTCTTCTAGTCGGTTTCAGTTCACTTGTCAACCGACTAGATGCTCATCTAGTCGGTCAGCAAGTAAACTCAGACCGACTAGATCAAGCTTTAATCTTAATCTTATCATTTTCCTTCTTTAGTCGGTCTCAGTACACTTACCGACCGACTAGATTGAAAACTAGTCGGTCAGTGAATATACTGCGACCGACTAATTCTAGCCCTAAAAATCCCTGTTTGCCTCTGTTTCGACTTAGTCGGTTCAAGCTCATTGACCGACCGACTAGATTGTAATCTAGTCGGTCAGTGCTTGAACTGTGACCGACTAAGTGTGTTAGGGCAAACGTGTCTTTTCCTTTCCCGACCGACTTATGCTCAATTCTTTTCGACTAAAAATCATTTTAGTCGGTCTCCAACTCTTCTCCAGCCCGATATTTCCTAAAACCCCCTCGAGACCTTTCATCTTCCCGTCGACTCCGGCCTGATCTCTGGCCATCGCCGCCGTCCGCCGCCGTCGTCTCCTCCTCCTAGGTAAAAACCCCCTCCTCCTAGGTCTCATTTCCTATTCTAGGGTTTGCTCTCCTTGATTTCAAGTTCTAGCTCCTAGGGTTTCAAAGTTCTCCTAGGGTTCTAGGGCAGCTTGTTCATTTCGAGTTTGCTGTAGGAATCTAGGGCTTCTAGGGTTTGTACTAGGGTGTTTGATCTTCCCGACGTTTGGTTGTTCTCGTCGTGCCACGACCATGGCAAAGACGAGGATTCCTATCGCCTCTTCTGGGGCTTCTCCTATGTATATAGGGCCTTCCGACCCTAGGAATCCGCCTAAGCCTAAACGTCGTGCCAAATCAACCCAAGCTTCTCCATCTTCGCCTCCTCCTAAGAAGCCGAGGACGGCGACGGTAAAACCCAGAAAATCTAAGACCAAAAGCCCATTCCCCACTCTCCTGCTACTCCTCCAGATTCCGACTCTGAGTTCGTGCCTGAGGACGAGTCTGGCCCTAGGGAACCTACTCCTCCTCCGAAGACCCGTAAGGCTAAGGGTAAAGCTCCTATGCCAGTCGGCGGTGTAGACATATCGTTGTGCCGCGATGACCCTCAGTGTCTCGCAGCGTACAACCGTATAGAGCACTATCCACTGTTGTTAGAGCATTACGTTCAGTTTTCTGATTTTCTCGGCCTTGCTGATCTTCTATCCTATAGTGGCCTTCTTGATTATCTTCGCTTTGACCCCAAGGCCAATCCTAAACCATATCCTCACCTTGTGAAATTGTTCTATGCCAATCGTGTTCGAGGCCAGTACGATGCCAGCCACTCCATTGAGACTACTGTCTTGGGAACTCCTATAGTTCTCACGGCAGAAATCTTGGGGGAGATTCTTGGTTGTTCGTCGTCCGGTCTCCTTCCTTCGGATATTTCCGTCGATGATATTTCCTCCTTGGATCAGTCAGTTCTTTCAGATATCTTCCAGGTTATCCCCTCCGCATTCATTGGTGTTCCATCGAAATCTTTCAAGCCGAATGCGTGGGTCCTTAACCTGATCTTGAAGTCATGCCTTCTCCCTAAGTATGGATCATCTTCACTTCCATCCCAGCCGTTCTTGAAATTGATCTACGCTCTTTTCTTGGGGTGCGAGATTAATTGGGCTCGCGTGATACTCGATAAGATGGACTCTTTCGAGTGTATACGCAAGACCAATAAATCTGCGCATATTCCATATCCGTGTCTGCTGACCCTAGTCTTTCGTCATTTTCGAGTCCCTCTCCCTCCTGACGATGAGCGTCCCTTGGGTACTCCTCTGAACGCGACGGCCGTTAAGAAATCTCTAGCGGCGCTTCGTCACGTGCAGAGGTCTACCGCATCTGCTTCCCAGTCCACTCCCTCAGCTGCTGCTGCCTCCGCTCCTCCTGCCACATTATATGATGTCGTACGCCTTCTTCGTCGGCACGAGTCGCGTTTGGCTCGTACCGAGGAGGTCGTCTGCCGTATGGCTCAGATGATGGGGATTGATCTTCCTCCCTCAGTTTCTGAGGCCGAGGAGATGGACGATGAGGAGATTGACGAGCTTGTCACTTCCTTGGCTCGTGGCGATGTGGCCACGGCCACTGCTGCTGCTGCTGCTACCACTTCTGCTCCTGGAGATGGCACCACTTCCGGTGCTCCAGAGCCTTCTGCTTCAGCACTTCAGACTTCTGAGCCTGCTGCTGACCCTGTTGCCGAGCCTGCTGATATTCCTGTTGACACATCTGCCGTCGAGCCCGTCGTTGACGTCTCGACTCCTGCCCCGACGATCCCGTCTGTTGAGACACCTCTACTCCCTGCAGAGCCTGAGTCCACTCCGTCGATTGGACCCACGGACACTGCAGATCCAGCCACTTCCTCGTGATCGTTGTTCCGAGGACTCTCCACTACGCTTTGGATGATATATCTTAGTGAGAGTATTTTGGGTTAGGATAGAGTATGAGGGTTATGATATTTTGATGTATTTTGGATAATGTCGATGATGATGTTATATTTTGTTGTGGATGATGATGTTGTATTTATTTTGATGTGGATGATGATGATGTATTTCTTTTTGATGGGTATGTTGCATTTGATGTATCGATATCTTTTTGGATGTACTCATGATGTTATCATTTATATATATACATCGTCGTTCTCTTTGTCTTAATTCATCGTGCACATTTAATATTCATTCAATGCATATCATGTGTGAATTCGTCGCTCGACGCATGCAAACTTGGTTAAATAGATTTAAATTCTATAATTATATAGAATTGTTTTCCATGCACAAATTTAACCAAGAATATTGAATATTGGAGAGTATGTTTCTTTATTCAAGAAATGAATAATTATTTGGTATCTTTGATGATTTTGATTATCGCTTTTTGATAATGGACAATTTGGCACACCTTGATTTGATTTCATCATTTTTCCTTTGGTGTCAATTAGTTCCATCGTCATTGTCTACGACTCCCGATGTTGGATTTTCCATTTCCTAGTTATTGTCGTTGTATGCCCCCCATTTTTGGGATAATGCCAAAGGGGGGGAGATAATGATAATAAATAGCGCAAATGAAAATTTAACTCAATTTCCAAGAATCTAGTTTGATATGTTAGATTCAGGGGGAGTTAAGATACATATAAGGATTTTCAAAATCCGATATTTCGAAAATCGATTCTCTTTATTTATCTTACTCATCTGATTGATGCAATTCATATATATTCATTTTGGAATTAACGTGTCATCAATGCAGGGGGAGTAAGTATTTTGCATTTGAATCATTATTTTTTATTATTATTTATGTTGGTTTGTCATCACCAAAAAGGGGGAGAATGTTGAATATTGGACTCCCCGGATTTGGTTTTGATGATGAGCAAACATAAATAATCCATGAATGGAGATCGTCGCCAAATTCACGAGAACATTCAAAGCGACATCTCAACACTTCACAAGACTCGTATTCATGCCTAAAGCTTCGTTGAAGCTCTTGCGCCGTTTTGGAAGTTATGAAGAATCAATCGAAGCTCTCAAAGACCGTTTATTAAGGTTTTTTTATAGTCTTTTTAGCTTCGATATATAGAATGTTAAGCCTTGAGTATATCTTACGTTTCTATCTTCATAACGCTCATATCGTAGCTCTAGGATCTTAGTACAAGTTCATTCTAACTTCCTCGAAGCATCGCGCTTCGATTCGGACTTGTTTGTGCATATTAGTTGGTACAAGAAGGAGTACTGACCAACTAGATGGTGATCTAGTCGGTCAGCAACTCTTATTGGACCGACTAGTTTGATTCCTTAATTTCTTGGACTTTACTGTTTACAGTTAGTCGGTCTACGTTGACTCACCGACCGACTAGTTTGTGAACTTGTCGGTCAGTGATGCTTCTTTGACCGACTAGTTGTGACTTACTGTTCATGCTAAATTTCTCCTAAGCTACTGTTTATCGTTAGTCGGTCTAAGAACGTTTGGTGACCGACTAGTTGACAATCTAGTCGGTTAACTTTTGTTCTTAGACCGACTAAGTCAACTTGTGTTCAGACTATTTCATTTTGCCTCTTAGTCGGTCTACGTTCACTGACTGACCGACTAGTTGTGAAACTAGTCGGTCAGAAAGTCTTCTTGGACCGACTAGATTTCTAGGTCTGAAATTCTCTTTCTTCTCAGTTCCTCTCTTAGTCGGTCCATGCTGTTTGACTGACCGACTAGTTGATGAACTAGTCGGTCAGTGATTGTTCTTTGACCGACTAATTCTCCCAGTTTTCTATCCGTTGGAGAATGACCTAAGTTGTTTTTATGGGACCCTATAAATACGAACCTAGGTCATTTCTATCCAGGTTAGAGAGCTTCCATTCAGAGATTCATTGAGATCAAAAGAGATAGCCATTCTCACTCAAATCTAAAGCTCTCTTCCTCACAAGAAACCCATTCTCTCTCATTTCTAGATCTAGAATCCATCTAGAGAGAAGCTTGTTCTTGGTGAGATCTTCAAGCTATTGCTTGATCCAAGTCTCCAAATCATTCCTAGGCACCGATTGCTGGTCATTTCCTTGGTGCTAGGTCTTGGTGACTTCATCTTCCTCAAATCCTTCATTTCACCTTTTGGGTAAGAAAAACTCAAGGTATAGGATTTTGTGGTAAGTTTGCTTATTTCAATATAACTCATTTATATTGCTTGTTGATTCTCTCGGTTGTGAGAGAAGGTTGTGATCCCGGGTTGTGGGATTCACTTTTGCCGTTGTTGTATGATTTGATCTTGTGAAGGTTTTTTTCACAAGATATTCATAGTGGAAATCTTGAGTTAGGGTTTCTAACTCAAGTATCCGGAGGGGATCCGGGTGGTTGGGACGTAGGATCACCGGGAACAAGTCGGGGAGACTTGGGTGGATCCGAACCCATTAACATCATTTGTTTGCATTGTTAATTTTGTTGTTGTCATTCAATTTAAGCTTCCGCAAATTGATTTGGTAGTTGTTTGCAATTTAATTTGGAATTATACTCCTTATTATTTTAAAGTACTATTCACCCCCCCTCTAGTGCTTGTGCAGTAGCTTGTAAGGCATTACAAAGTTAGGTCAGTGATCTAAGTGGCATCGTTCACGCACAGGTTCGTTAAATGACCTCAAGTCAAAAGACCAACTAGCATATCATCACTAAGAGTTATTATTGACAGATTGGTCAATGTAACCATATGATAACTCTTATGGATCGTTCAGTGAACTCATTCTCTAATGAGCACATGTGTCTCGTCTCCGACTTCTCCAAGTCAAACGATCATGAGATCATCGCCACTGCTTAACGGTGAAGACTAAGACACAATGGTCTATCTGATGTTTCGATATCCTTGTCTCGAAACATCTACGACCACGAACCTTTTTAGACTTGTGCTACAGACGGTCAAACATTTCTCCATGATCGAGATACTCATCTCGATACATGTTTGACCTTGCATAAAGTCTTAGGACTTTACCTAAGTTAATATCTAATGTTGACGACATTATAAAATAACTTAGATAAATTATTACCAAACAGCTTACTGTTATTTCGAACAAGATGTTTGTGCTATTCACACAGAGATAAATAGCCTCGAGGGCATCATATCTATACAGTATCACCCAGGAAAAGTCAACGTAGTACCTGATGCTCTTAGTCGCATGCCAGCAGTGATGATGTTGACAGAACAGAGAGAACTTTGGGGTGATATTCGGTAGATGGAGATTGAAGTTGTCTTACCTGGTACATCAGTAGTGATGATGAATTTGCAAGTTCAATCTGATTTGGTTGAAAGGGTTAAGGCAGCTCAGTCTAGAGATGGGAAGTTGAAGAATATCCGAGGGCAGACAGAGGCCAAACTTCGCAATGATTTCTGTATCCGTGAAGATGGGTCTCTGCGTTTTGGGAACAGAATTTGTGTGCCATCAGGTGACATTTGGGATGAACTGTTGAGAGAAGCTCATAACTCACCTTATTCTATCCATTCTGGAGGCACCAAAATGTATCGTGATCTGCGACAACATTTTTGGTGGCACAGCATGAAGCACAGTGTGGCTAAGAGTGTAGCTTCATGTTTAACATGTCAGCAAGTCAAAGCCGAGCACCAGAGAACGGCATGACTACTGCAGCCTCTTCCGATTCCAGAGTGGAAGTGGCAGCATGTGACGATGGATTTCGTGATCGGCTTACCTCGCACTCCTCAGGGAAATGATTCTATTTGGGTAATCATTGACCGATTGACCAAATCAGCTCACTTCATACCTTTTCGAGTGGGCCAGTCGACAGACCATCTTGCTAAGAGATAAATGGAGGTGAGATTCCCTGTTTTATATCTCTATTTGTTTTGTTGTTGGTCTAGGTTCTGATTTAGTCATGTATGCAAGAAATCGTGAGACTTCACGGAGTACCTGTGTGCATAGTCTCTGATTGTGACACTAGATTCACATCTCACTTTTGGAGAAGTCTGCAGGCTAGCGTGGGAACTCAACTGAGTTTCAGCACTGCATACCATCCACAGACAGACGGTCAGTCAGAGAGGATGATTCAGATTTTAGAAGATATGCTGAGGGCGTGCATACTGGATTTCAAAGGATCTTGGGATGAACATCTACATCTGGTAAAGTTCGCTTACAATAATAGTTATCAAGCCAGTATAAGCATGGCGTCATTTGCAGCTCTGTATGGGAGGAAGTGCCGATCTCCTCTTAGTTGGGATGATGTTGGGGGTCGTGGATTGTTGGGCACAGATATGATCGCTGAAATCGTAGATATTGTGAGAGTCGTCAGAGATAATCTTCGCATAGCCTAAGACCGTTATAAGCACTGGGCAGATGGAAAAGGCGACACTTAGAGTTTCAGCCAGACGAGATAGTATTTTTGAAGATCTCACCAATACGAGGGCTGATCCATTTTGAAAGACGAGGGAAGCTGAGCCCAAGACATCTAGGACCTTTCGAAGTTCTAACTCGTGTTGGAGAGGTGGCTTATATGATTGCCTTGTCAACGTCTCTTGAAGGAGTGCATAATGTGTTCCACATATCGCAATTTAGGAGGTGTGTTGGGAATCCTGATCATGTCGTCGACTTCTCAGAAATTGAAGTGCAACCAATCTTGACATATGATCAGTAGCCTGTGGCTATTCTAGACCGGAGGTAGAAGATGCTGAGGAAGAAGTCAATCAATCTGGTCAGGGTTATGTGGCACCGAGAGTCACTATGAGAGTCTACCCGGAAACTCGAGGATGAGATGAGAGAGAAGTACACTCACTTGTTTGATTGATGTAATTTTGTTGTTGTTAGATGATGTATTGTATAGAGAGTTTTCTCCCTTATTTTGAAATTCCGAAAACGGAATTTATTTTAAGGGGGTAAGATGTAATGACCCTAATTTTAATATATGTGCATTTATCCGTATTTTGGCGTAAATGTGGACGTATAATTTTTGGGAGTATCCTTGTCTTTTTCTTTAATTATTTTGGTGAAGGAATTATTTTTAAAAATGTTTTAACTTATCGTTTGGTATTAGTAAATAAAATTATTTAAGGAAATACCATGTATTTGAGATGTATGGTGTATTTCCTTATGTATTTTTATTTTTTTCAAAAATGCAAATCCCTAAAATCTATAACCGTGACACCTCATTATCATGGTGTCATCTTGCATGAACACTTAACTAACAAGTATATTAAGCTTTGACCAAGTGTGTGGATGAGAGGATTTGGGGGGGGGGAACAAAAATCAAAAAATAAAACCAAAAATCAACGAAAATCTCTCATTCTTACCCTCTCCCCTCTCCCCCACACACCAGGCTGAAATTTTTCCCCCTCCCCTTTCTTCCTTTGTTCATCCTCCAACCACCATTCTCCTCCCAAAACACCACCCATTCCACCACCAAGAACCCCCACTCTTTCCTTATCAACCTAACTCCAAAATTCATCCAAAAACTCTCCAAAAAAATCCAACAAATTGGAGCTAAGCTAGGAGCTTGGAGAAGGAACCAAGGAGGCCCAAGTTCTTCAAGGAGAAGAAGGGCCAAGGAATAGTAGGAGGACGTTTGAGGTAGGAGTTCTAACATGTTAGTATGATTTAATGTTAGAACTAGGGGCTTAATTTAAGTTAGCATGTTCTATAAAATTTAATGTAGGAATTATGCCTTGTAAGTTATACTAGGATATATGCTATGATTTTTACCAAATCTTAGAAACTTTCATTTTGTTTCCATGTTGATTGCTTTAATTTGGTGGCATGTTGTATTTAAAATAATAAGATTAGTATGTTTTGTTTTCATTATGTTTTCATACTTAAATTAGTAATACTATGCCATGTTGTAAAATTGAGAGAATGAGAAATGTGTTAACTTGCTAAAAGGGTGTTAGATTGTAGTTTGCTATGTTTAGAGAATTGGTTTATATGCTAGTTTCATTACGTAGGAAGTTGCAAGTTATATAGTCATATTTGTGTGACATATGTTAATAGTAAAAATATCCTCCTTGAAAAGTTGGAAGTATGTTAATGATTTGTAAATGTTATAACATTATTTATCATGCTAGTGTAGTTATGTTAATAGTTGCATCCAACCATGTTAGAAACTAGATTTAGTTGGAAAATTCATGTGTTGGAAATTTTCTTAGCCCATGTAGTAACTTAGAAAATTCATAAAAAATATTATAAGAATCCAACAATTACAATCTAGGATACTACGAAAATCATAAGAAAATTTCCTACAACTTTCATGAGGGACCAGAGACTAATTCTGACTGTATATAGGTTAAAAGTGCTGTTCTTTCTACTGTAACAGTTTAGACATATTCAAATATCATGCTATTATTATGCCATGTGTTGTCATCTTAAGATTTGTTTAAATTCTGCTATCAAGTTTTTCATTTGTTAAGTTCCTGAGAAAATGACGATGTGATTATGTGATTATGGAATGCGATGTTCGTAGTTAGAAACTCGACATCGGCTAAATGATGGAAAGAATGAAATGGTGAAAATGGTGGTTAAGACCACTATAAGTTGTGGGTGAGGTAGAGAGTTGACATCGGGAGCGTTCAATCCATTCTAAAATGGGCGAGACTCCAGATGTGTGTTTGGGGGAAACATGGATATATTTTAGGTCTTAAGGAGCGGACGGTATTATTATTCTCACCCGATGTGTCACTCTCGAAGGGGGAGTTTGGGAGGGTTAGAGAGGCCGGTGATGTGCTCGTGTCGCACCATGACTGGTAACTGATGGTTTTCTCCATTTTCCATTGAAAACCCGAGATTTGTCTCACTCACATACCTTGCTCTGTTCGGGTAGGGGAAGTTACAAGAGGCCCCTCCAGTGCATGTGTCGCTGGTTGCGGTACCACTTTTCACCCACCCTGGGTGAAGTCCGGCTCCTTAGCGTCATACGGTTTACCCGGGTTTCCAAATCAGAAACATGTAATTTTTAATTAATTTAATCAGTAATTGTACTTTAGTTCTGCTTTCTTTTATTTACTTTCAGCACTTATGTTCTGTTCTTTAATTTTTGCATAAATCATGTGATTGTTGTGACACCCGTAGTTAGTTGGTTAGTTAGGAAGACCAGTTCTAAAACTGGGTCCAACTAGAGTGTTAGGAGTTCCTATTGGGTCACGCATTGACGTGTCCCACCCCATGGTTTTTAGGTACGAGACCCGAGCAGACGCTTGGGTTTCGAAGTCGGAGACCGGTGCTAGTGCTACAGAGGTAGAGCCTACGGGCGACCTTGTCCAGTCGGACTCCACGGGATTAAACTAGTGGGTATGTTGTACGGGTGTGGACCTTTTTGTACTTTTTGGGTTGGTGGTTTCTTCTTTTTGTTGTACCCTACCCCTTGTACAGCTGATGTATGTTCATGAACTTGTATAATGTAATGTAAAATTCTGTGTTGTTTTTTCCTTTTCAGTACTGCGAATTTTTATATTCTGTTGGAGTATTTTACTTTCTGTCGTGTACTATTCCAGTGTTGTTGCAGTGGCCTGCTTAATTATTTAATTTAATCACACACAAAATGCCTAGTAGTATTTAGGTAAGAGGGCTTGAAGCATGAGTCTGAATACTACGGCGGCCTCGTCAGCTACTCTTTTCATACTTGGGATAGCATGGCGTGACACCGATTCAGACCCAATTTGGCTATTGGGGTTATTTTTCGGCCTGTAGCTATTTCCAACGGCCACTCTCTTCGTTTTACTGTTCCATTAGGGCTAGGAGAGCCCCATCTTCTTTCCCAGAGGCTAGGGCAAGGGCTTGGAGGCCATTGGAGGCTAGGAGAGCTTGGAAGAGGAGCAAGGAAGGGGAAAGCTTGGGTTTTTATGGCTTTATTGGGTCATCTCTTTCCCCTCTCTTGTATCTATTGGTTTCTCGTGTTTTGTATGAACATTTGAATGATTATTGAATGAATGTGAGAATCATTAAATAGTTGTTTGATTGTTGGTTTGTAATGAATGCTATTTGCTCCTCATTTATGATTTTCAAGTTGCTTTTCATTATGAAGGCCTAAAGCCAATAATGTGTGGAATTGGGATTAGCTAGGGTTTGTGAAGTTGATTGTGATGATTCATTTCTTCCATTTAATTGGATTAGCATAACTTGAAATGGATGCTAGTAGTGTAGATTGGTGTGTTGTGCCCTAGATTTGATTGAATCGTGCACCATCCTTGGTGGGACAGTAGAACAGTGGTGTACCTCAAGGGTCACACCTACGTGCACGATCCGTGCACCCTATTGACACAGATGCAAGGATCGATTCACGAGCTATTGTTAGGGATTCCAACCCACTAATCAACACGCGAATGAATCGTGCATTACCCATGATGGGGCCGAAGACCGGCGGCGTGCCTTAAGGGCATTACCTACGTGCACAACCCCGCATACCTTGAAATGGATGCAAGGGTTGATTCATTTAGAATGAACCTATTGCTAATCAATTCACAAACCTAACGACGTCCCATTCCACACACTTCTCCTTGCTTGACTAGATCCACACTTTGGTCTCCACCCTACCTACATTGGGTTTGGCTCGACATTGTCACCACACACTTCCACTCACCGTACTTGCTAGTGTAGTTGGTTGTACCAACACCTTTAGCATTCTATAACCAATCGAGATTATGATTGTGAAACAAGTTGTCTCTATGGATTTGACCCCGTACTCACGGGTTTATATTGCATCTGACACTCCTACCATTAGGAGGCGAGCGTATGCATCCTACTTGGATTGTGCACGCCTCACGGTCAATCACTATCCCATCCCATGGGTCAGGTCAGATGTCGGGTCAAAGTATGGTTACATCAGTCGTTCAGTCTGTTCTGTTCATTTGCATCTTATCAGATGCGTACATTTGATCCTATTAGATGCGTACATTTGATCCATGGTGTCTCAATAGTCTATACGATAGTCTCACAAAAAGTCACAACTTTACGACTCAATTTAACAATTAAACGAAATGTGGAAACATGTAATAGTATTGAGAAATAAGCACAGAAATGATTTCAACTGAGAAAATGAGTCTAAGTAAGCTAAAATTTTTTTTCTAAAACTAGCATGTATTTTTCAATAATTAACAGGTATTTTTCTTAATTTAAAAAGGTCAAAATCTAATTTTTAAAATAAGAAAATGATTTTCACAATATATTCGAAGATTTATTCAGGGCAAAGCATACGTCAGAATTCTTTCAATAAGGAGTCAAAGTGACCGTCTCGTTTAGTACTACAACATATATTTTCTCGTACGTTAGTGTATGTGAAAATTTTATGATATACATCTTTAAGTGATAATCTCTTAATTGGGTTTTATCTTCAAAAATTTACTGTGGGAAATATACTTACCTTTTGGCAATGAAACCCGTGCCAATGTGTCTGTTTAGTCGAACTGGATTTTCTGGCTCTTCCCTGTATTTTTTAGGCCTATACAATTTATTTTCAATTTAAAACGAATCAGTTATTACAATATTATTATTAATATATGTATGTATTATATTGTGTACGTATATACGTATACGTATAAAACTTACGTTCTCACACTCTCTCTTCTCGCTGCAGCAAACGCGCGCGGGGGCTTTGCTAGCGCTGCGGCGACGACTGAGGCAGCGATGGGGTCGGGCGACGGTGCGGCAGGGGTCAGTCGTCGTCGGCAGGGCTTCCGGTGATGTAGAGGCGGCGAGGTGGAGGCCGTGGCAGTGGGTAAATGACGAGGCAGCTTGGGGCGACCGTTCTTCGTCGGGCGAGAGCAGGCGGTGTATGGGGAAGGCAGTGGATGGTGGCGAACGACGAGGGTAGTCAGGCAGAGCCGTCAGCGGTGGTAGGCGGCGCCTAAGGCGGAAAAATCGGCGGTGATGAGTGACAGCCACCCACGAGGCTGTTGGCGGCTTCATGGAGGCTTCCAATGCGATAGCGGGGAGCGATGACGTGTGGGTGCTATCGAAGTTGGGAGGCTTGCTCGGGAGGTTCGTCGCTGGAGACAGTGGTGAAGCAGTAGGGGTGACATGGAGCAAGGGTAGGGCAGCGGGTTCTTAGGGGGATTCGGGTGCGTGGGTGTGTTGGAGGTGGCGATGATGGCGAAGGAGATGGGTGGGGTGGTGCTGCGATGCAGGCCACGGTGCACGGCGGGGCTCGGGCGAGGGTGGCACGAGGGGTTATCGGAGAGAGGGAAGATGGGCAGCGGAGGTTCGTCGAAGCTCAGAGGAGAGCTGACGAAGCTTGGTTTGGCCGTGGAGATGGGTTCGTGTGGCTCAAGGCGTAGTAAGAGGGATGCTGTGAGTTTTTTGGGTTGTGTTGATATTGCCAAATGATAGAGAGGGTTCTTAAAATAGAGGAGGAAATCTGAGCCCATTAAAATTTTCATAGTAATGAGGGATGCTGGGGGTTAGATCTGTAGTGAAGAAAGCAGATCTCTGTAGGGGGGTTAAGACTGGGAGAAACAACTGAGATTTAAATGGCTGCAACATCGGTTGGGGTTATATAAGATTAGAAAATAAATTTATTAATTAAATTTGTTAAAGATTTAATATATATTAAATGGGTCATTGTATGGGGAATTGAATCCGATGATTTCGGATCTGACCAACCTTTTTACGGCTCATTAAGAGAGGTTGTTAAGGTAATAACTTAGTTTAAAGTTGAACGTAAAATGGTAATTTAGTAAGATGTTAATCTCTTATTATTCTAATATTAAAATACCAATTTTCTTATCTGATTCCGAAAATTTACGAAAAAATACCCCGGGTTCGTATCATCGTAAGGATCATGAATGTGAAGTCCATGTTAGAGTTTGAGCTACGGATATACGAGTTTTGGGCCAAAACATTCGGGGTGCAGGTTGGGGGTTCTAGGTCGATTTAACTTTAGAAAAATACGAAAATAATATGGGTCATACTAACTGACCATAGAATCATACTGTAGAAGTTTGAAATCGTTTTGATAACATTTATATAGAAAATTAATTGATACGGCTATATCAGTAACAACTGAATATAAAATATTATATAAAGTATTTAAAGGTATTTGATGATACTCGAACATACTAAAATATACCATAACTATTTTGATGATTCAAAATATTTTTTATAAAGGATTTTGAAACCATTTTTATATAAAACTCCTGACAAACAATTTTAAAATACTTTTAAAATATAAAAATATGTAGAATACGTAAATACTCGTATTGAAGAATACGAGCCATCACAAATATTCTACTCTACTTATGCGACCAAGCAAAGACATCCTTGTTTTGTCACAGGAAGCATATTAGAATCTCTTAGAGGTCAGGTCGTAAGGCAGACCTGACCTGAACCATTCGAGAGGGGTCGGAGTCTGAGAGAGGGATGTCCTCCGTGTCCTCCACCAGAGTGGCTTTCTTGTGCTCAGACTCACCCCGAGGGTCGAGCTCGTCTACTAATGACGAGGTCAGAGCCCTCCCTATAATGACGAGGTCAGAGCCCTCCCTACTACTGAGGAGAGGCGGCTAAAGGCAGGAATACTTCCATCATATGGGTTTCTCGATCAAAGCCCACCTCGAGGACGGAGCTCACCAGGTGTAGGAGGAGCCACAGACATGTCCTGAGGATGGGCATGAGCGGCAGGTGGTTGCAGGACATCTGGGCCACCAACGACCTGCACCAGGTGAGAGGCCGCTACTTTGCTAGCCAGTGGCATATCTCCCTGGCCTCTAACGGTATCCCCTCGAGCACGTTGACTCCTCAAGCGGTGGGAGCAGCTAAGGAACAGTGGAGGATTATGGAAGCATGCTGGCAACATGTTGGTTGTCCTCTGTATCATGGGGTCTAGCCATACTACTAGGCTCATCGTGCGTGTTCTTTTTCCTCTTCAGCGTCGATGAGTGCAACAAACGAAGAGGAGATATGGAAAGAGACGATTGATAAGTTGTTGAAGAGTTTACTGGGACGAGAGCCTTTGCGAAGAAAGTTTTCACAACCTTACTTTAGTACCAATTGTTGTCACAACCTTGCATTTTCCATTGTCTAGCCCTGGCTTAGCAGACCTGGGAAATAGTAGAAGAAGAAAAATCATGAAAACACGTTTAATGAAAAACATTACTGAATAAAAACCCTTTGCAGTATCATTAATATCTAAGGAGACCTCACAAAGATAGATCTAATATTAAGTACTGCTGAAATTTAAATGCTTAAAAGAACATACCTTTGTTTTTGTAGTCGCAAAAACAATTTCCTTCTGGTGCCGTCCCGCAACGCCTCTTCTTAAAGCCAACCACTTGCTCCAGAAAATTTCACCTTAGCTTGAACCCCACATTAAGCTTCGGATTAGACCCGAATTTCCTTTAAGTTTTGTTAGAACCTGAAAGAGTGACTAAAGAGGAAACAAAGGAAAAAATTCGGTCGCCTTTAGATGTAGGTTTGCTCATTTAATTAGGATGAGATCTATTGATCTAGGCTTGGTTCAAGTTTTGGAGTTATAGGAGGACCTTATTTATTGGGTGAGTTGAGCATTTATATTAATAACATGACCAGTATAGTACTAAAAAAATTAGAATCCAAATTAACTCAAGTTTTATCCTTTAAGGACTAAACTTTGAGTAATTGATTCGCCCTCTCTGGTAAGCCCAAGAAGCAAAATAACATCATTTTGAAGAGAGCTTCAAACAGAGATCGCATAGAAACTGACGGCACTCAATTTCGAGGTTGTTTGACTCCTCAAATGAGTTCTCAAAATTCGTCAAAAATCTGCCCATAAAACTACCTCGTCTCAGGTCTGTTGACCCTCAAACAGCGGCCCCCACATGCCTGGATGCACCCAGGTTCGGGCGTGCACCCGCAATCCGGGTTCGACCGCAATCTGGGCCCAACTAAACCAGGCTAGTGCTCGGGTTCGGGCATGAGGCTAGGTTCGGGCACTCGATCGACCTCGTATTAAGTCTCACGACTTTATCTAAGTATAAAATGTAGACAAACATTTATAATAGTATTTAGATAAACAGTACCAAATAGCATACTATTATTTTGAATAAGATGTTCCGATTATAAATAATTGGCCTCGAGGGCATACATTTCCCGATAAGGGTTTTAGAGATGAGATTTCCGATACCTGATGGAGAGGGGTTTCGCCCAATTTATAGGATCGGAGGATGGTTTTGTCATGTCAAGAGGCCCTCTGCATCCCTTCATAACAAACCCGTCAGAGGATTTATCAGGATGTTGAGTGCCTATCACAACCACTCCCTCGACAAAGCTGGCTGCACCTAATCTAACAAAGTAGGTGTATGTTGCTTCTGATAAGGCTGATCGCACATCTTCTGATAGGACATACCATGCGTTTCTTCTGATAAAGCTAGTCGTTACGCACATGGGACGAGCCCACTAGTAATGGATTTGAGAGAGAAGCATCACATCTACATGAGATCATGCCGCTGCGATTGCATGGGCTGATCATGCCAGGCAGGCAAGTGTTCCAGCCGTGGAGTCGATTTGGCCGACCTCGTGGACCATCCCATGGAGAGCCACCATGGAGGGGCTGACCTGATGGAGATCGTCCATGTGAAGCTAAGTTACCGAAGAAGCTGACCTCGTGGGACCATCCTTGCCGAGCTGTGCTTCTGAGAGAACACACTGACGATCGTTGGGGTCTGGTCATGTGATCTTCGAGAATGCATGTGGTTTGCTGATGGGTCCCACTAGTCCAGATCAGCAGGTCCCTATTATGGGTGGGCCCCAGCTGAAGCATCATCTATAGAAAGGAAGAAAATAGTGTTTCTTGAACCAAACAGTTAAATTCAGCAAAAATAAGCTCAAATATTTCAAGAAATCCCAAATAATGAATTTTTAAAAGAATAATTTGAGGTTTCTTTTCAGGAAGAATTTTTTAAGAATAATTTATAGAATAAACTGATAGATAGACACACCCCCCCGGCGCCCAGAGAGGGTGGGATTGCTCTGCTCAGTGCTCAGTGCTCATAGGAGGTGGAGAGAGAGAGGGGGGAGGTTTGCTTTGCTCAGTGCTCAATGCTCAGTGGAGGTGGATGTAGCGACTGTGGCACTATTTGCATAAGGCAAATGCATTGACATTGATGATTACAGGGAGGCACGGATGCCCTCGATGATGGTGATTGTGCGGTAGCCGTTGCTTCAAACAAGATTTAATTTGAGAATTTTGGAGTTGACTTGGGAATCATAAATGGGTATTTTTGGCCAAAGTTAATGTCCTTCAAACTCGTAAGTCAACGCAATTACTTGGATAACAAATTTGCAAGTTTTGAAACCTTGGCTAAAGTAACAAAAATAAGGCCAAATGTTAACGTCTGTTTTGTTTAATTTTTCCCAAGTAAAGCCCATGGTTTATACCTACACTAATTTTCACTTCACATATGAACCATTTTGTATAAGTTTGCAATTCAAAATTAATTTTCGTTGTTTTCTTAAAGGGAGTTGCTATTAGCACAGACCTGATTACTGAGTTCACAGACCGCTTATTTACAAGTTTGCCATTAAAATCTTTTGCTGAGTTTATAAACCACTTATTTACAAGTTTGTCCTCGTCCTCGTCCTCCCCCCCTCCTTCGCGTTGCCGTCCGCCTTCTCCGATCGCTAAACCTCTTATGCAGTTCACAGACCACTTATGCAGTTGACACCATCATGAATGCTAAACCTCAAAATAGTAAGCAAATCACAAAAAAGAGATGAGATTGCATACAACTCTCAACCGAACAAGCTCAGTATAAACCCACATTGTTAATAAACTTCGATGCGTTATATTATTAGTCTGCTAGGGTTCTAAAATTCATTATTCACACAATGGGCGAAATTGTAAAACAAAATAAAAGACAAATTATAACATGCAATTCTCAACAAATTATCTCACAGCTTCAACCCAACATTAAATTTCAGTACAACCACCACCAAATGCCTCAAAATTTTAGTACATGTGCATTTTCTCTCTTCCAAATCATACACAACTCAATTTAAAGCGAAAAACTCATAAAAAGGTGAAAGAGCCCTAAAATAAAAACTAAAAAAGAAAAAGCGAATCAACCCATGAAAGCCCCAGCTGGGTATCTCATAAAACAACAAATTATGAAATTATTCACCCACATTTCTCAAAATAACTTCAATGCACATATAAAAAAAATCCCAATCAAATGGGGGAAAACAGCCAAAATGAAAAAACTAAAAGCATGAGAGAAACCCCTTATCGCGATGAGCACAATTCCTCATCAAGCAACTAGATCGGGAAAGAGAATATAGTGAGATTGTGACACATATCTAAAAAGAATAATTTCTTCTTCTTCTTCTTCTAACGCTTGCGAATAATTTCTGTTTTTTGGCGATAGATAGAGGAGTATAGCAAACTTGTAAATACATGGTCTGTGAACTCAACAAAAGAATTTAATGGCAAACTTGTAAATTACGGTCTGTGAACTTAGCAATCAAGTCTGTGCTAATAGCAACTCCTTTTTTTAAATTCTCCTTTTACCATTTCCACACCCTTCAAAATTCTCATGTTCTCCACCCCGTCGTCACATATAGCTGCCGCCTTTTCATCTTCTTCATTTCTCCTTATCAAGTTATCGTCTTCATCATATTCATCCTCATCTTCTTCGTCTTCTTCATACTCTTTTTTAAAAAATAATCGTCTTCACCTTCTTCTTCATATTTTTCATCTCCACGTTTATTTTCATATTTGAAAAAAATTAACCATCTTCATTTTCATCTTCATCTCACACAAAAAAATTTAACCATCTCCGTCCTTTTCATCCTCATTTATATCTCCTTCATCCCATCCACAAACACAAAGATTTGGCCATCTATAATTAGTAACATGATTTGGCCATCTATAATTAGTAACATGAAAAGGAGAAGAGTGTGATAATGAGGAGAGAAGGGGACGTGGAGGCAGTGTGAGACATTAGGGATCAGGGGGTTGTGTGTTTTCTAAGAGAAGTAGAAAGAGGCAAATGATGTAGTTTAGGAATAGTAGAGGGAGTGTAAAGTAAAAAGTGAATTATATGGAAGTTTGGGTGTGTAGAAGTGTTGTGTGTGCAAAGCAAAAATGAGCATGTGTGTTGAAGTGTTGTGTGTGCGGATCAAAAACGAGTGTGCGTGTAGAGTTACCTTGGCTCGACAAAGCCAACGATGATTCATATTTACTCCATATTAAATTAAGGGAGTTGATTTGCGCACCCACCATTTTGCTCACGCGCACATACCACTTATTTACAAGTTTTCCATTGCTCATGCCAACATACCACTTATTTACAAGTTTGCCACTAAAATTACTCACCGTGCACTCTCAGGGCCAAATCTCTAAAAAATTCCCTGGGGATTCGTCGAAGAAAAATTGCGTCGTCCAATAACCTCCTCCCAACCGCACTCACCACCCACCACCCCATCCTTCACCATCCCCTTCCTCACCGACCCTCCTTCGACCTCCTCCGACCATTCCTCGCGCCATTGTTCGCCGCCATGTGTTGTCGGAGAAGACGGCAGCAACAGTTCACTGGAACATTGTGATCCATGGCGCAAACTGGGACGAGGAGGTCATCAGAGGAGGTGAAGAGGAGGAGGGACAAGACGGAGGATAAGGCGGAGAGGAGTGGGCAGGGGATGTGGAGAGAGGCGGGGGTGAGGGACTCGGAGAAGAAGAAGAAGACGGGTTGCCAGAACATCGTGATCCACTGTACGAATGGGACGAGGAGGTCGTCAGATGAGGCAAGTGAGAGGGACATGGTGGTAGATGAGATCGAGAAAAGGTGGCGAGGGATTTGGGGGGGGGGGGGGAGGGGGGTGGAGGGGTTAGGGAGGGTGTGGGCAAAGAGCGGGAGGGACTGTGGAGGTCAGAGAAGAGCCCAGGGAGTATGTTTGAAAAAGTTGAATGGCAAGCATGTAAATAAATGGTACGTGCGCATGTGTAAAAACGGTGGGTTCGCGAATCAAATCCCTTGAACCAATTGCGCACATCCGCCGGACTACAGCGCATCAAAAAACCTCGGTCCAAATCCCAAACCCTAAATCCGCCGCTGCCCTCCCCTAAACGTTTTGTATGCTCCATCGCCTCCGCGTGCGATTATCCGACCACCGCCGGCGATCAGTGCTATTCCCTTTCTCTATCATCCAATATTCTCTCTCACCCCTCTCCTCGCCCGTTGTGCCCATGGGGGCGCCCAACAAGCCCTCGTCTTCCGGCGGCCAGCCCAAGCCACAGGTCGTCAAAGACGAGGCGTACCTCAATGCCGTCATCGGCAAGAGAATCAAGCTCTTCGAATTGATACAGGCCGAGCAGCTCGCACACCGCCAGGTCATCGGTGGCGAGCCCATAAGGTGAGTAAACTAACCCTTGTTGCAGTTCAAGTAATGACATTTGCTGATTTGTGTACTGTAATTTTGGGTTTTTAAGGATTACGCTGCCAGATGGCTCCGTTAAGGAGGGCAAGAAGTGGTTGACTTCGCCTATGGATGTCGCCAAGGAGATCGGTCCTGGGCTGGCTGGAAAAGCTTTGATTGCACAAGTGCATTTCTTATTGTATTAAACTTCTCATTCTTATAGAATTTTTATGCTGATTTTGATGATGATGATGTTTTTGGATGAAGGTCAATGGGACTCTTTGGGACATGTCAAGGCCACTCGAGAGGGACTGTGAGCTGAAAATTTTCAAGTTTGATAGCAATGAAGGGCGTGATACCTTTTGGCATTCTAGTGCCCACATCCTTGGACAGGTCGCTTCATGCCATGTGTTGTTGTCTTGTGTTGAGTTTGGAAGAAACAAAAAGCGGACTGATTCTTTTCCTGGGTGTAAATCTAATAAGACCGAGCTTGTTTACATGGCAGGCCCTGGAGATGGAGTATGGATGTAAGCTGTGTATTGGGCCATGCACGACAAGAGGGGAGGTAATAATATGATCCTTAATCTTTCCATGTTATAGCTTATGATGTTTTGAACATTTATTTTCTCAAGAATTATTAGTAGGTATATCCTTCTTGGAGCTTTGTTCTTTATTTTGAGCAAATATATTGTTAATTAAGACAACTTTCACACTGTAGGATATCTATACATCATCATCATGAACTAACAGCTATGTAGCATGAACATTCCTATTGTGAAGCCGTGTCTTGTTGGGCACATGTTGGACACCTATGTCCGTCACACGTGTCCCAAGTATATTTGGGAAATTTTTGTGTATTGGCATACTGTGTCCAGGTCGGCATGGGGCGTCCGTGCAACATAGACTACTATCACGACAGTGATTTTCTCATGAAGTAGTTAAGACACCTTTCACTATATAGGATATCTATACATCATCCTCGTGAACTAGCAGCTATGTAGCATTGACATTCCTATTGTGAAGCCGTGTCTTGTTGGGCACATGTTGGACACCTATGTCCGGCACGTGTCCCATGTATATTTGATTTTTTTGTGTATTAGCATGCTGTGTCCAGGTTGGAATGGGTGTCCGTACAACATAGACTACTAGCACGACAATGATTTTCTCATGAAATAAAAGTAAGAGGTTAAAAACATGATATGGTACATGTGTGTGTTGGGTGTGTGGGGGTGTATACATGCTTTTCTTTATGTAGGGTTGTTTTGATTCGCTTGTAGAAGTTGGTACCTATGGCTGGCTATATGTTGAAGCTGAATGTGATTGTGTCTCATGCAGATTATTATTTCACCTCAAACCCACCAACTAGTGTGGATATTACCTTACTTGCACTCTAACAAAATCTCTAAGTTAGCCTTCATTCAAATTGACACACTAAAGAGAAAAATAGGAAGAGTAAGAGTAAGATGAAGGAATACTTAAATGTGGAACTCTTGAATGCTTATCTTGCTTTTAAGCTAGCTTTGGTTAAACTGAGTCCCTTGACCCTTTATAGAGGCAAGGCTCCCTTGCCATTGTTGGCAAGGATTATGTTTTAGAAGACTTTTACTCAATCGAACGGTTATATTTGATTCCCCAAAACTCTCCCAAAGTATATACTAAACTATGACAAAATCTCTTTTAAGAATATACAAGAGTATACCAGAACTCTTTATACGAAGTGTCATGAGAAATATCTAGAGAATGACACATTAGCATCCCAGTAAGCATAACACATGCAACGATGAATCGGTCCATGAAATTATTCCTTACCTACCCAAGCAATACCATCATCGCTTTCCCTTCCTCGCCTTACGAAAGTTCTCTTCTAAGTCCTAAACCACCAAAGGGCATTTGCAAGTTTTCAACTGCTCTTCCTTTTGTGGAATTCCTCACTTGATGAAGTACTCTAGTCTTGGATTCTTGTTGGCCTCACAAAAAATAATGACTACGAAAATCTCCACAACCTTGTTAAATTCCATTCGGACATTTGCTGGTGCACATGATAACTTCCTTTGGATAGGGTCATTTGTATCGGCATGGTATGGCATTAACATGTTATGTGAAAAATTGGATGATACTTGATTGTTAATGAAGTTGTATCTTGTAAACCATGTTGCTGACCTTCACTATCGGAAACAAGCCTTCAAATTTTTTTATCAAGCTTCAATGCAAACTCTTGTGTCGATCAAGTAGGGGTGGCAAATGGATCATGTCGGGTCAGGTTTGACCCAACCCGATACGTGTAAACCTGAACCCGGCCCAGATTGAATCCGGGTCAGGGTCAGGAAACTCGTACCCAACATGGGTAAACTTTGGGTCACCCTTAGCTGACCTGGATTTTCTGTCGGGTTGGGGTTGTGCCAAATTCCGAAAAAGGAAAAAAATCAAAAAAAACAAAAAAAAACCAAAAATAGAAGAAAAAAGTAAGGATCAGATATGTCAATCAAATCATCCAACAATGCAACAAAAAAGAATGAATTGTCACAATTACACATTAAAATACTATACATTTTTTCTTCACAACATTCAACAGAAGAAACATGCAGCGTTTCTATCAATTTTTTCTCTACAGCGTTCTCCATTCAATTCTATCTAAAAAAAATTAAGAAACACAAAAGTATATTGAACATGCAAATAAAACTAAAACAATGAACATCATATCAAGCAACCACTTTTTATTCAGGGGAGATTTCAAAGAAAAACTAACCAATGGTTCATTCACAACAGGGCACATCATAGAAAACTAGTAGTTTGATGGCTTGGGGACTTGAACCCTTGTGTATATAACAAAAGATACTATTAGAAATTAAAGCATTAGAACTTAGGATTTGAAATTTTAAATAGGAAGTCAACCCATTTTGGTCCTAAAATTTTTAGGGGGATGCATAGAATATTTATTATCTATCACATAAAATCGGCCAGTTTGCAACAAATCTTTCAGACCTTTCGCCAAACACACCAAATCTTTCACGACACCCTGTGCTCTCCGGCTGTCATCCAATCGACGGCTAGGGTTTTCTTAAGTGAGATTCTTGGGACTTTATTGCTTTTGATCCTCTCGAGTCTCTGTTGAAGATTCATTAATTAAGGGACATGTCTCGATGAGTTGGCGGTTTGAATTCCGGGTACGGGTCTCGATGGGTTGGCAGCTACAGACAAGAGTCCCACAACACACGAGGCCGTGCGTCAGTGAGGCTGTGGCACCTTACGGCTCTGGAATAATAAATTTACAAGTTTATACTTTATACGTAATTGTGTAAAAAATGGTCAAATCGGGTTAACGGGTCAAACTTGTACCCGACCCGAATCTTATTCGGGTTGATCGAGTCAATCCGTTTTCGACCCAACCCAGTTAGGATAGATTCATACCCGGATTTGGAGGCCGGGTATGGGTCGGGTCGAGTCGGGTAAATTGTGCCACCCTTACGATCAAGCGTAGATAGCAAGACAATGATCAAATCTTCTGCTTGGTACTCAACATATCATTTCTTCTTATCTGCTTCATCCGTGTCTTCATGGCTTTGGTTAGGCACGAACATGCTAACTTATTTTGTTTTTTCTATCACTTAGCAAATTATAGGTTGTTGGACCATTCTCCTTATAGCTCACATCGATAGTGTTTGGAGTGAGTGGTTGATCCATTACAAATCTTGAATGGAGTTTCATTGTAGATCCGCGCTTTTATATGTTGTAGGGGAACTAAGCTACATCCAATAGTTTTGCAGTCATTTTGGTTAGCACTTATCTAGTGGCTTAAGTAAACCTTTAATAGCATATTTACCATCTATTTAATCATCTGTTTGAGTGTAAAAACACAGTGAGAAGCTCAAGTCAGAACCCAAAGCTCGGGCCAAAATCTTCCTATGAATCTATCATATTGGTTGCTTACGGTCGACTTTGATAGCCCTTATTTTTCACAACACGCTTTGAAATAATGAAGATGCTATCTTAGCTAGGCATATTGCAGAAGTTGGGATGAACCCTCCATAATTAGAAAACCGATCGACCACCACCATAATAATACTACATCCCTTGAACTTAGGCAGTCCCATAATAGAAATCATGAACATGATCCGAAGTGGTTACTTTGGAATAAGTAGTGGATCTAGGAATCCCGCTAATGCCATTTGCTCTACTGATCTTGCTGGGCATACTATATTAGCCTTCACATTGCCTCAACATTATCCCTTATGCGAAGCTAACTGTAAGTTTCTCCCATCAACACTAAGGGTTGGTGCACATCTAAGGTCCAACCCATATAAAGTCAAAACATTCATTCAATATCTCCATTAGGTACCCATAAAGCAACACATACACTCATCTTTTATATGAAGTATGCCATGCTCTAACCTTATTCGCATATTCAACTAGTGCCTTTAGCTCCAGCAGTAGTCAAACTTTGTTGAGAAACCTTGCTACATGACCAGTTTAAGAGATAGCTTCTTCTTAGTTTGAAAATAACTAGTAGCCATGTTACCTTTTTTCAATGTCAACTTGGACCTAATGATGTTATGCTTCCATAGTCGAAGGAAATGTTATCATCCAAATCATGCATAGTGTGACACCTTTTCATGTTTAGGTTTTAACTTTCGTAGGCTTTAGGGGGTGTCCTTGCATCAACGCCCGCTCGACGCTAAAGTTTGTCTTGGTGTGCATTGAATATGACTTGCTAAAGTCAGAAAGTGCAAGAATTAGCTCTTTGGTTATGATTTTCGTTAATACTTCAAAGTCATCATCATACTTGTCTCCACTCCCATGCCTAATTATTTTAGCAAGTCTGTAAGCGGAGTTACTATTTCTGAATATCTGTTGAACCTTCAATATTAGTTGACCAACCCGATAAATGAACGCAACTCCATTATCTATGTTAAAATCACATGGATCTTCTGTTGGCATATCCGAATGCATTTTCGAATGACATACCTCAAGAATGAAATCACACATTGTGTAATAGAGCACTTCATATGTAGCTCATTCTTTCTAAGGGCCTGGAAAACTTGCCTTAAATGCTTCATATACTTTGCAATATACCGATTGTAGATCATGATGGCCTCTAGGTAAACTACAACAAAGCAGTCAAGACAATACCATATTCATCTGGGTACAAATGGTTGCTGATGCATTGGTGAGATCTAACGACGTGGCTAGCAGCTCGTATGATCTATACCTTGTTTACGTGCATGGTAGTTGGCTTACCCCCTTAATATTCCAAAATTGATAGTACTCTGATCATAGGTCTAGCTTGGTGAAAAATCTCATCGGATGAAACCAGTTGAAATATGCCATAAATCTAGTATGATAATTGCTCTTTCACCTTAAAATCTTGTTTAACGCTTGAGAGTTAATGCATAGCCTTAACGATTAATCATGCTTCTTCTAGACGGGAATGGGTCGGGTGTTGCTAAAAAGAGCTTTTAATGGTATGATGTAACTATATTAAGTAACTCCTTTAGGTGCTTTCGAAGTTACTCTAACTCTAGTGATACCATCTTATAGGTTCCCATGGGATGGTTGAACACCTGCCAATGCTTTAATCTTATGTTTCACCTTTCTCTTAAACAACAACTTGCTTGATAATTTGTTGGGCATCACATCTTGGTACTCCAAGATTGTCTGGATTTCCTTAGGCACATCTTTCATGGTTAAATCATTATTCTCATTGCAACAATGACGGTTGATTCATCTCCCCGTACACCCTGGGAGAACTACATGGCTGATCAAATCTTGCTAGACAAGCTCATCTCTTGTTGGATGGGGATCATGCAAGCCTTGCCGTTTGGGAAGTACTATGTATGAGTATGAAAACAACATGCCTTCATCCGGTCTAGGAACTGTAAGCTAATAATCACTTCGAAGTTGTATCTATATGCTCATTTTATTCTCTTAGAAGTGTCATGTCGATAATGGGAGTAAGTTTAGAGTTGATGGCCCCGGTGGTCCTTACTTTCTTGGTCACCCCGAGTATTGACCTTTTGCCACAACATTAAAGACAAGAAAATGAGAAGTATCATTATCCAATAGAACCTTAAAAAGTCTTCTTCCAATGATTGTCTTCACTAACATTAGTCCTTAGAGCCTCTCGTCTGCTTTATCATGGATATGATTGAGGTCAAGTAGTAAGTTTATCCTTGTTTTCTCCCATTGATTCGCTTTTTGCACCATTGTGGCATGGTTTGCGCTTTTTAGATAGTCCATAGCCTTGTGCGAACCCTTGCAAAGATATCAATCTATCTTTTCTTGATGGTCCCATTGACTCCCTTGAAAAATTTGACTTTCTTCATGTTTTATGGGGCTTCTTTAAATATTTTTTCTACCATCATTGTCACGCTTCAATTTCTTGCCATTCAACTTGGCAAAATTTCACCTCTTGTCACAACCATGGCCTGCGCTAGAGTCTGGACTCTACGCATCTATATTACATATTGGCCCACCATGCGAGGTTACCGTGAATGCGAAGAGAGTCTTTATCGTTCATATTTAGGATTTTAAGAAGCAACCATAGAAGTTCCTTAACACAATCATGGACAATTCTCTTTTAAGCAAGGCATCAAAACTTATATCACGCCTTATATTTGGTATGTTCTGGGTAGAAGTTTTGGATCTTTATCTTGAACTATTGTCAATTGTTGATGGTACATGTAACCCTTTTCATGTCATCCCATCGCCTATGCCATCATAATGTAGGAATATCTTGAAGGAAGATGTTGCATGTGACGTTTGGATTCATCATCCTTGGTCCTTATAACATCAAAACACATCTTGATGTTCCATAATGTATCAGGTCACGGGGGGTTGCACGTACCTTCGTAATGCTTCAATTTTGATACCTTCACTTGTGGAATGAAGAGATGCATGCTGATTGCCCCACTCACTTATAAACTGTTTTATTGGTTAAACTCCTTCCATCGGCTCCTTCCAACTCGTTCATGATGGCCTCCAAGGTTTTGCTGTGACATGTCGACATCGCATCTGTACCCGAAGCTCGTTGCCCCTAGATTCTATGTCTCTATGCGTTCGTTCGTGATCCCAAGCTTATCCCTCGGATTAGCCATGATGAGCTCTACCTTGCTTAATTATGCCTTGAACATCGACATGATGTCCTTTGATCTTTCTGTTGGGGGTGATTGGGATCACCTTTCTTGGGCTCTTATGCCAGCTTGATATGTTTATAAGAACACAATCGTCCCGCAGAATTTTAAGATTATTGAATTAATGAACAAAGCTAATGACTTTCTCTACAAAACACGTAGTACATCAATGCATATGAAAGTTACAGAAAACAAATGATAAACACAAATCTGACACCAAGATTTATACGGGTTCTACCCAATACTTGGTGTACATCCAGTTGGAGAGATCACTAATACTTTGATAATCTTGGATTACAAGTTATGTCATTTAGTTCAAGGGAAGAACCAAACCCCAAAAAATCGAAGAAGAAAACAATATAGAAATCCTTTTTTGGCTCTCAAATAACCCACTCTTGGCATCCTCAGTTTGTCCTTCGTATTTTTACAGATGTAATCTTGTACATGAAATTTGCTTTTAAATCGCTTAAAAACTAGCTGAAACAATTATTTAAATATCATTACAATCTTTAATGGTCCAGAACTGGAATCCAGATCCGAATCCAATTTCGATCCCACCTGTCGCGCGCATGCTTCCCTGCCCAAGCCCGCAGCCGCACACTGTTGTCCATTGGATCATTGATCGACGTCCCTCATCGATGAATTATATGCAGAAATAAAAATGCTTTCAACCTTTCTTTCTCACATATACCCAACTTTCTTGGAGAAATCATTGATGAATGATATGAAGTAACGAGCTCCACCTTGAGACTGAATTGGTGATGTGCCCGAAACTTTGGTGTGAACATACTTGAGAATTCCTCGTGCCATGTTTTTCCTCACTAAAACTAACCTTTGCTTGTCATAGACACAATTCTCGCAAAACTCTAGCTACTTGAAGTTCAACTTTTGATCAGACCACACATGGTCGAATCAATCTCTTACGAACTCTCAACTCCGATACTGAAATCTTCAATGATCGTTGTCACTTTTAGTATATATTTATCCTTTATTTTTTCAACTCATCGCCACCATCGATCCCATCGATCTTGTTAGAGATTTCTTCTCTATCGTAACTTTATAACCCAGGATATCCAATTCTTCTAAAGAAACTAGTTTCTTAGTTCCAGAACATGCCATAGATTACTAAGTGAATACACAATGCCATCGAACATCCGGATTCTTACCGAATCAACTCTAACAGCATTGCACGCTTTATTGTTGCCCATAAGAACTGATGCAGCATCTTCCTCTGGTACGTATGAAAGCACTCCCTATTTGGTATCATGTGGAACGCCGCCCTCGAATCCATAACCCATGCACGATTCTTAACATCTTACGAGCATGTTGTGAGCACATAATATGCCTCATCGTTTCTTACCTCCACTGTCTGCATAGCTGCAACTGATGAAGATTTTGGCATATCCTCCTTGTCTTTGTTCTTTCTCTGTTTCTTATCTCTAAGCAGTCTCTTTCCTAATGTTTGGGTTTCTTACAAATATAGCATGATGTGCCTCTAGTCCTTGATCTTGCTCTCCTTTTGTTTTCACCACTCACATTGCTTCACCCCGAAGCAAATAGGCCATGACTGTCTAATCTCCTTTGCTCAAACCAACTGCTGCCATCCGATCTCTTAACTCCTTGCTGTAGATCGATGCTTTCATATCCTCAAGACCGACTGTATTCCAATTATAGACCATGGTGTTGACGAACGTCGTGCATCACTCTGGCAATGATAGGAGCAGAATCATCTTATGCCCTGTCTCTATAGTCAATTCAATGTTTGTCATATTTATCACTAAGTCATTTAAGGTATCCATGTGATTCTTCAATGAGATCCCATCTTGCATCTTGAAAGTGAATGTCTTCAGTAAAATTACATGGTGGTGAGTAACTTCTTTAGATACATCTCGAGGTTTTTCCATAATTCATTGGCCGTAATCTCCTCAGACACTTGATAAATCAACTCGTTCGATAAACTGAGCTGGATGGTTTTCATAGCCGAATCCTCCATCTTCTTCTTCTTTTTTCGAGATATCCGCCGGTAAAGTCTCCATGTCATAGACCACCCTGTGGACATGATCTTTCGTCAAGATTGCCTTCATCTTATACTGACATATCTCGAAGTTTTTCTTACCATCAATTTTTTTAATTTTGTATTGCTCTCCTTCAACTATCGCAGCGACCTGTATACGAACTTGAACCAATTACTTCTCCGGTTGCACCACTTTTTACAGAAGAAATCTGTGTCATTGCCTTGTACTTTCACATATCTTGTTATGATACCAATTGTTGGGGGTGATTAGGATCACCTCTCTTGGGCTCTTATGCCATCTTGATATGTTTATCAAGAAGACAATCGCCATGTGGAATTCCAAAGTCGTTGAACCGGTGACAAGGCTAATGACTTTCTCTACAAAACACGCAACACCAACACCAATATATATGAAAGTAACGCAAAACAAACGATAAATACGCACTTGACACCAAGATTTAAAATGGTTCAATTTAATACTTAATGTACATCCAGTTGGAGAGATCACTAATGATTCAGTAATCTTGGATATAAGTTATGACGTTCGGTTCAAGTTAATAACCAAACTCGTTAAGAAATCAGGGAAGAAAACAATGTAGAAATCCTTCTATTGGCTCTCAAACAACCCTTTCTTGGCCACTTAGTTTGCCCTCTATATTTTTACATGTAGCCGCATACTTATATAAGAAATTCGCTCTCAAACCTAGCCGAAACAAGAGTTTATATACAGTTACAATACTTAATAGGTGTGGAACCAGAATCGAGATCCGAGTTTGATTCAGATCCCACCCGCCACATGCCTGGTTCATCATGTGAGCTTGCACCAAACGATGTCACCTTGGATCGTCGATCGACGTTAAGTCAATCACCGTGTACGAGCAACGACGACACAAGACAAAACTGGGCACAAAAACCCTAGGGAGGGGCAATTTTGTAATTTTAGTAATTCTAATTAGGGAGGATTTTTTATTAGTAAGAGGGCAAAGGTCACTAGTTGTTCATTTTTAATATTGAGAGATTAGTAGTTATTTATATTAGTAAACACTGGCTATTGGAACCGTTGGTGTTCCTCTCGAATTGGAGGTCGTATCTTGTTAGTTTCACGAAATATCTGTAAAAATCTCAACTTTCGCCCTAATTTCTTTTCCAAATCATATCAAATTGGTATAAGAGGACACCTGTGAATGGATATAGCACGCTGAATGATACTTCGCAGTGAACCGACTTACAAAGGAAGAGAAGCTGATGGCGGAACCTTATGTTTGGAAGAGAAGGTATGGTCATGGTTCTAGTAGAGAAAGCAGAGACACCTTTTACGTTCTTAAGAGGAGTTCAAGGATTGCTTCTGGATCGTTTTTGCGATACTCAAGATGGTGACTTGTACGAAGAGCTCTTTGCTTTCTAGCAAGAGGGGATAGTCAGGGAATACATGGAGATTCGAGTTACTCTCAGGTGAGTCAGAGGATATCAGAGGCGGTGTTGGAAGGTAACTTTATGAAGGGGCTTAAGGTAGACATTCAAGCGATGTTACGCCTGCTAAGTTTGAGGGAGCTAGGTGAGATGATGGAGCTGACCCAGATGATCGAGGATAGGAATATAGTCGGGCAATGTGCCAGGGGCGCATGGAGTGCGTTCACTTTTCCCACCCAGACTATGATGAGGGGACAGAAGACATGCAAGAGAGGTCCAGACCGACCGGGTCAAGAACAACGAGACACAACCGGGTTGTCAGTTGAAACGTCTTACGGAGACAGATACAGAAGAAGCAAGCAAAGGCGTTGTGTTTTTGCTGTGATGAGAGGTTTGTCCCTATGACATCGGTATCAAGAGTTCACCCTCCAGGAGTTGACCATCTGCGATGAAGAAGACGATGGCATGGAGGTGGATTAGGAAGAAGCGAGAGGAGCATCCTCACTTGGATGTGGCTGAAGTCTTGCTAAATTCTGTGGTGGGTTTCACCACGGAATCACACCATGAAATTAGTAGGAAGGATCATGGAGCAGGATGTCACATTGTTGATTGACAGTGGGGCCACCTATAATTTTATTTCCAATAGGGTGGTGGACCAGCAGAAGCTACTATTGGGAGGATACATGTAGTTTTGGTTTGGACACGGGAACAAGGATGGTAGAGCGAAGTCTGGGTTATTCTAGTGATTGATCTTGTTACTACAGGGGCTTCAGATATTGAGGATGCCATATCCTTAGATTTGGACAGCACAGACGTGATTATAGGAATGAGATGGTTGCAGTCTTTGGGAGAGATGAAGGTCAACTGAAAACTGTTACACATGAAATTCCAAGTAGGGGACCGACCAGTGACACTTCAGGGAGATCTGAGCCTATGTCGAATCTTGGTTTTCTTGAAAACATGGTGAAGGGATTACTGACTGAGGTTGTGGATTTTTTGGTGGAGTTACCGGGCTTGGCAGGGAGACCATTGAGGATGAGTAGGATATTCTCGCAGCAGTACATCGGCTTCTGGTTCGATTTGAGGGAGTTTTCCAGACACTACATGGTCTTTCCCCACTGCGAGATCACGTGCATGCCATAATCTTGAGAGATGGAGCATTGCCCATTAGTGTGATATCATATCAATATTTTTAGTTGCAGAAGGATGCGATAGAGAGGATGGTCGGGGAGATGCTACATGTCGGAGTCATTCAACTGAGTGCGAGCCCATTTTCGAGCTTGATCCTCTTAATTAATAAGAAAGAGGGCCTATAGAGATTTTGCAAGACTACCAGGTCTTGAATGAGGAGACTGTCTCAAACAAATTTTCCTCCCCCATGATTGATGAGATGCTGGATGTGTTGCATGGAGCGGTCGTGTTTTTGAATATTGACTTGAAGTCGGGGTACCATCTGATCCAGATGTGGACAGAGGACATTGGCGAAGACTGTATTTAGGACTCGCAAAGGGCACTACGAGTTTTTGTCGTGATTTTTGTCTAATCAATTCCCCCGCTACTTTATAGGCACTTATGAACGATGTGTTCTGGCCATATTTGCGGAGGTTCATGTTAGTTTTCTTTTATGTTATTTTGGTGTACAGCCAAATTATTGAGGCACACATGGAGCATCTAGATGTAGTTTTGTAGGAGCTGTAAAATTATCAGTTGTACGTTAATAAGAAGAAAAGCATATTTGCACAGACGCAAGCAGTGTTCTAAATATCGGATCGATATCCGATATATCGGCCTGAATATCGGTTTTATCATTAGGCCGATACGATATAGGCTTATATACTGCTGTTTCCGATATTTGGACAAATACCGCCGCAATATCGGGTTGCGGCTGATATTGCGGTCGATATGTCCCTTTGAAATATCGGTTGCAATTCACTATTTTTGTAATATAACGTTAGCGGGTCGGTCCACTTAAAAGTGGATCCGACCCGAGTCAGTTAACCCAAATCATTTACTTAAAACGATGAGTCTCGGGGGTTTTTTGAGGAAAAATCACTGCTTTGCCCTAAATCTAATCACGTCGCTCTACTCCTCTCGATGCTCCGGTCCTCATGTCGCTCCACTCAACTCTGTCCGACGAAAATTTCCGACAATCGATTGAGCTTCGGCGTTAAGCATTCAATCTGTGCAAGGGAGATTTTTCCGATCAAGGTGAGTAGTCGAGTCCTTTTTTTTCAGTTTTTTGATTTTTTTCCCTTCCAGTTTGGGTTTATTTGACATCATTTAAGCCTCTGATATGACTCTAATATCCAGACAATATTCCCGATATTCATGTTTAACACAGAAGTATAACCATAACATACTTTTATTTGAGTTAGTATAGTTTATATCATCTTAGATACATCTATACTTGCATATGTCATCATTTTAAGGCTCCGATATGACACTCCGATATTTGGAATATCCCCGATTTATCGCCGATATCCGCAATCCAATATCAAATTTCCTAGGTCGATACACAGCCAATATCCGATATTTAGAATACTGGACGCGAGTGAAGTACCTCAGGCAATGTTGTCTCGACAGCGAGGGTCGTAGCTGATAGATCCAAGATAGCAGAGATGATAGATTGGTCACACCCCACTACGCTGAAGGAGATACAAGTATTTTTGCGGCTCACATGATATAACAAGAAGTTTGTTAAGAGGTACATTACAATTGCTTGGCCATTGATAGAGCTGTTGAAGAAAGACAACTTTTATTAGGGGAAGAGATGATCCAAGCTTTTGAGTCACTACCGCAAGCCTTGACCAGTTTTTCGATGTTAGCCGATGTTAGCCTTATCTGATTTCAGACAGCCTTTCATTGTGAAGACAGATGCTTTGGGACATGGTCTAGTGGCAGTGTTGATGCAAAACCAACGACTAGTGGCCTATTCCGACCAGGTGTTGATTGTAAGAGCTTGGCTTAAGTCAGTCTACAAGTGCGATCTTATGGCGATTGTATCGGCGATGAATAGATGGAGGCCATATCTGTTGGGTCGGTGCTTCATTGTTTTGACAGGTCAGAGGAGTCTTAAGTTCTTACTAGACCAGTGTATGGTAATGAAGAAACATCAGTGTTGGTTTTCCAAGTTGCCGTGTTATGAATGCGATCTAGTATAGGCCAAGGTTGGAAAATAAGACGTAGATGCCCTCTCTAAACGGTGGATGATTCTAAGTTGATAGCTTTGTCCGTTCTTTTAGTGCTTGACTGGGAACCCATACGTGAGATTGAGGCGGACGAGGATTTAGCAAAGATTCGTGCTGCACTACTGCAGGTAAGGGTGGCAAATAGGTTGGGTCGGTTCGGGTTCACGTTGGGTCAGGTTTAGCCCAACCTGGATAGGGGTAAACGCGAACTCCACCTGGATTCAATCCTGGTCGAGTTTGGGTACCCAGATCGGGTTCGGGTTAACCAAGATTTATTTAAAATTTTCAATTTAAAAAATATATTCTTTCACATAAACTGTGAAAACAACCTCAATCACACGACAAACCATAGTCTAGCCAATGAAGCAACCAATTGAGCAAGAAAGCTCCTGCAATACAATAAAGCATTCTTTATATAATACCATTTTGAATTAAGATTTTAATAAAATGCAAACTTTACCATTTTAATTGCCAACAACTTGTTACAGGGAAGGATAATTAACTTTTCCATTTAATTAACAATAAGCAACTGATAATAATAAGCAGTCGGCCATTTAAATTATTTAATAACTATTTAGAATTAATATTTAAAAATAACCAAAAAAATAAAGATGTGGGGAATTGAACCCGAGACCTCTTAAAGAGAATGTCTACAATTCAAACCTGTTAGCCAAAGCTCTCAATTGTGGTTGAGTTTTGAAGTTATTTTATAAATATATATGCAAATATAAAATAAAACGGGTAGAATCCGGATAAATTCGGGTTCTGGTTAAGAAGGCTGAGTTTGGATCGTGTTGGGTTCATTTTACCACCCCTAACTGCATGGTTTGACAGAGCACCCAGGATACTCATCGTACGGGCAACCGTTGTTATCAGGGACGTCACGTATTACCTTGAACATCTATCCACATTTCGAGGTTACTACGGAATTCCCATGAGAGCGCTATAGGGGGACACTTTGGGGACCTCAAGACATACCGTCACTTGGCAATGGAGTTATTTTGAGTCAAGATGAAGAATATGGTAGATATGGTGGTTAGTTGTGATGTTTGCCAACGTCACAAATGTCTGTCGATGGTACCTGGGGGACTGCTACAGCCATTGGCTTTGTCAAATCAGGTGTGAGAGAAGGTCACGATGGACTTCATTGAGAGGTTGGCTTGATCAGAAGGATATTATTCATTTTTGTGGTGGTGGACCGTCTTAGCAAATATGCGCATTTCGTGGCCCTCACCTATATACTGACGTGACTGTAGCAGCCGCTTTTCTACAGGGTGGTGCGTTTGCAAATGGTTATAGGAGGAAGGTGCAGTTTGCAGTTAGAAACTGGGCACATAAGAGGAATGAGAAATTTGCGCCATGATATTTTGGACCTTATGAGGCTGATGCAAGGATTGGAGTGGTGGCCTATCGCTTGAAGTTATCACCGATCTCTGCTATACATCTTATTTCATGTCTCAGCTCTGCCATGCAATTGGGGATTACAACCTTCACCATCTTTACCGTTGACCCTGACTGATGACATGGAAGTGATCTTTGAACCATCTGAATTGAAAGGAGTGCGCTAAAGAGATTCCGGTATCAAAGAAGTATTAATACAGTAAAAGGACCTTCCTGAATGTGAGGCGACATGTGAGCTATTTGGGGGCAATCTAGCATCAGTTTCTAGACTTACAACTTGAGGATAATGTGTCTCGTTGGAGGAGTAATGGTAGGCACATCATCATATACGAGTGGCGACGTCACAAGACAAAACAAGGGGCGGTGGCACAAATCCCAAATGAAGGGCAATTTCATAGTTTTAGTAATTCTAATTAGGGATGATTTTATTATGATAAGGGGACAATGGTCATTAATTTTTCATGTTGAATATTGAGAGATTAGTAACCCTATTTATTGGGAGAGTTGGCATTCCTCTTGAATTGGATGTCGTATTTTGTTAGTTTCATGGAATATCAATAAAAATCCCAAATTTTACCCTAATGTTTTCTCCAAATCCTATTAGACGTCCATCATCATGCCGCGTGACTGCATCTACTGTTGCCCGCTCGTTGCGTGCGATCACGCGAGCGCAAGTCGTGTGGCCCACGCAGCGTGTACGCCATGCACTGCATGCATACATGCGCTGAACACACATGCGCTGCGCGCATACACGCATGTGGGCTGCACAGTAATGTGTTTCTGCAGCATAAAACCCCTGAAAATCAGCTAGAATTGGCGGCAGATTATCATTGTTTTGGGCTTTAAATATTCCCAGCAAATCTCCAAAAAATCCTCATAAATCCAAGATTAATTTTGAGATATTTTTGTTGTTTTGTATCACATTTTTCAACACTTACCTTATGAGACTGTCTGTTGGTGTTGGCCTTTGCCAATTCTAGATCACTAAGCATTTCTCGACAGCCCTTCTCGAAGCACAACTTCAGATACCAATTGCTATGCGCAGATTGTTTTTACACCTCACACTCGTCAATTGTGCGACCGGTAACTCACTTCTCTAATGAAGTGGCTAGGTGATGCGTTTTGCATTTCGGCCCAACAGGGGCATTTTCAGAATTTTCAGATCTTAGGAGGGTATTTTTGTAATTTTCAGCATTAGGGATTTTCCCCCCATAAAAACTGCAATTTCTGCAAATTTTCCTTTATTTAAGCAAGGGCCGGTTAGGAGAAGGGGATGCTTGAGTATTTTGTGAAAACCATCGCTATAGGTGTTCACGGACCCTAGGCGGGAGAGTTAGACTTTCATCTTGAATTTAGAGTTAGGAGAAAGGACTCTTCTCGAATTGGGGCTAGTTATCTATTATTTCTAGATTTTATTCGAATAAAAATACCTCTTTTTACTTGTTCCACTCATAAAAAAATCCCTTTTTACGTCTACAAAAGCCCCAGATTGGATAAATTTGGTATCAGAGCATGTCGATCCATGGCGATTACGAGATCAAAGGATAAACCGAGACGTTGGAAGAGAAGTTTGAAGGCAAAATCAAAGAGATCAAGAAGAAAATTGGTGAACAAGGAGCCGAGACGGATCAGAAGTTCGCACAGATCGTGGAAGCCTTAAATCAATCAAATCAGAATTTTGTGGTGTTTGCCTAGGCGATGAAATCATATTCGGCCGAACCCCTAGATCCAGAACGAAAGGCAAAGATTTTGGCGAATGTGAAGGGCAATGTTGATCCTTTTCGCGAAGGGCTTCTTTCAGACGTAGATCTGGTAACCGACGGGGAAGAAGACGACTTCCATGGAGGCGAAGAGATGCGACAACACGGCGTGGGACCCCAGGACTATCAAGGGGCAGAATCGGAGGTGGAAGCACCCCGACGAAGCCGCTAGGGCCATTGCGGGACCATGGCGGCCCGCCAGGGCAACAACGGCCCCCTGACAGCCTGCCAGGGGCTGCACGAGCCCCTGGCGGGCCGTCAGGGCTTCGCCGAGCCTTGGCAAACCAGTCAGGGCACCGGGGCACTCGCAGGTCCTTAGCGGCTCGCCAGGGTCCCTAGCTGCAGCCGCAAAGCTCACTTTGCGCCCCAACAACGGCCCCGAGGAGGAGGATGTGGCAATGCGATTGGTTCAGCAAGGGGTTTGAGGGCCCCCGGGAGGATTTTGGTGCTGATTTCTAGAGAGGATGACCCTAGGTCGTGACATACAATTTGAAAGCTACAATCGATACCACGAGGATGACCGAGGGGACGTTGTGGATGGAGGAGCTGATTAGGGAGAAACGGATTGAGAGGCTGTTGATGGAGAGGATCGGGACCCTGCTAGAGACTACTATGACGTACATGATCCTCCATCGCCATGACGCCAGGACTAAAATCAGGGGAGAGGTGCACATGGGGGTTCACAACGAAGAGCAGGGCCAGAAAGTTGAACATGCCTATTTTCGAGGGGGAGGACATATAAGGGTGGATTTACGTGGCCGAACGATATTTCGAGGTGTCGCAGGTGCAGGAGACCGACTGGCGATGGCTGTTGGGGTGTGTCTGGAGAGGGAGGCACTATCGTGGTACAGGTGGACGCAATAGCAGCGGCCTTTACGTTCGTGGGAGTTCATGCCCTACCTCCTCGACTGGTTCGGGAAGATTCATGGGGACGACGTATATAAGCAACCGTATGCCCTGAGGCAGAAGGGGACGATCAAGGAGTGTATAAAAAGTTCGAGAGGTTGACATGCCGTGTCCATGGGGATTCAGGGGAGTCCCTAGAGGGGTGCTTCATGAAGGGACAGAAGCCCACCTCAGGGCAGAGATGCGGATTCAGAAGCCCAGTAGCTTGTTAGACCGGATTCGCCTAACGAGGATGGTTGAGGGCAGGCTAGCGGAGGAGAAGCGAGCTCGAGGAGCGTGGAGAGAATCCATTTCTCGAAGCCATGAAGCGATGGGAGAAGAGAAGGCATCATAAGGAGGGCTCCTGTCTAGCCATGAGAGGAACGCCAAGCTTCAACCGAACGGTAGGCGTAAGCGGCTCACAGAGACGAAAATCCAGGAAATGCGCACCAAGGGACTCTGCTTCCGCTGCGGTGAAAAGTATGGACCATGACATCGTTGCAAGGATCCGGCTCTCCAGATGCTGATCATTGAAGATGAAGGAGGCCAGTTGGTGGATCAGGAAGAACCGGGGGGGACAAGCCATTTGGATTAGTGAGCCTATGGTTTTCACGACACCACCTTGATGACAAGGTGGTTCTTTCGTGGCAGACAAATGATGCGTTTTGCATTTAGGCCCAGTAGGGGCATTTTCGGAATTTTCATATCTTAGCGGGTATTTTTGTAATTTTCAGTATTAGAGATTTTTTTAGTAAAAACTGCAATTTCTGCAATTTCTCCTTTATTTAAGCTAGGGCCGGCTAGGAGAAGGGGATGCTTGAGTATTTTGTGAAAACCATTGCTATAGGTGTCCACAAACTTAGATTTTCATCTCGAATCGAAAGTTAGGAGAAATGACTCTTCTCGAATTTGGGCTAGTTATCTTTTATTTCAAGATTTTATTCCAATTAAAATACCTCTTTTTTCCTTATTCCACTCATAAAAATCCCTTTTTACATCTACAAAATCCTTAGATTGTATCAATATGTCAGCCTTTACTCGAACTCACACACTCAAGAGAAAAAGAAACACTTGAATGTAAAAAACTATTGAATACTTTTCTTGGTTGTAAGCTTGCTTGGTTACAAATGCGCACACTTGTCATCTTTTTATAGGCAAGGTTCAATTAGAAAAAATGGCTAGGATTTGGTTTGTAGTGATGTCTATGATCCAACGGTTGCAATTGATTCTCCGAAACCTTCTCACTTAACATATAGATGGCACCTAAAAAATATCTCGTACAAGAATATACAGAAGTATTCAATTACTCTCTACACAATCCTCTCTAATAAAGATTTTGAGAATGCCACATCAACGTTCTAGTAGGAACCACATATGTACGGATGAAGCAGTCCTTAATTGCATTGTGAAAATAGGATGAATGTAATGTGTGTGGGAGGTTCTCTTGTTATCCTCTTTTCTGTGTTAGATGTCGTTTTTTTTTGTTTTTCTTGTTTTTGTGTCAAAGAGCAACTTGACTAGTACCATAAACTGTTTTTGTTGACAAAGAAAGCCCCAAATTCCTACATTGTATTCTGGAATTCATGGCTAATCACGATTCTTTCACACCAGGTTTCTTGTAAAAATGCATGCTGTTTTCAAATAAGTCTCGATCTCATGTCCGCGTCTTGGTAGAATTCATAGGTTGTTAGCAAGATTCCTCATTACTATAATCAGATGAAATAGAAGAATAATTTTGATGTTGTGGCAACCTAGGCTGCTATGTGAATTTTTATCCTCTATCTGCTTCATGAAGCCTACAGCATGCTAGCTTGGCCCTACTGGCTCACTCATGTTTCACCTTGTCCCTCTCTCCCGTAGAGTTCCTCAATCAATTCAACCTTTGTCACTCACTCGCTTTGTGCATTGGTCCATCCCTGATCTCATCTTCTTGTTGTGTCACCTGTTACTGCAGGGCAAAGGTTTGGGCACTAGTTATCTGTTGGTTAATATACCATAGAAATATTAATGTTAATTTATGGAATTGGAATAAAACGTTGACAAATTGTGAAAATATTAACGACCAGCTCATTAAATTTTAGGTGACATATTAGAACATATTTCCAACCTTGTACTTCATTCCTTTACATGGGTTGATAGGAATAAAATCTGTTCGTGAATGTATTCAGTTGATGCCTCCGTCTTTATCTTGTTTCTTGCACTTGAAAGTTGAAAGTAATTCCTTAAAGTCAATATGTAAATTTTCTTATTCAACACTTTTTAAATCATAGAGACTCTTGTAACATTTCCTCTTGGTTCGTAAGCTTAAATTGCTGGATCCATAAGCCAGGGTCCCCAACCATTTTTCTGGCATTTCGTGATTTGTGGCAACCCTCTCTATTGACCATTTTTCCAATGCCGTGGATCTTTCATTAACACGGTCGGTTTTGTTGATATCTTCATGCTCCTAGTTGAGCTCACGTTACTGGGAAGGGTCTTAAGATGAAGTGTCTGACCATTACTTGATGATGGTTTTATCAAATGGATTCATTGTCTTCTAACCCAAAGCGCGAGGAAGATAGACTAAACTGGACTTGCTTTTACTGGATAGAACTGTTCAAAATTTTGGATTCCTGTTAGACTGTGTGGAACTTGATGCTAGCCTATTATCCGGTCTTAAAAGATTGCTCCAACATAAGCTGATGGCATAATTGGCATGATAATTTACCTTTCACAAAAATTTAAGAATTCAATCTGGCACAGTCCATTTCTAAATGTTTGATATTTAGAACTTGTATGTTTATAAATTACTATTTAATATAAAGGTGGTAGGAACTGTGATATTGATATATAACTTGATGCTTTATATTTTAGATGCAATATGAATTTTTGTTTGTTATCACATGAATTAACCTAATTCCTGTTACAGGGATTTTACTATGATGCGTTCTATGATGACCTGACTTTGAACGAAGATCATTTCAAACAAATTAAGTCTCAAGCTACTAAAGCTGTTGCAGTACGTCGAACTTTAACCTTTTCCCTTTTCATTTCATTCCTTTTCTTTTTTTTCTACTGGAGCTTTGGTTTCCATGAGATGTTAGACACATCCAACTTCTAAAGGTTCCTTGATCTATAAATTACTTTATTATGCTGGACGAAATCAAACACTGTCACTATTATAACATATGATCCAAAACCATGTTTTGGTATTTCTTTCTAAAATTAGAAAGCACATGTGTGATATGTGGATTCACCCATGAATTCAAAGACCAAAAAGTGCTGCTTAAACTCTGGTAGACTATGGTTCCGTTTTCATATTTTAATTGTTTATGCAATTGAGTATATCTTGTGGCTGGGTGCATGCTTAGGTATGAATGAATAATTCATAATTGAATTTGACTAGGTTTTCATAAGAGGGATAGAGGGAGGGGGACTTGAGTAGGTATAGGTTGCAAATTTTGTTAAAATTCTTGTTGAAATTTCTAAAATGGGCAAGTCTACCACCTGTCCTTTAGCCTAGTGGTAATCCTCTCCCCCCCCCGCGGGGGGGGGGGGGGGGGGGGGGGGGGTAGTGATAGGTCAAGAGTTCAACGCCCTCCTTTGTAACAAAAAAAAATGGATGAGGCTAATGACCCTAAAGGCAACATACCTTACAAGAGAACAGTAAAATCCACAAACTTGCCTTACTCTAGGCACAGGGTTTTGTAATGTTTGTTATCGTTCTTATCCTTTTTAACTATAAAATTTAACAAACAGATTAGGTTGACCCTTCAATGACATTGAATCATAAAAAGTTGAGCGCAAGCATTTTTAGAATCATATTATAATATAATTGACTGTGAAAAGATTTTAAAAACATGGAATGTGTGATTTGATTTCGAGCATATCTCACAATTTCGTTAAATCCGTCATTCTAATTAGGTTTGTCTTTAAGTCATTCAAAGGGGTCCATGGACTTTGCATGCTAATAAGTCTTAGGTTTATAGCATATTGATTTTGAATGAGTAACTTAATTCGGTACTAGTTTTTGGCATGTGCTTGCATGTGAAAAGGATGAACGAAAACTATCTATCATGTAAACCAATGATTTTCTATGTTTTGGAATTTTTAGTAGAGTGAGATTCTAGTTTAATGAGTTTCTATTTTTACAATACTAAAATATTTGACATTTTGTTCTAAGAAGATGTGATGAGAGAACCTAGTTTTGGGAAAAAAAACTACTTAAATTTCTACTTAAATTTCCGTTACAAATCCATCAGCATGTTGGCATACAGGGGGGAAAGAAATCAAATATATGCGAAAATGTCCAACTATTCATGCCAATTCATATCATTTATGGGGAATCTAATTGGAAAAATACATAGAAACTATTTATTCCACTATCCACAAAGCAATTGAACAACAATCTGATACGGCCGCACCCTCCGAGGCGGGCACGGGTCCAGGCGGGACCCAAGGCGGATGGGTCACTTACTATCGGAGGCATCGAAGGGCAGATTAGTCTTTTGTTATGTTATTTTGTTCCTAGGTTTTTCTATTTATATCTAGGGTTAGCCGTCGTGAGAGGCATGCTTATTGTGTGAAGAACATTCTAAGTGTCAATTGTGAGGGTTTTAGGCTTTGATCCGTTCATCAAAGTTAGGAGAGCGAGTTCCTCTCAAAAGGGCTCAATTTATCTTGCTATTAGATCTTGTCTTTTCTCAAAAATCCAATAAAAATCTCATCTTTTCCAATTTTTACCCCTTTTCTTCGCTGATTTTCTCTTGATACGATCCAAATCGTATCAAATTGGTATCAGAGCAATAGATCCAATGGCGGAAGGTACTAGATTCAAGACGGAGATGGAGGCGCTGCGAAAGGAGATCCGGGAAGAGGTCAGCAAAAAGGTGGGAGCTTTGGAAGTCACGGTAGAGATGCTATCCAATTCCCAAAAAGAGATGGAAGCCCGGTTGTTGAAGAAGCACGAGGAGTCGGACGCCACTCAAGTTCAGATTTTGAAAATTCTTCAAAAACTTGAGGGGAAGGGAAAGCATGTGGAGATCGGAGGGGAGGAATCCGAGGCGGAGAATCATCATGCGAAGGCGGACGATCCGAAGTTGATGGCGAACACCTCCGGGGCACCTCCGGGAACCAAAATCACAAAGGAGAAGGAAGATCTAGGGTTCCGGGAGGAGTCGTGGGTGGAGGAAGTGCAGCGGGAGCGATGGCGGCACGAAGGAGATCCCCTAGGGTTTCTTGCGGAGGCGAAGGGACGCGACATGCAAGGGGAAGGGAGGCTAGGGTTTTCGGACCCCATAGAAGAAGGCGGCTGGGGAGGGGGAAACCCTAACCCCCTCCCGCGCGGGCCGCCAGGGCTCCGCGAGGGCTCGGGAGGCCTCGCGGCCCACTCCCGAGCCCACGCGGGCACCTGGGAGGGCCAGGCGGGCCCGCGCGAGGCGCTGGAAGGACCGCGCGGCCCGCCTGGGCCCAACTAGGCCCCCGCCGGCCCCCAGGGGGGCTTCGCAGCCTACCCTGGGGTCGGCTGGGCTCCGGCGGAAGGATTTGGGGCCCGGGGGGCCCAGTAAACCCCCCGGGTCAGTTTTTTGGCCCTTCGGGCGGCGATCAGGGCCCCGCAAGAGGCTACCACGGGATTTTTGGGGCTACGGAGGAGGAGCGCCAGAGGTGGCCTATGGAGGAGTACGCGGAAAATTTTGGGGGCCCGCGAGGGTTTCCCGAAGAGACCTACGGCAGAGGCAGGACCGAGTACGGAGGCCATGGAGCTCAGGGAGGAGGACACCCGACCATGTACCCAGACAGGAGGATGGAGAAGTTGAAGATGCCCATTTTTGAGGGGACAGACCCCGACGGGTGGATAGTGCGAGCGGAGCGGTATTTCCAGGTGATGCGGATCTCAGAGCGGGAGGTATTGGAGAACATCATCTGCTATCTGGAGGGACATGCGCTGAGCTGGTATCGTTGGAGGATGTCCCGAGCCCCTTTTCGGACTTGGGAGGAGTTGTCAGCTTTCCTACTTGACCGTTTTCAGGCCAAACCGGGGGCGAATTTCTACGAGCAGTTGCTTGGACTACGGCAGGAGGGGACGGTGTTGGACTTCCTGGGGAAGTTCGAGGTGTTGGCAGGCCGGGTGAAGGGAGTGTCGGAAGACGTATTCTTGGGGGCATTTATGCGAGGGCTGAAGCCCTCGATACGAGCCGAGCTATGGATGCAAAGTCCCAGGGACCTAGAGCATGTGATTCGTCTGGCATTGCGGACGGAGGAGAAGCAGGCGGATGAGCGGAGGATCAGAGGAACGTGGGGGGCACCACAGCAGAGGGTCCCATCTACAGCCGCCGCCCCGAGACTACCGTCGGCCGCCTCAGCCGGAGCGGGGGAGAAGACAGGAGCAGCACGTCCTGCGGGACAAGGGCGGAGGATGACCGAGGCCGAGATGCGGGACAGGAGGGCCAGAGGGTTGTGCTTCCGTTGCGACGAGAAGTTCACCCCGGGCCATCGGTGCGCGAGCCGGTTGCTGCAGATCACTATCGAGCCGGACGAGGAGGAGTACATCAATCTAGAGGAGGTCGAAGAGGAGGTCGTCTCAGTAGAGCCGCCGGTGGAGCTGGAGCAAGCGCAGGTGTCACTCAACTCCGTGATGGGGTTCACACAGAACTCCACCATGAAGTTGGTGGGACAGGTCGGGGAGACAGCAGTTACGGTCTTGATTGACAGTGGGGCCACCCACAATTTTGTGTCCATGCGAGTGGTGGAGCTGCTGGGGTTGCAGATGTCAGGTGGGAGGTTCACCGTACAGCTGGGGGATGGACGGTGCGAGGAGAGTACGGGGCTATGTCGAGGGCTCTGCCTAGTCATTCAGGGGGTACAGATCGTGCAGGATTTTTTACCGTTCGAGTTGGGGAAGGTCGACTTCATCCTGGGAGTCCAGTGGTTGAAGACATTGGGGGCCACGATGACCAACTGGAAAAGGTTGAGAATGGAGTTCAAGGATGGCGAGCGGACGGTGGTGCTCCAGGGAGACCCGAGCTTGTGCTATGCCATGGTAGCGTTCAGTGCCATGACTCGGGCTATTCGACGGGCGGGGCAGGGGTACTTGGTGGAGTTTCGGGGGATGACCACAGAGGCGGAGCCCGAGCCCGAGGAGGGGCCACCAGAGGTGCAGTCGGTGTTGGAGCAGTTCGCAGAGGTGTTCGAGATGCCACAGGGGTTACCTCCACCCCGGGACCACGAGCATGCGATCGTACTGAGGGATGGCGCACCCTCCGTCAGTGTTCGGCCTTACCGGTATCCCCACGTGCAGAAGGATGAGATCGAGCGGCAGGTCAGAGAGATGCTGCTAGCAGGAGTGATCCAGCCCAGCGTCAGCCCCTTCTCGAGCCCAGTTTTGTTAGTGAAGAAGAAGGACGGGAGCTGGCGGTTTTGTGTGGACTACCGAGCCCTGAATAAGGAAATTGTGCCCGACAAGTTTCCTATTCCGGTGATAGATGAGTTGCTCGACGAACTGCATGGGGCGAGGGTGTTTTCGAAGGTGGATCTGAAGTACGGGTATCATCAGATCCGGATGCGAGCAGAGGACATTCCGAAGACGGCGTTCCGTACACACGAGGGCCATTACGAGTTCTTGGTGATGTCGTTTGGATTGACAAACGCCCCGTCTACCTTTCAGGCCTTGATGAACAAGGTGTTCCGCCCTTACCTGCGACGGTTCATCCTTGTGTTTTTTGACGACATTTTGGTCTATAGCCGCACATTGGAGGAGCACACGGGGCATCTGGAGGTGGTTTTCAGGGAGTTGCAGGGGCACCAGTTATTCGCCAATCGGAAGAAGTGCTCGTTCGGGAGGAGTCAGATCGAGTACTTGGGGCACATTGTCTCAGGCGCAGGAGTGGCGGCAGACTGGGCGAAGATTGTGGCGATGTTAGAGTGGCCTCTACCACAGACACTGCGGGCATTGCGGGGTTTTTTGGGATTGACAGGGTATTACCGCAAGTTTGTGAAGGGATACAGCACCATTGCCTGGCCTCTGACGGAGCAACTAAAGAAGGACAGTTTTCGGTGGGGAGAAGAGGCGACTCAGGCTTTCGAAGCCTTGAAGGCGGCGATGTCGACGACGCCGGTCCTTGCTCTGCCAGACTTCAGCCAGCCATTTGTAGTAGAGACAGATGCTTCAGGGTATGGTCTTGGGGCGGTGCTGATGCAGGAGGGGCGGCCGATTGCATACTTCAGCCAGGTGTTGACCACGAGGGAGAGGCTGAAGTCAGTGTACGAGCGAGAATTGATGGCTATAGTCTTCTCTATTCAGAAATGGCGGCCATATCTGTTGGGACGGACTTTTGTGGTGCGGACAGATCAGCGGGCTTTGAAGTATCTGTTAGAGCAGAGGTTGGTGACAGAGGAGCACCAGAAGTTACTATCAAAGCTGGTAGGATTTCGGTTCGATATTGAGTACAGACCGGGGCTGGAAAATAAGGCGGCGGATGCATTGTCTCGGCGAGATGAGGGGAGCCAGCTGCAGGCGATGTCGATACCAGAGTGGAGAGGTTTGGACCAGCTGTCGCAGGAGGCGGAGGCAGACCCAGAGCTACAGTGGATCAGAGAGAGTTTACAGGGTGGAGGTGACGAGGTGCCAGGTTACACGGTAGAAGGGGGAAGGTTACTCTACCAGGGGAGGTTGGTGATTCCGCGGGGGTCTGCATCGATTCAGACTCTTTTCCAGGAGTTCCATGGGTCGGCGATCGGAGGTCATTCAGGCGTGCAGCAGACGTATATGAGGATGGCTCGGGAGGTATACTGGACGGGCATGCGGAAGGACATCGCGCGATTGGTGGCAGCTTGTGACGTCTGCCAACGTCACAAGTACATGGCGATGGCCCCGGCAGGACTGCTACAGCCTTTGGCATTGCCTGAGCAGGTGTGGGAGGAGGTGTCCATGGACTTCATAGACGGCTTGCCGCGTTCGGAGGGGTTCACTGTGATCTTGGTTGTGGTTGACCGGCTGAGTAAGTATGCTCACTTCATTCCCTTGAAGCATCCTTACACAGCGGTTTCGGTGGCGGCGGTTTTTGTGCGAGAGGTGGTGCGGCTGCACGGGTTTCCGAAATCTATAGTGTCCGACCGGGACAAGGTTTTCACTAGTCACTTCTGGGAGGAGTTGTTTCGAGTGCAGGGGACAGTGCTGAAGCGGAGCACCGCCTACCACCCGCAGACGGACGGTCAGACCGAGGTGGTCAACAGGAGTGTCGAGACCTACCTCAGATGTTTTGCTTCGGAGACACCCCGACAGTGGACCAGGTGGTTGGCGTGGGCGGAGTATTGGTACAATACTTCCTTCCACTCGGCGGCAGGGACGACACCTTTCCGGATATTGTACGGTCGAGACCCCCCTTCCTTGGTTTACTATGGGCACAGGGCGACACCGGTTTCACAGGTGGAGGAGCAGATGGAGGAGAGGGATAGGATGTTGGAGGAGCTGCGGAGGCACCTGACACGAGCACAGCAGGTGATGAAGGCCAAGGCGGACGGACATCGGCGAGATGTGACTTTTCAGGTGGGGGACAGTGACTACCTGAAGCTTCGACCTTACAGGCAGAAGTCTTTGGCCCACAGGAGGAACGAGAAGCTTGCGGCCCGTTACTATGGGCCTTTTGAGGTGGAGACTCGGATTGGAGAGGTTGCTTACAGGTTGAAGCTGCCGCCAGGGACAGCGATACATCCGGTGTTTCATGTTTCCCAGTTGCGTCGAGCGATTGGCGAGCATACTACATCCTCCACACTTCCTCCTACGCTCACAGATGATATGGAAGTGATGCTCTAGCCAGTTGATGTCCGGGCGGTACAGAGAGGACCTGGGCGACGTCGGGAGGTCCTCATTTACTGGCAGGGGCTACCGGAGTGCGATGCGACATGGGAGCTGTATGAGGCGATACAGGAGCAGTACCCTGATATCCACCTTGAGGACACGGTGGCTCTTTTAGGGGCGGGTATTGATACGGCCGCACCCTCCGAGGCGGGCACGGGTCCAGGCGGGACCCAAGGCGGATGGGTCACTTACTATCGGAGGCGTCGAAGGGCAGATTAGTCTTTTGTTATGTTATTTTGTTCCTAGGTTTTTCTATTTATATTTAGGGTTAGCCGTCGTGAGAGGCATGCTTATTGTGTGAAGAACATTCTAAGTGTCAATTGTGAGGGTTTTAGGCTTTGATCCGTTCATCAAAGTTAGGAGAGCGAGTTCCTCTCGAAAGGGCTCAATTTATCTTGCTATTAGATCTTGTCTTTTCTCAAAAATCCAATAAAAATCTCATCTTTTCCAATTTTTACCCCTTTTCTTCGCTGATTTTCCCTTGATACGATCCAAATCGTATCACAATCTTTTTAAGACAATTGAAAGAGACAACAAAAATAAACATAGAATGGTTATAATGATATGCATAGAATGAACAATAAAATTAAAGACAACAAAAAACTCTCCATGATTGTTGAGGCAACAGTTCATTCTTAGCCTTGCAACATAGATTAGTTCCAAACTGGAATTGAAGTCATTGCTGTTTTGCAAGATAGAACGAGGACATGTTTGGGTCTTTTAAACACCAAGAACTTGCGATAGGTGCTAATCATTTTAAGGGTTATGGACCAGGCTGCACTTGGAAAGCAAGTAAGAAATTCAAGGATGGGGTTGGTTAAGGTGGTTCAGTTTATAATAGAAGAGAGAAATAGCTCTAATTTCATAAATCAGTAAGGGAATAACATATCGGTGGTAACTAATTTTTCTAGCAAATGAAATGAAAAGATGTCAAAAACCTAATTTTCAATTGTAGCAAAAAACGATATTTTTGGCAATATACATCATATCTTAAGAAATCAAAACAAACATCTACCTTTCAGTGACTAATCAAATCTGTGATATCCTGAAGATTAAAAAGGGGAAAAAATAAGAAAAATAGAGTGATAAGACAATAATACAATAAGACCTGGAAAACCATTGAACACTTAACTTTTCCCACCAACTTAAAGACGTTGCAGACAACATAAACACTATCTTCCATTAAATAAATTTCTCATATCATCAAATAGCAGGCATCGATTAGAATTAGTAGATGCACGACAGAAATTGTTAACCGAATCTCGTATAAATCTCTCTCTTTGTTTTATATATTTTGAGAGAGTTAGGGTAGGAGGGATGGTTTGAACCGTGTGAATTGTGGAGGAATATAAAGATTCTTTTATCTAAATCTGAGCTTTTTTATTAAAACAGTTCAAACCGTTTAGATTATAATTGAATTCTAAATTATCAAGCTTCTGATCAATTTAGTATTAGTAAACAAATACTTAGTTCTCGTCAAATCTCTTAATTACAATTTGCTTCTTATTTAATATGTGTATCATTGTTTGAAAATGCCGCCAGTTCAACTGCCTAGGTGCCCACTTGGAAAGAGGCCCCCCCAAAAGGTTGCCCAACTTGCTGTTTCGTACTGGTTTCGCGCGTGTGGACGCGTGTGGACCTGTACAAAACATTGTCAAGAAATCAGTTCGGCGTACGATTTCGAAAAAAATAAAAAACCCCTAAAATAACCACATAAAATCATTTACTTATGCATGTCTACCAAATCCCCCAAAATTTCTGAGAAAATTGTGCAAAAAGAGAAAAAGAACGAAAGAAACAAAATTAAAACACATCTCAGAAATCCCAAGATAATAAGAAAAAAAAAGAATAAACAGTAAAATAGAGAAGGAAGAGGGGATAAATGAAGAGAAGTGGGTAGTTACGTGTAAGTTGTCCTGACCAAGATGCAAGCTTCAGTCATGCTCGTCTCCCTGTAGCCTCTCTATATCTCTTTGATGACAACGTAGATGATAGGGCCAGATCAATTAAATAGAGATGAGTTTGTGAATTAAAACTGACGTGTATTTATTTGACTTGACCTTGCCTGATTTATTTAGATGTTGGTTTCACTTTAAGTTATCTTTTGCGATCAAGTATCAACATTTTTTACTTTTACGAAAATATCCTAGTAAAAATCAAATTCAACAAATATTTACTCATACAAATATATACATATCAATAAAGATAAAGATGAAACTGAAACTAAAAGTGAAACTAATTGTGATTAAGCCCTCAACATTTTTACTTTTACAAAAATGTCCTAGTAAAATCAACTTTGACAAATATATGCATACACAAATATATACATATTAATAAAAATAAAGATGAAACAAAAAGTAAAACTAATGAAACTTATCGAAACCAATTTTTTTGAAGTGATTGAAACCAAAATTGAGTTCTGAAACATGTAAATTCACATGTTTTATTTCTAATTAGAAAGAATCAGAAATTTCGTGTGGTAGGCATGTGATAGGTAGCATAATACTTTGTCACAATTTTATGATCAGATAGGATTGTAGTAGAAAGGGGGTGATAAAAGACGAGGCAGTGGCAGCAAATTAGCGACATATGCAAGGAGAGCTGAACCAGTGGCAAAATGGTAACCAGTGGCAGATCTGTAATTTCTGGGTAAGGGGTAGATCAACAATTTTAGAAAATTTGAGTATTATATGTATGTTGACTGGGTTCATTAGGATTTATGCTGAATTTGAGTGAAAATTGGTAAAGAATAGATTGGAACCCTAGATTAGTGGGAGAGTTAGTCTTCTCTTAAATTAAAGGCTAGGAGAGCGGTCCTTCTCTCGAAAGAGGCAATCTATCTTGTATTTCCGTTCAGTATCAATAAAAATCCTTTTATCCCCAAATCCTCTTGTGAATCCTATCAAATTGGTATCAGAGCATAAATCATGATGGTGACAATAAAGATGGAATTGTTGGAGGAGAAACTCGAAGGGAAGTGGAGGGTTTAATGATGGAGGAAATGAGAATGTCAATAGAATCTGGGATGAAATCATCGAAATCTTGGACGAAAGCATCGATGGAAATCCTAATGTAGCAATTATCCGAGTTGAAGAGTCGTCTTTCGCTTGAGAAGGATACTCCAAAGCCACATCTGAACAATGACGCGGAAAACAACGCAGATCTAGGGCAAACGGTGACACCTTTGAACAATTAAAAAGGAAGAGCTGTTGTCTTTGCGGAAGATCAACCACCGAACGATTTAGATACATGACAAAGGCAAAATTTTGGTCGACAACAAAGGGAAAGTCACCATCTTTGAAGAAGATCTCCAATCTGACAATGGATCTTACACATGGGATAGATAATCACCACTACTCATTGGAATGCGTGTCAAGGCCGAAAGAGCGGCTGCCCGTCTCAGGGGTGGCTGCCCATAGGAAGCCAATCATGGGCTCAACGGCCCCCCCGTGCCGGCCTCCCTGTGGCCCACGACCCCTGGGCGACCTTTCAGGAAGCCCGCAAAGCTTGGATCATAGGAAAGGGGCCCATTGGGACCCGACGACAGTTTTCGACGGGTGGCGGCACTTTGGGGGGCATCATCAACGTTTGTGGCCACTACCAGGGATTTGAGGATGTGATGGAGACCTTGAGTGGCCCAACGATGCGGCGGAGGCCCGCTAGGCTACGGCTGCACCATAGGAAGCCTACAAAGGGGCAACTGCCCATGTGACAACCCATGTGACAACAGAGGGGTGCTCGATGGAGGCCGGCGACAACCCACAGGGGGTGGCTACCCTTTCGGGGGCAACGACAACAACATATGAGGTATCCAGGGTTTCAATAAAGATGGAGGAGATCCATGGTAGGTTAAAGACGGATGCGGAGACGATGGCACGACATCAGGAGTCCAGTGTGGAGAGTTTAGAGAACCCCTAAACACTCAAACATAATGCCTATAAGTAGTTTCAGTACGGACAACTTAGTTGGGGAGCAGAGCATGGGTACGTGGGTGTTGACAACAAAATCAGAAAGCTGAAGATGCCGGTGTTTGAGGGGGAGGACCCTTATGCATGGGTCTATCTAGTAAAGAGATATTTCATCGTGAATTGCTTGACAGAGGAGAAGTAGATGGCTGTTGGTATATATTTAAAGGGGGTGTTGTTTTGGTACCAGTAGAAGAAGCAAAGGCAGTCTGTGCGCTTATGGGAGGAGTCCAAGGACTGCCTGTTCGACCGATTTTGTGATACTTAGGGAGAAGATCTACATACTTAGGGAGAAGATCTACATGAGCAACTCCTTACACTCAAGATGGCACCTCAGAGAATACATGAAGAAGTTCGAGATGCTCTCGGACCGAGTAGGGTGGATATCTGAGGCGGTGTCAGAGGGAAATTTGATGAAGGGGTTTAAGAAGAGCTTCAAAGCTAAGCTATGTATATTGAAACCGATGAGGCTTGGAGAGGCGATGTAATTGGCTCAAATGGTGGAAGACAGGAATACTACGGAGTGGGTTGCAGGGGAGCAATAAGCCGGGTCACATCTCGCATTAATGCTACAATGAAAATACAGAAGTTCCAGTCGGAATTGCACCTGAGAAGAACAAGCAACCTTAAAACCGATAGCAGGTTCAAGCGTCTTACGGAAGCCGAGCTCTAGAATAAGCACAAACATGGGCTATGCTTTTGATGTGACGAGAGGTTCACTCTAAGATATCATTGCCGGGATCGCGCTCTCCAGGTTTTGATGATCGCGCTCTCCAGGTTCACTCTAAGATATCATTGCCGAGATCGCGCTCTCCAGGTTTTGATGATCGAGAGGATGATGACATAGCAGCCAGTGTTCTAAAACAAGTTATATGCGGCTGTATATGCGCCCGCATATAGGGAGGCGACCTCTGGTCACGTGAAAAATTAGTTATGCAGTCAAATTATGCGGTTGGCAGCATAATCGGACGCATAACTGTTATGCACCCGCATCTACGAATATACGGGCGCATATTCGACAACTAAAAATCCCAAACCGTTAAAAACACTAACCGATTAATCATAAAAATTAGTTTTTTGATTTTAATGATTTTTCCGATACAAAAAGCGGCGACCACTCACTCCATACTATCCAATGCAAAGCAGCAACGGATCGCTGATGGAAGCAACGAAGCGAGGCAGCGGCGACGGGAAGCAGGTATGCCCGCATGTTTTCTCTTTTTTGCTTTTTTTCTTTTTTCCTAGCGTGAAGCAGCAATTTCGCTGCATGTTTTTTTCCTTTCTTCTTTTTTACTTTTTTCTGATTGGGGGTTAGATGTTGATGCTCGTAATGAATTTGGCGCGGAAGATAATGAATAGATATAGAATGGATCTTTTATTATTTCAAAATATTTATGTTTGACATGCTTTTGATTTGGATATAAAACTAAATATTTATGTTGTGTGTGTATTGCTTTATACTTTAGTTATTTTATGTATTATTCGCCTTAATGGTGCTGATATCTTAGTATGAATTAATTCATATTTTTAAAAGTTAATATGATTTTTTTTGTAACCATCTTTTAGAAATTTTTTTAATTTTATATACACAAACATATATATGTATATATATTTACTGCTTATTTTTTATTAAAATATTCATTTTCACGTAAACCACATAATCCGCATAATCGACCGCATAATTTGCATATGCGTTATGTGCTTCTAGACCGCACACATAATGAAACTGCCTTTTAAAACACTGATAGCAGCCGAGGAGGAAGACTTAAGAGGGGACATGCACCCTCATGTGGAGTATACCCATGGATTTCATAATACAATCTTTAGGATAAGGTGGTTCTTTGGGGGCAGAGTAATGATAGAATAATAATAGAAAGGGACGTCAAAAGGCTAGGGTATTGCGACAAATCAGCAGCAAATACAAGAAGGGCTGAACCAGTGACAAAGTGTTAATTTTGGCCCACCAATGGTAGATCTGTAATATCTAGGTAGCAAGGGACATATACATAATTTTAAGAAATTTGAGTATTATATGTATGAGGGGTTGGGTTGATTAGTGTTTATACTGAATTTGAGTGAGAATTGGTAGAAAATAGATTGAAAGCTTAGATTAGTGGGAGAGTTAAGCATTCCTCTCGAATATAAGGCTAGAAGAGCAGTCCTCCTCTCGAAAGAGGCCATCCACCTTGTAGTTTCGTTCAATATCAATAAAAATCCTATTTTAATCCCCAAATCCTCTTATGAAGCTTAACAATAAAAATTTCGTTTTAATGCCCGTTCTTAAACGGGCCATTGTTCTAGAACTGATGTGTAGTGATAAATATGCAAAGACCGTTAGGTCGTTGCCCGGAAGCAAAGCACCACATCACCACTCGGATATGGTGTTAAATATGCTTGGATTCCCTTTTCTTAATGGACGTGAGTTGTTAATGAAGTTAGTCCACAACCGATGAATTATATTAGCATATTGAAATGTGGTGTCTTTAACTGGAAAGTTGGAAGAACTTCTTGAATTTGAGAGGAGTATTAATATTTTATACATTTAAGAGATTAATTTGGTAGGTGAGAAGGTTAGAGTGGTCGGGTCATGATGCCATAAGCTTTTGCTAAGTCGATAAGTAGAGTATCAAAATGTGGTTGGAATTATAAGTGATAAAGAATTGCAAAGTGATGTAATAGACGTAAGAAGAAAAAACGATAGGTTTATGTGCATTAAATTGGTGTTAGGAGAAAAGGTGATGAATATTATCAACGCTTATGCAGCACAAACAGAATTGAATGATACAATCAATTTTGAATGAATTTGAAGGATGTAATGCAAATAATACATATTTGAGAAAAACTTTTTATATAGGCGACTCTAATGATCATGTAGGTTCAAATAGGATGAGTTTTGAGAGTATGCACGGATGATTTAGTTTTAATAATATAAATATAGCAAGAGACTATTTTGGACTTTCCCTCGTGCATATGACTTAATATTAACCAACACATAGTTTTGCAAAAGAGATTCACACTTGATACTCGTTAAAAACGCAACAAATGTCAGTGAAATAAATTTCTTTCAGACTAGAAAGGTAGATAAAAAATATTGCAAAGGTTGCAAGATAGTACCATAAGATGATGTAACTACCCACTATAGAATTTTTGATCTTGTACGTGCATTTTATGAAGTGGCAAAAGAGCCACATAATTAATATAGATCTTAAAATTAAGTGGTGACAATTAAAGAATGATACTCAAGAACGATTTAAAGAAATAATTCTTAAGAAGACTAATTGTGAGTTCAAAGGGAAGACGAATGCTATGTGGATGAAGATGATAAACTGCATTAGAACGATAGCTATAGAAGAACTTGGTGTATCCAAATGTATTACACCACTAAGTAAGGAGATATCGTAATGGAACGAGGAAGCGAATGTTGGTGTTAGAGCTAAACGTGACAGCTAGAGAAACCTTGGGAATTATAGAGGCGATGTGTTTTAAAGAGAGATAAATTAGCTAAGAAAGATGCTAAAAGAGTTATTAAGAAATTCTCATATATCATAGATCTAGGTGATATATATCTAGGTGTATATCGATGCTTATAATAAGTTAGATAAGTTGATGGAGTGAAGAATATTTATTGACTAGCCGAATGAGGTAGAAAAAAATGCATGGATTTGTGTGCAAAGTAAGTACATTAAAGATGAAAACCAAATTTTTTGGGTCAAAGATAATATCAGAGGTAGGTGAAGAGAGTATTTTGATGAACTCTTCAATAGAAGTTATATCTATGATATATGAGATAATGAGGTTCTTTTAGAAGAGTTGAATCATAGTTTTATGTGAAGAATTGAAGTATAATAGGTATGAAAAGCTTTAGAGGGAATGAAACGATGAAAATCATGGGGATTGGATGAGATTCCTATTGAGATGTGGAAACATATAGGAGATGTAGTTATATGGCTAATAAAGCTGTTCAACAAAATTTGAAAATCATATATAATACCAAAGGAGTGGAGTAGCACTTTGGTACTTTTGTAAAAAGTAAGGGTGTTATACAAAGTTCTCTAATTATTCTAGAATCAAGTTAACATGTCATATTATGAAGGTGTGGAAGAGGATGATCGAGTTTAGGTTAAGAAAGAATTCCATCATATCACAAAATTAATATGGTCTCATGGGAGACGTTCGACAACTGATGCAATCCATCTTATTAAGCAGATTATAAAGCAATATAGAATAAAGGGAGAGAGATTTATATATTATCTTTATTGACATAAAGAAAGCCTATGATAGGGTTCTTAGAGAGGTTCTGTGGTAGACCTTAATGAATAAAGGATCCATCTAAAGTATGTTATTTTAATTCAAGATATATATCAAGTACATTCACTAAAGTGAAGATTTATGAAAAAATAACAGATAAACTTTTTGATTATTACTAGGTTACATCATGGCTCGGTTTTGCGTTCCCTTCTCTTTGCTATAGTAATAGATTAGCTCATTATGCATATTTAAGATTAGGTGTCTTAGTGTATGTTATTTGCATATGACATCGTTTTCATAGATGAGACCAGAAGTTGTGTAAATGCAAAGTTAGAATTTTGGTGATGGACATTAAAGACTTACTGTTACAAACTTAACATGAACAAAAATCGAGTTTATATACTATAAGTTTAGAAGAGTGGGACATGAAGATCATAGTGGATGCTAGTGGATGAAGCTGTAAGGGAAAAATATTTCGGTAAAGTAAGTAGTTTAGGTATCTTTGGTCGGTTATTCAAGATGTAGGGATCAAGGAACAAGTTGATAATAAAATCAAAGTAAAATGGTTGAAATGAAGAACCACAATAGAAGTGTTGTGCGATCAAAATATATCATTGTTGTACAGGACTAAGTAGACCAGCTTTGTTATGTTACACAGAGTGTTAGGTTATCATCAAGAAATATAAACAGAGTTATGTGTGGTAAAGATACATGTGTTACAATGGATGTAAAAACACTAGAAAAGATTAGTTAAGAAATGAGAATAAGTGAAAGTAGGCATGATCCATATAGATGATAAGATAAGAGAACATCACTTGATGTGGTTTGGCCATATACACTGAAAACTTGTTGTTGCATCCGTTAAAAATAGAACATATGAATATTAAGATCACGAGAAAGAGAGATAGGTCGAAGAAGACATGGATTGAAGTGACAAGAAGGGATATGAAAGATGTTGGTTTGATGGAGGAGAAAGCTTTAGATCATAATGTTTGAAAAATGAGTATCCGACAGTATCCGACATCATGATCTAATGTGATCACGTTCCGTCACTTTTTTATTAAGTTCATGAAGTCAATCCCAAGTTTTGAGATGAAGGCTATGATGATGATGATGAAAGAACAAGAAAAGAGAGGGAAAAAGGACCATGCAAGAATCTTATGAAATTGAAGTTTACATCATGTGTCAATTATTTAGTATGATTCAATACCTATTAAATTATAAAGTTTGGGATCGTCTTAAAGTTTAGTTTCCAATACCTTTTGTTTTGGCCTAATTGGAGTTCTGTAGTGGAAGAAAAGTCTAAACTAGCCTGCAGTAAAAAGTTCAGACTACCATTCTTTTCCAAATTTTATAATGGTAAGGATAATTACAAATATATCCCGACTGGGATAAATAGGGATATAAGGGGGGACAAGGTTTTAAACTATTGCTTTTAAGCATCACAATAGGTTAGTTTTGTTCTATATGATACATATTATTTAATCTGTAATCATGTATGAGCTATGTATAATGTGAGCCTTTTTGGAGCATATCCAAACCTTGTTACTCCCCAAAGGCCTTGTACTAACTGTCTCCACATTGCTTAGGGCTAGAAAACAATCATAATTTGTGGCAGATCAAAATAAAATTGAGCTAATCATGGGGACCGAAATGCTAAGACTATCTATTTGGTGGTAATACAGAATTTTGGGCTGGAGATATTCAAGTGTATGTATAAACTACTATGTTTGTAACATGAGTTTTTTTAGATAATGGTCCTCCAATTATGCTTAATTCAAGGGAAGTCCTTCAAATCATATGCTGTGTGCATGTCCTTATGATCATGTATGGTATAACTTCAAGATCCGTGGAACATTTTTTTAGAACTAACAAATATATAATTATAACCATTGTACCCTTTGTCCTTCCTAGCATCCTCCTTTTCCTTTCTCCAAATTCAAAACCTGTTTAAAATGAGCACAACCCTTCACTCTCTTCTTGCACCTGAACCTTCTTCATTCTCTTAATTTTACAGAAAGCTAGAATAAAATGATTTCATACAATGAGAAAGTAAGGACGGATGGAAGCAAATGATAATGTTGGGTTTATTAGGATCAGGATGAAGGGGGCTGCAAGAGTATGATTGGGATTGTAAGGATAATTAGATTTCTTCTTTTTTGCAGATAATGTGGTCTTTATAGGAAAACAATTTGATAAAATGCCCCAAAAAGAATACGTGATATTATCATATATGAAGATTGTTATACATTGCAAAGATTATTGATTTCGGGTTCTTTCTCCACAACCTAATTCTTTGATGACGGATGTCAAGAGCAATGCACTTCATCCAAAATGTTGAAGGGAAAGAGAAATAGAGGAATCAGCAGAAGGAGAAAGAAGGGAAGAAGACACTGTGGAGAGGTTGAGAAGGCTGATTATGTACCTTTCTAACTTTTTAATTATGCACTAACCCAACCACAGTTGGCCATTTGGATGGGAATATTAACAGGAATCGTTTGGTGAAACTCAAAATGATTTGGGGGCATATATAGCAATTGTGAAAATTTGTGGGACAAGTATTTCAATATTGAAAGATTTAAGGCACCAATATCTTAAAAACTTTTTTAATATATGTTTGCCTGGTATCAAAACCTGTTAAGAAATTGGCTGGATGGCATAATCATGACTTTTATGCTGTGGATGCTCCTTGGTTCTATGGTGACATTTATGCTGGTTGTCATAATCATATGACTTCTATCCTGAAGGAAATAAAAGCTAAGAATTCTGTCTATGATACTTTTGAGGTTGATGCATGCCAATGGAAGCCATTAGGAAATTTGCCACCTTGAACAAGTCAGAGAAGATGCGATGCATTTTGTTAGGTTTAAGGTTGTTGCATGTCAAAATGCAGTTAGCAGGATTTGTTTAGCACTCACTTTACCATGATTGCCTAAATCATCAACCTTGGTCTGCCCATGCTGCCCCTTAACTTAAGTTGTAGGAGTCAGACGATGGGTATGAACCCTCGGAGGAGTCAACCTAGAGGTGCTATTATGAAGAGGGCTATTAATAAGGGCCAGCTGTAGCTTATGATAATGGATGGTTATAAACCCACGAGGGAGTCAACCTAAAGGTGATATTATGAAGATGGCTCTTGATAAGGACCAGCTGTAGCTTTTGATAATGACTAGGTTATCGCCCTTAAGATTCGAAGACATGTGCTTACCACAGTGCATCGTTACCATTCATTTTCAACTAAACTGCTGGAAGCTTGTTCAAAAATGTGTGTTCTTTTGTTAGCATTGATAATCAACTGAGGATTTGTGGGTTACAGAGGAGCTGGAGGTAGTGGCATCGCAGAAGAGTGCCTAAAAATTATGTGTGTGTTGTGTTCTCGGCGGGTGCGCTTTCAAATAAAAACCTTGTAAATTTGGAAGTTTGTTTCACTTGCGTAGAGTGCTCAAAATATTGTTAAAATGACGTAAAGCACAACAATTAAGACTATGGACAAAAGTATGTTGTATGCAATTTAAGGTGAATTTCTGAGTGCATATGATGCGGACCATGCTGATCGATCCAAGCGGATCGTATCAGCATACCTGTACCCTAGTTTTTCTTAAGTATGTGCAGTACTTTATTTTTCTTATTTTAAATAAAACTTTAAGAGAGTTGATTGAATCTTGAGATCTGTTTCAACATTTTGCTTGAAATGGGACATGAAATTTCTATCTTATGGTTTCATTTGCAGAAAAAAGCATGATGTTTGTCTTTTTAAATAAATGATGTAATCCAAAAATCAATACCTCTATGGTTATTTCAGCCGAGTAATTATCAAGCAGCATGGATGTAAACCAGTGTTACCTGAAGACGCTAAACCCCTCACGATTCACGGCCGGATCACACATTTCTAATTGTGACACCATAACGATTTGGAAGGGTAAAATCAACATTTCGAATTTTTAATAACTTTTTAGATTAAATTAAAGACCATTTTCCAGCATGATTAGTGTCTTTGCTAAATTTTATAATGCAAATGTTATGTGTGAATATATGTCCGTAAATGTGTAATGAAATATCATAAAAATTTATTTCGTCTTGCTAATAATGTAGCGTGTTCTTAGTAAGCATTCAACGAAGGCGCATGATGTTTTGTGCTCGCAACATTGTACATACTGTCTTTCGTTCCGCTTATCGAAGCCATCTACATTCTTGGTAACCACGATGTAAACATGAAGCAGATCATGGACTAGTTGAATGGACTTCTCAACTGTCCTTTTGTCTATTTAGGGATTAGGATTTGTTTCCATGCAGTGTACATGACTTTCTTTAGTTTTCAGTTTTGATTCTGTTCTCGTGATGTGTACTTGTGGTTCCTTTCTGATTTATTTCGAGGACTACATGGTCCTTGATGATTTCGTATGTCACCTTTTTGTGTATGTATCATTTTGGCTGGTGTATCGAAATTGTTGCAGTGTTTTTGACTTGTCGTTATCCTCATGTTTCCCAAGACGTTAAGTTTTGGATTCTCATGTATATTTTGGGTTTTAGTTTCCTTATTTTACCTTTACTTTTAAACAAGAAATGGCAAACAGAGAATTTGAAATGCTCTCTCTTTCCATCCCAAAACATTTAAGTATCTCTTAAGATCCCTTTTTAATCTGTGATAAACCATGAAATTTGGTAGTAACTATTCTCACTATATTACGATTTATCCAAATCCACATGACTTCACAATGTCTCGATGTTACTGTTCGGGCCTAGTTTGGCAACATGGTTTAGTTTTAGAAATTGGGGTTTGGTGAAGTTTGAGGCCTGAAGTGAACTTCCTCAAAAGATAGCTTATAAGGTAACCAAAATAATGGTTTTCTATTTAAAGGGAGTAGAGCCGGCCCTAAATGTTATGCGAAAATTGTGAGGGTTATTTTATTCATTCCCTTAGATTAATTGTATTAGGATTTGGCTTTTCCCCCTAGGTTAATAATCGTCTTCTAGTCATTAGCTAGCGAGTAGATTTATTGTATTAGTGTTTCTTTTTAATTTTAGATATGAAATTCCAATAAAAATCCCATTTTTATCATCAAATCCCTAGCGCAACGCATCAATCTGGAATATTCAGATCCAGATCTGGAATTTTCAGATCCAAATCTAAAGGCGGCGGCTGTCGGCGATCCAGATCTGGAATCTCCAGATCCAGATCTGAAATCTTCTCCAGATCCAGATCTGGAATTTTCAGATCCAATTCTAAAGGCGGCGGCTGTCGGTGATGCAGATCCGGAATTATCAGATCCAGATCTGGAATTTTCAGATCCAAATCTAAAGGCGGCGGCTGTCGGCGATGCAGATCCGGAATTATCAGATCCAGATCTGGAATTATCAGATCCAGATCTGGAATTTTCAGATTCAAATCTGAAGGCGACGTCTATCAGTGATCCAGATCTGGAATCTTCAGATTCAGATCCAGAGCATTTGTGGGGGCCCGATGACGCCTTGTGGATCCCACCTTGGCCCGACGATAGTTTTCCAAACGTCTTTGAAAGCAGTGGGGACCAATCCCATCTGTTTGACCCGGGAGGGGGCTTGCAATCGACCTGGCGGAATGGTGGACCCACGGACTTCAAGCACCACCTTGAGGACAAGGTGGGTTTTCAGTGGCGTAGTAGTGATGCGGCTGATTTTTGGGTAGAGGGGTATTTGAGTAAAATAACAAATAGTGGAGTTTTCTATTTAAAGGGAGTAGAGCCGGCCCTAAATGTTATGCGAAAATTGTGAGAGTTATTTTATTCATTCCCTTAGATTAATTGTATTAGGATTTGGCTTTTCTCCCTCGGTTAATAATCGTCTTCTAGTCATTAGCTAGCGAGTAGATTTATTGTATTAGGGTTTCTTTTTAATTCTAGATCTGAAATTCCAATAAAAATCCCCTTTTTATCATCAAATCCCTAGCGAAACGCATCAGGTAACCAAAATAATGGTTCTGAAATTGAGTGTTTGAAGCCTTTAAACCTTATGAAACAGGGGTTTGTAAAAATCCTATCAGATTGGATATTTACAAACCGTAAGAAACTGAGAATTTGAATGAATACAGACCTGGTTTCCTTTTAACTTAGAGGAAACCTCAGTTTAATAAACACAGTGGCCAAAATAGGACTCGGAGAATCGTATCAGAGACCGAACTGCGGTATCTTGCGAGGGGCGCCTCATATGAGTGGTTAAGACAGGACTTTAAACGCAATCTAGAGCCCCTACGAAGGTTCAGCTAGAATCTCCTGAAGCAATCTGGTCCCCCCCTATCTTTAAAATGAGATATCCTACCTCTAATGACAAAATTATGTTACATGTTGTTTTGGTTAGGTCATTCTAGTGACCTTTTTGTTTATTTGGAGGGTTCCATTTAGTTAATCACGCCGCTGATGTAAAGTATAGATCACTTTCTTGTATAGTATTTTATAGTTAGTACATGCTTTCACTAATCTATGTATTGTAATTTTCTTTTATTATTACATTACTTTTATTGGCAGCATGATCTTCTGAATTCTTTCTACAGGAAAAACAACCATTTGAGCGAATTGAAGTGTCTAGAGCACAGGCTCTTGAATTGTTCTCTGAAAATAAATTTAAGGCAAGTTCTACTGTTTGCCTTTCGGGATTTGTAACTCATTTTGCATATGTTTCTTTAAAGCATATATCAATATCCTTGGAGGATATAATTAACTTTTCTAGAAAAAGGGTATTAGTGTATCTGCATTGTTGGATACCAATCTTCCACCATTTCAAATGTATTGATTGCTTTTAGAAATAGTTGGTGCAGTCCTGCAGACCCATATTCAGACTAACTATATTACTATAGGACTTAATTTTATGCAGGTTGAAATCATTAATGAGTTGCCTGAGGATAAGACAATCACTGTTTACAGATGTGGCCCTTTAGTTGATCTTTGTCGTGGTCCGCACATCCCAAATACATCTTTTGTGAAAGCGTTTACCTGTTTGAAGGTGATTGTCTTTTTGTGTTAAAATAGTTATAAAGAAATTACTTGCTAATGGTAGTAAAATCTGCTTATTCAGGCTTCCGCATCGTATTGGAGGGGGAAATCAGATAGGGAGAGCCTGCAAAGAGTTTATGGAATTTCGTTTCCAGAGGCTAAGAGCCTCAAGGTAGAAAAGCATTTCATTTTCATTCTCTTATGCTGGGTGTTTTGAACCTGGCATCATGTATTTCTTCATTCTCTTATGGAATTGCTGTGTTCTTATTTTATAAGCTGATGCTGCAGCTTCCTCTTAAATTCTTCCATATTCATGAGGTCTTATGCATGCTTATTAGAATGATTTGTGCCTTGCATGCATAATTCGAGCTGGGTTTTGCAATTGTTATATTTATGTGGGACTTGATTATCTAAACTGTGCCTTTTGACAAGCTTTTTATGCTAAAATAAGGCCTATTTCAGGTAGCATCAAGGCCTTATATTGTAAGTGTGTTGTTTTAGGCTTGGAATGAGAACAAAAGTTTACCTTAAAATATTTCAATTCCAGGTTCGGCTGTTGTTATCGTACGCATAGAATTGTCTGGTACTCAATGCTTTGGAATTTACTAATTGGTTGGACAAAACGGTGTGGTTAAAGCTCTGTTATTAGTGTTGGTATATGTTTCAGTGTTTCTGAAAAGAGAGTGATTTAGATGGGTTCGTGCAGAGTGTGTTAAACTACTGGTATTGGTTATGTTTAAAATGCTTGACAAATGTATGTGACATATATTGTCCATTTTTTTAGTCATTTACTATATATATATGGGTGCTTAACCTTGGTGTATTGTAAAGAAAAAAGAGACAAGATACTTCTATTAGAGTGCAGAGACATAACCCTCCAAATTACTCTAGAGTCGAAACTAATATTAATAGACGAGTGTCCTCAACTTTTTCTATCTTTGTAAAGTCATGCATAAAAATGACTCTGATCATCAATTTATTATTGATATTTATAAGGTAAACCAAGATTCTGCAGATCTGCAGATACGCGACTATGTTTCAACTTTGTGGATTGTCTTTTTGGAGTTCTTTTGTGATATATTATTAAAGAACCTAGATCACATTTGATAAGGAAAATGAATGCTTATTTGGAATTGGCGAATGTTGTAACTACACATCTTAATGCCTGAAGTTGTAAATAACCATGTTATTGTATTCAGGCATGTGCCACTCCTATAGCACCAAAAACCCACCATATTGATAGGAACATAGTGGACGATCTAAAATGGGTTAATACATATACTCCACTGTACTACCATAGTGACAAGCTTGTGATTCTGTATTTGCATGATAAGCTATCTCTTCAGTACCTGAAATTGAGGTGGCTGTTTTAATGCTATGTGTTCTTACCTATTACATGAACTTGATGTTGCTGCTTGCCTGCTCTGTGATCTTATCTATGCATCTGGTTGATCTCATCTGTGAAAGACCTTTAGCAGCACCATTTTTTCCTGAACTTATGGTTTGTTTGCTCAGGAAAATCTGAGTGTGTGGTTCATTTACTGTTCTCCACAAGAACAACTTTGTTTTAGCAGTCATACTGCGAAGTTTCTGAGGCTAATTCCTTTTATAGCTTAGATCATTTTAGTGAACTTTTTTGATTTGAAATGATATTAGCTGTACTTCTTTGGCATATACAGGATGCCTAGCTAATCCTTCATACAAATGAGTTGTCAAGTTTGTTGTCACTCAGAAAACATCTAAATATTTTTTGGCACAGCGGAGTGCTCTTTTTATGCATGCAATTACCGCTCGCTATTTTTTCTTTGTTTGTACCTTTTTTGTTTGGGAAGCATATTATTTGTACATTTCAGCGGAGTGCTCTCAAATGTTTCACTGGTACTCATTTCTGTTATTATTTAGTACAGTTACTGCGGACATCCAACCTAGTGTTGGTTAGATTTTCATTGCTACCCTCTTCTGTATTTGTTACAACTACCTGATGCCACCAACCTTCATGTTTTCAACGTAGTCTGGCTTTCTGTATCTTTCATGGTTTATTATACGTCACAGCTGGCGGATTTATTTATTTTTAAGATGTCATCACTGCTATGCTATTTTATCTTCTCTCATTGACGTTTTAAGGGAACATATTCGAAACAATTTGATTTTATGGGCACATTTTTGACATTTACTTTGCAGGAATATGAAACAATGATAAAGGAAGCAAAGAAATATGATCACAGGATATTGGGACAGAATCAAGAATTGTTCTTTTTTCACGACCTCAGGTAAATAGAGGATAAATTTTATTTCTGCAACTTGCAATCTACATTCTGAAGTATTGGCCAGCAACTTGGTTTTGGTTAATCATGCAGCCCTGGAAGTTGTTTCTTCCTACCACATGGAACTAGAGTATATAATAAGTTAATGGAATTCATCCGTGGACAGTATAGAGACAGAGGTTATCACGAGGTTAATATATAACCCTTTTGATTGACTTGATAAATCAGTAAGTTTGAATCTAAACTTCTAATTATTATCATTTGCTTTGTTTTATAGGTATTGACCCCAAACATGTACAACATGAAATTATGGGAAACATCAGGGCATGCTGCCAATTACAAGGAGAACATGTTTGTTTTCGAGGTAGTGCTTTTATGATAAGTTTCTGTAGAAGGCAAATAGTTAGCATGCCTGCCCATCGTATGCTTTATATCAAATTTATGCATTATGAAGTACTGCAGAATTTCCCTAAAAAAGTACTGGCAGAATTTACATGAGCCATTTATTAGCTTTTTGGTTCATCTATTGCTATTCTTGATGTTGCCGCTAACGTTATCTCTAACCATTGTCAGGTAGAGAAGCAGGAGTTTGGACTCAAGCCAATGAATTGCCCAGGACACTGCCTAATGTTTGAGCACAGGGTACGGTCTTATAGAGGTGAGCTGCATTATATTTTTGGATCTACTCATTATTCACTATAAACACACCTCATACTTCTATATCTATTACGGTCAGAATAGTGTGAGTTTACTAGACGGTAGGCACAAACTAGTTACTGTCTATCACATTTTACAATCAATAGTTGAATTCTGATCTGCCAATAAACTATACTAAGTCCTTTTAGGTATGTGATATAGAACGTCTAATAAATTGTTTCATTGTCTCTAGATTTTTCATCTTTGACCATTTGAAGATGTTTTGCAGAGTTGCCACTTCGCCTGGCAGATTTTGGAGTTCTGCATAGGAATGAGCTTAGTGGTGCTCTCTCTGGTTTAACACGTGTTAGACGGTTTCAGCAGGTGATTATTATCTTGTCTTTAAAAATGGTTATATGCTGTCTTTGTCACTTGTCTTTTAATTTTTGTTCCCTTTAAATATGTTTTAAAATACTGAGGATTTTTATATTATTTTATGTGGTGCATAAATTTGTTTATTTTCATTTAATGAATCTCCATTTGTTCTATGCATACTAAAGTTGAAGCCTTCCGTGTTTGCAGGATGATGCTCATATATTTTGCATGGAGAGCCAGGTTAGTTTTTAGGTGATTTGATAGGAACAGCTTGATTCTATGTCGCCTCTTTATGGAAGCATTGGTAAAAGACTAAATACGCTATAAGTTGATAATTGATAACCTAGAGTTATAATCTCACGGATCTAGGGGATGAAGTTAAAACATATTAAACTTCATATGCTTACTTTTATAAGATCGCTTTGCTAAGACTTGTTATCCTGGTTTTTGGTTGTTCTGTTTTGAAGAACATACAATAACCTTTGTCAAACTACTGTCTTCACCATGTTGATGGTGGCTATAATATAATTCAGATTCCAACTAGGGCAACTTAAGGATGTTTCAATGTTTTGTATGGAACAGTAGATAAACATCTAAAATTTTTCTTTTCTGCAATTTATCGATATCTATTTTCTTGGAATCCAGCCTTTTGAATCTTTTGTAACTATTCATTAGATCAATAAGAGCTTTAGTGTGGCATGTTTGTGGCTACTCCATTACTGAATAACATTACTTCAGGATGTACTGTGATGATGTATGACTATTGTTCGGTTTTGAATATCTTAAACTGGCATTTACATATTAGCTGTTATGAAGTTGAGGGGGTTATTACACAATTTAAACTCCAAAGAAATTTCTGGGATTGTTGAGACATTGTAATTTAATCAATAATGAAACAACCAAAAATTGTCGTTCTTCTTTCCTTGAGAATTGCATATTATACAAATGTCTGTGGAGTTTTCCTTATCAAATTCACTCTTCATTTTTTTCCTTTTGCACTCACCTATTTTTAAATGCACATTTATGTTTTAGTAACATACACCTTGTGCACTGGTAATTTGGCATATGAATATCCCTCCACCTTTTAAAAAATGCACCATTTCTTTGAGTCCTGTTACACAATAATATGTAAAAGATGAGAATCATATACGTAGTTATCCATGCAAAAGTAGACTTATACCGGGTCTTCAACACTTTTTTGGAAGTAATAGAAATTTATTTGGTTGCATAGAGGTGTTCTGATTTCTAAGTGCCCTCTGTCCAGCAATGGGACAGTGGAGAAAGTTGCAGAGACAGACATCTTCAGCCAGGCTTTGGAAGTGAAAGAAATTTGTAGGGAAGTGAAGATAGTTCAAATTTCCAAATGTCATTTAATTTGGGGGGGGGGGGGGGGGGGGGGGTGGTGTTTGGCAATCTAGATGTGAAATGAAAGTGTAGAAGGCAGGGAGGGCCCCACTTCCGCAATATGATTCAAAACATATTTGCTTCTAAAAAAATGAAATAAATGAAGTTAACAAAATAATCTGACATGCCAACATTTGTTTATTTAAATATTAGCAAATATGAACTGGAATAATTATTTAATTACTAATAAATATTTTCTCTATCATCTTTTTTTAAAGTTCCACCCGCAGCTTCCGAGGTTTTATAAAGGAAGTTAAATCTGAAAGTTATCCTACATGGCAAAAGTGACTTACCCACTTCCATATCCTACTTAGTGACTCACTTCTCCACTTTCTTCCTCACTTCCTTCTAGCCAAACACGCCCTTAGCTGCAGCAGTATAGTGGATAAAGCTGCAGGGACAGATCTAAGGCAATAGATTTTCTATGATCGTTTATTGGTAAAACAGTTGTAGTTTTCATCACCTTGCCAGTTCAGGCTACATCCAGGCTATCATATCAGCTTAAGTCTTTTATATTGCTTCAAAAATGAATATTATGATCAACCATGGATGTTTGTTAGGTGTTCTACAAAAGGGGGTTTTTATTTAAAAAATCCAAAAGCTAGATACTATATTTTAGGCTTATAAAGGCATTTGGATTATTGTCTTTGATTATTTGTGATGTGATATGAAAGTTGATAATAATCTGCTTTCCGTCTGTAATTTCTTACCAGAGAACAAGTTTCAGCATATCAGAGTCCTTGGTAACAAAATGCACATGGGAATGTAAGCATTTGAGAAGCTTCCGTGGCAGCAGAAAGCTGGAAATATATAAGAAAAGCAACAGAAACTGCTTGGCAGTACAGGAGAACATGTCGATGTCAATGGTACCAATAGCCACTAAAAAAGTAAATGGAGTAGGAAGTAGACCATGTCAAATGAACTCATCGGACATCAACATAAAGATCTAATATTGTAAAAAACACTATACAGAATTTATTGTACTATCAATTACCACATTTGCCACATATGTGGTTGCATATCTGCCGGTGCTGATGGGGAGGACAAGTATAAGAATACCAGAAAGGAAGATGACGAATAAAAGGAAAAAAAGAAGGCAATGGAGAGAAGCCGCCACTACCATCGTGGCTGTCAAACGGGTGAGGGGAGGTCGAGATAAATTAGGCTTATGAATGACTGTTGGATCAGATTGGACCGTTCCAAGTCATTGTTTTAAAAAGTGGTAGGTGCGGAACGGGGCGCTGGATCCACCACCTAGCTCCTCACTAGTGGGGGAGAATGAAGAAGAAAATACACACATGCATGACCCGTCTAGCACCTCGCTACTGGGGGGTAATGAAGAAGAAAATACACGCATGCATGGCCCTTATAGCGCCTCCGTACTAATGCAGCCGGGGAAAGAACACACACGTGCATACGTCAATAAAAAAACTCTATTAGGATCCTGTAGGGTTATTCTATTCTTCTAAATAAATGTATTCTGCACCTCTTAAGCATCCAAAGAGGATGCCGTATAGGTGGGAGTGCAATGGGTCAGTTTTGGATCAGGTATCTTCTGCTCCAACCCCAGCAAGCTTTAAGGATATCGATACCTGATCCAAACCTAATAAGCATTTTGTATCCAAAACATATCTACTTTGTTCGGATACGGATCAGGTTTCGAATATTTATCTGATATGTTAACCATGTTTGCTGATGAACGAACAAGTACTATAGAAACAAAACAATCATTGCTTCAATTTATACAAATTTTAACCATGATTGCTGATGAAAGAGCAAGTACCATAGAAACAAAACAATTTTTTCTTCAATTTATACAACTAACAAAGAAGGTGTGTTATTAAAGGAAGGCCTACACTTTCCATTCATTGTGAGTTCATAGTCCGATTAACGAAAGAAAATATAACTTACATTTCATAACTTACAATGAGTTTCTCATTGTTACGATCTACTTAGAAAAGAACAGATTAACAAATGGTACCGAAGCAACATTGAATTTTTTCAGCGTGATGCCAAAGCATACCCAAGAGAACTGTTTGCTGATTTTTGACCAACACAATGCACATGTTTTAAATTTTGGGTCAGGTTATTGGGTAGGTGGGTTAGGATACACATATATCCAAATTCAAACATGATAAGATTTTGAATGAGATTTTAAAATCCAAACCCTATCCTAAATTCATATTGGATTGGAAATTACTATCCATACTGAGTTATTTGGGTCAGGTTACTTGCCTTGATTGCCACCCCTACACATAACGTACCAGCTTTGGGCCAGTGTGACATAACCATTGACATTCTGGGCACTGAAGCAATCCATGTTCCTAATAACCTTTTGCTTTATTGCTTTTTTAGCCGCTCGCGATTGTCCTTTTTGTATTATCTTCTCTTTTGTATGGTGTTTGGTATTCAATGAAAGTGGCATTGTATCTCACCTACTACAATATTAAATCATTGTAGTCACAGCTGGTCTTTATGCCGAGCTGATCAAACATTCATGTGGAAGTATCTAACAAAAAAATTTCTTGATATTGTTATCCTTTTTTGATATCAGACCACCAATTTATCTCTTATATATTTTCCACTTTGCAGATCAAAGATGAGGTCAAGGGTGTCCTGGATTTCATTAGCTATGTCTACGGTATATTTGGCTTTACATTTGAGTTGGAATTATCAACGGTATGTATATTTCCATTTAAAACTTTTACCGCCTCTCTTATGCCAGGAGAAATATCGAAATTTGTTTATCTTTCTTGGTTCATGCTATGATCTCTCTTTCTTATTCTATTAAACCTTACAATACAATAAACATCTTATGCAATCATCATTAACATAAGTAAATTGTCTGACAAATGAACATCCATATTGTAGCCACACAGTTCTTTGAGCACTCCTTTGGTTTGTGTGTGTTAAAGGAACAAATAAATTTCACTTATCTTTTAGTATCTTGTGTTACTTTATGCTGGGTCTCGGTATTATGTTGTTATAAAGTGATAATGAGTTGTTCTGAATGGGAGTTTCCTTAATAAGTTTTCGCCATGCAATGTTTGAAAACTTGTGTTTGGTGTTTCTTGAAAAAATTGATTTTTTTCATGGTTTTGCTCGTTTGATAGGTTTTGTTTTGAGTTTTGGTTTCAATGAGCTTTTTGGTATGTATTTATACAGTCACATACTATATATATATAAGGATTTGCATGTGCGACCAGGCCTCACCAAACATTTGATGCTGTCAATAAAAAAATTTAAAAATTCGTTGTGTTGGATTTGATGTACATATTATAAAACCCTAAAATACAAAAATTGATGTGAAACTTAGGAGATTTGACACTCGATCAAGCCCCAACAAAAATTCTATCGTTATACACACACACACACACACATTAACAAAAGATCAAGCCCCAACCAACCATTATACACACACACACACACACACACACACAATGGCTTAATTGAGGGTCAAATAGCATCCGATTTTTCTCAAATTTTGTATATTGATTTTAGAACATATAGATCACATCCAAAAAAATTTCTTTCCAAGTTTTTTGAGACCAGCCGTACCCCGTGTTTATTACGGATTTGCTTCATTTGAATATATATATATATATTCATATATATATATATAGGAATATGGAGGTGTGCTGACAACACAGAAAAAAATTCCTGCGCTGTCAGCGTTTCGGAGGGTTAAAACAATTTTTTTAAATTTTTTTTTTGCAGTGTGTTCTACAACTTGTTACTAGCTCCCCACCAAGTTTCAAGTCGATCCAACACCGTGTTTGAGCCTTCATGCATCCATTTCAAAAACGTTGCGCTTACAGTTCAGAATTCTGAAGCGGTTTTTTTGATACGCATGAACGGATGTTCAAATGGTGTTGGATTGGCTTGAAATTTGGTGGGAAGCTAGTTAACAAGTTGTAAAAGACATTGCAATTTTTTTTTAAAAAACATGTTTTTGAGGTCCTATATCGCTGACAGTGCATGAAAGAATTCCTGCACTGTCAGCACATATACATATTCCTCATATATATAATGTTGACTAAGATCTATACGGATGGATCAAACTTGCGGATCCATCCAAAAAATTCGGTAATCTAAATGGCAAAATTCTCCCTTGGATATGAACTAACATGTCTAATCTACTTACAATTAAAAGTTTAAATGATTTGAACATATTTTACCCATGCATCAATTGGTTACAAAATCAACGTTTTTGTAATCATCGTAAAATCGAGTAATTTGTAACTTGTAAAACATGTCCAAATTATTTGAAATTTTTTTAAGGTCGTGTAGACATAATAGATCACATCCAAATTTTTTTCATTTAAGTTACCTAATTTTAAATTTAACTTGGATGGATCCGTAAGTTTGGTCCAGCCTAATGGATCCTAGTCAATCCACACTTACGTATATGCACCCACATATCTATACACATTAATTTGATTTTTTTAATTTTTTAAACAAGCTGTGGTTTTTAAAATGTTAAATGATAAAACTTTTTTAGAGTAAGACGATATATTTAATCTATATACTATTTTCGTAATAAATTTTGGACATTAATTGCTTTTCTTTTATGGCAAGATTTCATTTATTAGAAAATGTTTTAAAATATAACAATTTTCTATGTGAAATCAAAAAATGTAAGTATTGCAAAATTGTTAAGATTGTCTGTTAATATCATGGCAAATGCTAATACATTTTCTAAAGAAAAATAAAATATATCAAAATTCTAATCTTCACATTTTTAATATTACTTTTTGCTAATGTTCCTTAGCTCTTTTTAAGTATTTACTCTTTATCTTTGACGAAAAGTCAACCCACAAACCAGATACTCTCACACTTCTATCCCTTTCAAAAAAAGTTAATATAAAAATAAGAAAAGAAATCTTCAACTCATGTGCTGAAACTTGAACCCCAAACCACACCCACCTCAGAGTCAAAACAGCACCTCACTCCTCGGTAGTCACATGATGCACCCCACTTGCCTTAAAACTTGAAAAAAACACACTCTCTCGTTAGTCATCAGCTATACATTTGCCTCACCCAAAGCTCATCAAAACTCCCAACCTTAACCCAATGAACCCATTGGCCTTCCTCAAGAAAAAAACAATTAAAAATAAATAAAAGCACCCACTGTCCTTGCTATATCCTGCAAATACTCTACCCCTCTCTATTAACCTAACAAGTTACAACCTCTCAAAGTCCTCAATTCCAACCCATTGAACCATCGGCCTTCCTCCCAACAAAAACTTAAATGGAAATAAAGCCAGCAGCCTCACGACATGCTCTACCCCTAAACATCTTTAATAATAGAAGGATATGAAGTTTCCAATTATTCCGGTGTTGATTTTTCTCAAAGAGTCATATCTGATGCTTTGAAACCTGTTACATCTGCAAATCCATCCGATCTTACTAGAAAATTGAATTGTCAGTATCAACCATCTCCTTTAAGTCCCAAATTTTGTTCCAACACACCCCCACCCCCTTTCAATTTCATGCAAAACTCATGAAACCAACAAATGAAAATTAAAAACTGAACGAAACTAATGATTTCAACCGAAACACATTGAAACATATACGTAACTGTTGTTTCATACCGCTTAGGTCCAAAACCGAAACAAAACTGTCAAAACCGCACTCCTTACCCGATGCCTAACTTTGTTTCTTTTTGTTAGTATATTATGCATCTCTATTTTTCGCCCAAGATTTTTATTCAGAAACTAATCAAGGCATTGATAAATTGCCATATACTAAAATCTAATTTTAGTCCTGCTTATCGTGATAAGTTTTTTGAATAATAATGGCAGTTAACTATTCCTGTTCAGCTTGTTCACCAAGTCCTTATTGTTTTACAATACGACACTCAAGGGTTGATGTTCAGCAGACCAATATTACAAGAAAATTGAAATTATGTTGCTTTGTAGTAATGTGTATAAAATTGATTGCTTCGAATATCATCTGGAATACTCTCAATCTGATCCTAATCCCCTTATGTAGGAAGAAAGGTTGATGTTTCTTGGTATCGATACTTTCTATTATTGGGTGTAAAATTTTAAATGTTATCAGAAATTCTACAGTGGATCATATCGAAGTCATGTTTCCTCAAGATGTTTTTCTCCATGTTTGATATCTTACGTTTTTTGTGTGGTGCCGCACCGCCCGCGCGGGGGGGGGGGGGGGGGGGGGTGGGCAATTGTGTGTGTACGTGATCAGAATATTCCTAGTAATATAACATTCATTATAGTTTGGAACTTGCTTAAGTCAGCTCACGATGCATTTCGTCTAATATTTGATTTCAAAACCTTATACTCTGTAATAGATGGCTGACATGGAGCTTATATTCATAATGTATTTACTCATTTCTTCTATATCATTGGAGGTTGACATGGAGCTTTTTGATGATAACTTTTTTTTCTCGATGACCCTCAGTGACATATTGATTAAATTTACTCAGGTTGAAGTTAGTTTTTATTCACTATGTGCCACTAAACTTGTCACTCTATTCTTCTAAAGTCCAAAGCATTAGCCCCTTGGCCTACTGCATGGGCTTAGATGTGTTGACACGTACTAGAGATGAATGTCTTGCACATGCCAAGCCTGAAGTGCACTTTGATAATAATATTAAAACACCAATTTAACAAAATTGCACTTTGCTAATAGCAGGAGTTTCAGAGCATGCACAAATAAAAGACAAGCATACTACAAAAAGTCATAAACTTCCTAATATGCACATTCCTTTCATTGTATATCAACCTCACATATTAGTATGAGTTTGCACTTTTAAGCCTTAATCATGAACTCTTACCGGCGAAAGCTCGCCAGCAACTTAACTCCTCCCAAATCTTACCCGTATTTATAAAGGGTGAAAAAATTACAAAATGAGCTATATGCTCAATGAGTAAGACATTACTTCACTAATGAAGCAGACAAGCTATATAATTCAATGACAGTGACACATTATGTGCTAAACATATACCAGACTGAAATAATGCCATAACAGTCTTAAAGAAAAATTATGATGAAATCAACTTGTAGAAATATATATATCCTATAGTGAGGAAACATTCATGATATTAGGATACTTGGAAATGCATATTGAGTCTTGCATAGCTAGATACAAACTTTAGCGAGACTGTCATATCAGAAATCTGTCCGTAATTCATTATTCGATGGCTACAAAATTATTGCCTAAGAGCATACTAGCATGGAAATGCACGTAGTAACAATGAGATTGACCCAGGGCTGACAGCAGTAACCCAGGTTGCCCAAAGGTGGTAACAATATCAGGAAGGGGTCTGAAGGCTAGTATTAGTAACATGGCGGAAGGCCAATAATAGTTCACTCGAAACCAACTAATGGTCCAATATCTCAAAAAGCAACATATTCATAAGACTTATGATTTTAAAGCATAAAAATAGCTTCATTCCTGTATGATAAAGCAGATCCAAAACAATCTATGCATTGCGGCATTTGGAACATATTGCTCTAAAAATTTTCGAACAGCAAGGTATTTATCAGTACACATATATAAGCCATTAGAAAAACCAGTAGAAAATAAACCAAATCCCTTGTATGATCTGATCTTTATGCAAAGAAACACGATTTTATGACGAATGTATTTCATACCTAAATTAGTGAACGTGATTGAAAACATAACGTATCTTTCATTCAAAGTGGAAAGGCTTTCAAAATTCTTAGTGAAGAAAAGCCTTATCCACCTTGTTGACGACCAAGATTTTTCTTAGACACATGGTACTTAACTTAATCCATCTTTAGAAGAGTCGTGGATGGTAGCCCTTTCTTTCTTGTTTGTCAAAAACCTCATTGCTTCCTTGTAGCCTTTTCTACCAGACCTCACCTCCAACTTTCACTTGGAATGTAGGATTTGGAACCTATGACCTTCTCAAACAGCTTTGTACATTTCAGCAATTTTTTAAACCTATAAGCATTTCCATCAAGCGTTGGAATCAAGTGGGTTCTTTAAGATGCTTTGGAACTTAGAAGTTTAGCTATTAAGTTTTGGCTTATTTCATGAAAAATACTGCAAAATTTCACATCTTTTTGAGTTTAATACACCATACTTTTTTGCATGTGTTTTAATACGACATACTATTTCTTTCATGTTTAATATCCTGAACCTTTCTTTTTTTAAGTTTGATACCTTAAAAGACATTAAAGTTCCCAAATTACCTCCTCCTTCACAATATACAAACAAAACCCCTAATGGCTTGATGAAAGTAAAAGAGTGAGGCATGAAAGTGGATCATAATGGTGACAATGATGATAATAGTTGAAGATGATGGTGGTTCAGGAGAAGAGGAAAAAGGTAGAAGAAGAGAAAAGATAGTGATGACAAATAGAGGGGAGATGGGCTAGGTGAATTTCTTGTTTTGGGGTTCAGTTTGTTTAGGATTATAAAATGTAACGGAAATATATTGATGTTACAAGACAAAAATTGGATAAGAATTATATGAAAGAGTACTGTGAGGTTCATAAAATATAGAGAGAAAATGGGTTCGCTTTACTATGAGTCTATATTGGGTTAAAAAGTGAAAATGAAGAAATTGTTAGAGAAAAAAATAACATGGTGGCGGAAGAGATGAAACGGGGGATGTGGATATAAAAGGAGAAATGAAATGGAATATCTAATTTGAATAACATTAGTGTTTTTAATGAAAAAGTTAAAAAATTTGGAAGAAGAAAAAGACCGAATGGTTATTAAGTTTCAATTGGAATGTAAAAATGTCTGCCGGAGTAGCAAATATAAAAATATGAAACACTTTGGGTGTATAGTAAGTGCAAAAAATATGGAGGTATTAAACCCAAAAACATGAAAGACTTAAATGTATTTTTCACGAAATAAGCCTTAAGTTTATAAAACTAGATATTTTTCTAAAAGATTGAAACTTAAGAAAATCCTCACCAAGTCTTTATATCTAGAAATGTCTCAAATAAGCTTTGGAAGCCTATACAATTCTCCAACAAGCTTTAAAGGCTTGAAAATTTTCTCCTAATCTTTGCAAAACTAAAAGCTTCTTTACTGAGCTTGAAACTTTTAGAAGTATTTCTATCAAACTTTAGAAACCTAGGATGTTCTCTTAGAAGCTGAGCCATTTAACTTTTGTTAACCAAGTCAATTAGTAAGGACACAAGAAAAGATTTTTGATGCGGACGCACCCCCTCCGGGCCCCCCTTCGCCGACCGATGACGCGGTCCCACCCATCGTGACGTACGTGCGGCGCAGGAGGCGCGGGATCGTGACTTAGTGGGTCTAGTAGGTTAGGGGGTATTTTAGTCCTTTCAGGCTAAATTAGTAATTCCCCATTTTCTTCTATTTATTAGGGCTAGCCGCCATTGTTAGGGCTATGCTTATTTTGTTGAAGAACATCCTTAGGCATCTTGCGAAGGATCTTTAGGCTTTTTGTCCGTTCAAATAAAAGCTAGGAGATCGAGTTCGTCTCGAAAGAACTCACTTATCTTTGTTCTTCTTCGAAATTCTCAATCAAAAATCCTCTTTTTAATTTTTTCCTCTTTTAAATTCTGATTTCTATTGATTCGATCCACCGGATCGTATCAAATTGGTATCAGAGCACTACGATTCCATGGCAACGGGAACGAGGGCTTCCGTGGATGAGAAGATCCAAGGTCTACGCGACGATCTCAATCACGAGATCGAGGGTTTGAGGAAGGTGATGGAAGCTTCGCTCAAGGATCATGCACACACCCAAGAAGACATTCAATCGGAGCTTCGTATCATGAGAAGGGAGGCCGCGGAGACGGGAAGGGATCTTAAAAGTTTGAAGGAGGCCACGGCGGCGATTCCGGCGTTAATGGAGTTGTTGCAAGGTTTGACCAAGGAGAAGGCGGCGGATCGCGACATGGGGAGAGCAACGGGAGAGATCCAAGGCGATTCCGGCGTCGATTCAACAAATCAAGGACCCCCGAGCCACGGGGAATCGCATGCGGCGGCGGCGGCTACAACCCTAGCCGGCGGGCTAGGGTTTGGCGCGACAGGGCCCGGATCCTCATCCACGGGCCCTGTCGGGCCATCATGGGGGTCGACCGACCCGCCCGGCCCAGCCACGGCCTGGGCGGGTCAGGCCGGCCACCCCCGGCCTCCGGCGCCCCAATCTGGGGTCGCCGGAGGGTCGGCACCCCCTTGCGGGGGTGCCCAGGGCCAGCCGACCCCCTTTGGGGGTCGGGCAGGCCACGCGACCCCCGCCTGGGGGTCGGCAGCCCCAGGCGGGGGCGGAACAGGGGGCTCGGCCCCTGTTTGGGGCCGGGCGGGTCCGCTGGACCCCGGGCAGGGGTCAGCGGGTCCGGGCGACTTCTCCGGAGGCGCGGCGAGCACGGGGGGAGTTTTTGGCGGTGTGGCGGGGTTCGTACCCCAATCTGGAGGGCCTTTGGGGGCGACGAGAGGCGGATGGGCCTCAGGAGCGGCAATTGGGGCCCCAGCGGGCCAGTTTTGGAGAGCAGAGACCATTCCGCCTGGGCCAAGGCCCAATCGTGCACGGCCGCCAGAGTTTCCGGGGCACTACTACCAGCCCGAGGCGTGGGAGAGACCTGCATGGCCAGAGGAGCCGTACGGGGTTGACGGGGGAGGCCCGAGGGAGGCTCGGGGTGGCGAGATGGTCAGGGCGGGCGACCGTGGCGGAGATAGAGGGCAGCTAGGCGACATCAACGCAGACCGGCGGTTGATGAAGCTGAAGATGCCGACCTTTGACGGCACCGACCCTGATGGGTGGATATACCGAGCGGAGAGGTATTTCCAGGTGATGGGTCTGACGGAGCAGGAGGTCCTGAAGGCCATTGGGATTTACTTTGAGGGGAAGGCCTTGGCCTGGTACCGGTGGAAGATAGCACGGTCCCCCTTTCGGACCTGGGAGGAGTTGTCATCACTGATCGTGGACCGATTTCAGGAGACGGCAGGGGGGGATTTTTACGAGCAGCTGTCGGCCCTGAGGCAGGAGGGGACCGTGAGGGACTATGTAGAGAGGTTTGAAATGCTGAACAGCCGGGTGAAGGGGGTTACCGACGAGGTGATGATCGGGAACTTCATGAGGGGGCTGAAACCGTCCATACGAGCTGAGTTGAGGATGCAGAGCCCGGCTACCTTGGAGGACGTCCTTCGCTTAGCACATAAAGCGGAGGAGAAGCACACAGAGGAGAGGCGGATACGGGGCGCTTGGGGGGCACAGGGCTCCCGCCCCACTCCACCAGCCACAGCACCGAGACCACCTGCGGCCGTTCCCGAGGCTCGAGGAGAGGGCCGCCCAGCTACCCTGGGGCGGCGGATGACGGAGGCCGAGGTGAGAGAGAAGAGAGCCAAGGGGCTGTGCTTCCGTTGCGACGAGAAGTTCACCCCTGGGCACAGGTGTGCGAGCCGCCTGCTGCAGATCACCATGGTGCCAGACGAGGAGGGGTACGTGGTTGAGGAGGAGGAGTCTGAGGAGGAGCCACCGGTAGAGGAGGAGAAGTCTCACCTAGACTTCGCAGAGGTATCCCTGAACTCCGTGGTGGGGTTCACCCCGAACCACACCATGAAGTTGTCAGGACAGCTGGGAGACACGGCGGTGACGGTACTGATCGATAGTGGGGCCACCCACAACTTCATTTCCAGCCGAGTAGTGGAGAGACATGGGCTACAGCTGAGCACCCTGGAGAAGTTTACCGTTCTGCTAGGGACGGGGAAGATGGAGGAGAGTAAAGGGCTCTGCAAGGGTCTATGCCTGACCTTGCAGGGGGTCCAGATTATGGAGGACTTCTTGCCGTTGGAGTTGGGCAACGTGGACATCATCTTAGGGGTGCAGTGGCTGAAGAAGTTGGGGGAGATGAAGGTGAATTGGAAGCTCCTGAGGATGGAGTTCCAAGATGGGGAGAGGACCGTCGTGTTGACCGGGGACCCGACCCTTTGCTTTTCATTGGTGGCCTTCAAGGCCATCACTCGGGCGTTGCGGAACGAGGGGGAGGGGTTCCTTGTGGAGTATCAGGGGCTGACAGCGGACTGTGAGCAGCACGAGGAGGAGACCGCGGCGGAGGTCGAGCAGGTACTGGAGCAGTACCAGGAGGTCTTCCAGGACCCTCAGGGGCTACCACCATCCAGAGGACACGAGCACGCGATTGTATTGAGGGATGGGGCAGCGCCGGTGAGTGTTCGGCCGTACCGGTACCCGCATGTTCAGAAGGATGAGATAGAGAGGATGGTGCGGGAGATGCTGCAGGCTGGGATTATCCAGCCTAGTGTGAGTCCTTTTTCGAGCCCAGTCTTGCTGGTCAAGAAGAAGGACGGGAGTTGGAGATTTTGCGTTGATTACCGGGCGCTGAATAAGGAAACTGTCGCTGACAAGTTTCCTATTCCGGTAATCGACGAGCTGCTGGACGAGCTTCATGGAGCAGCGATCTTTTCGAAGATCGACTTGAGGGCCGGGTACCACCAGATTTTGATGCGGTCTGAGGATGTGCCGAAGACTGCCTTCCGCACCCACGAGGGCCATTATGAGTTCAGAGTCATGCCTTTTGGCTTGACGAATGCCCCCTCCACTTTCCAGGCCTTGATGAACAAGGTTTTCCAGCCCTACCTGCGGAGGTTCATTCTCGTGTTCTTTGACGATATCCTCGTCTACAGCAGGAGCTTGGGGGAGCACTTGGGCCATTTGGAGGTGGTCTTCCGGGAGTTGTTGGCGCAGCAGTTGTTCGCCAACCGGAAGAAGTGCAGTTTCGGCCAGGCACGGATTGAGTATCTAGGACACGTGGTGTCAGCCGAGGGTGTAGCTGCCGACAGATCGAAGATAGAGGCCATGCTGGACTGGCCCATTCCTACTACACTGCGAGCTCTCCGAGGTTTTTTGGGACTGACCGGATATTACCGGAAGTTCGTTAAGGGGTACAGCACCATAGCTTGGCCCCTTACCGAACAGCTCAAGAAGGACGGATTCCGTTGGGGGGAGGAAGCCACCAAGGCCTTTCAGGCCTTGAAGGTGGCCATGACGACCGCACCAGTTCTAGCCTTGCCAGACTTCAGCCTACCTTTCGTGGTGGAGACCGATGCGTCGGGATACGGGTTGGGAGCGGTGCTCATGCAGGAGGGACGGCCCATCGCCTATTTCAGCCACGTGTTGTCAGCTAGAGCACGACTGAAATCGGTGTATGAGCGAGAGTTGATGGCCATTGTCCTTGCGGTGGCAAAGTGGCGGCCATATCTGTTGGGTCGGGAGTTCGTGGTCAGGACGGACCAGCGGAGCCTCAAGTACCTGCTGGAGCAGCGGTTGGTTACTGAGGAGCACCAGCGTTGGTTGTCCAAGCTGGTGGGGTACCGGTTCGCTATCGAGTACAGGCCAGGGTTGGAGAACAAGGCAGCTGACGCCTTGTCTCGTCGGGAGGAGAGCGTGGATCTGAGGGCTTTATCACGACCGATGTGGCTGGACTGGGAGCCCATCTTTCAGGAGGCGGAGAGTGATGAGGAGCTGGGGCGGATCCGCGAGTTGTTGCAGCAGGGACAGGAGGGGCCGATCGGGTATTCCTTGCAGGGACGTCGACTGCTGTATCAGGGGAGGTTGGTGCTGCCGCGAGCTTCAGGCTTCATACCCGTCCTCTTTCAGGAGTTCCACGGGTCGGCGACGGGGGGACATTCCGGGGTGCAGCAGACATACCAGAGGATGGCTAGAGAGGTGTACTGGCCCGGAATGCGCAGGAGGATTGCCCAGTTAGTAGCAACTTGTGACGTCTGCCAACGTCACAAGTACATGGCCATGGCCCCGGCAGGACTCCTACAGCCGTTAGAGTTACCGGAGCGAGTATGGGAGGAGGTCACTATGGACTTCATCGACGGGCTACCACGGTCCGAGGGATATTCAGTGATCTGCGTCGTAGTGGACCGTCTGAGTAAGTATGCCCATTTTATACCCTTGAGGCATCCTTACACAGCGGTCACGGTGGCCACAGCGTTCATCCGAGAGGTGATCCGCCTGCATGGGATCCCGGGGTCTATAGTGTCCGACAGGGATCAAGTGTTTTTGAGCGGGTTCTGGCGGGAGCTCTTCAGGGTACAGGGCACGGTCCTAAAGAGGAGCACGGCATACCACCCGCAGACAGACGGGCAGACCGAGGTGGTGAACAGATCCATAGAGACTTATCTGCGGTGCTTCGCCTCGGATAAGCCCCGACAGTGGTACAGGTGGTTGGCATGGGCGGAGTATTGGTACAACACCTCGTACCACTCTGCCGCGGGGACGACTCCCTTTCGGATCCTGTATGGGCGAGACCCACCGTCCTTGCTCCGATTTGGCGACAGGCAGACACCGGTGTCGCAGGTAGAGGCTTACATGGGGGACAGGGATGCGATGTTGGAGGAGCTCCGGCGACACCTATTGAGGGCACAGCAGGTTATGAAGGCCCGGGCAGACGGGCATCGGAGGGAGGTCCATTTTCAGGAGGGCGACATGGTGTACCTCAAGCTGCGACCCTATAGGCAGAAGACATTAGCTCGGAGGCAGAATGAGAAGTTAGCTGCTCGCTACTACGGTTCCTACCAGATTGCAGCCAAGATTGGGAAGGTGGCGTATCGTTTACACCTGCCTCCTTCCTCGAGGATACATCCGGTGTTCCATGTGTCGCAGCTACGGAGGGCGATTGGAGACCAGTCAGCGACGTCGACGCTGCCACCTTCACTGACGGAGGACATGGAGGTATTGTTGGAGCCATTGGATGTGCGGGCAGTTCGACAGGGTCCAGGACGGCGCAGAGAGGTGCTGATTTATTGGGTGGGCCTGCCAGATTGTGATGCCACGTGGGAGGCGTATGACGTGGTTCGGGAGCAGTTTCCAGATTTCCACCTTGAGGACAAGATGGCTCTTTTAGGGGGGGTATTGATGCGGACGCACCCCCTCCGGGCCCCCCTTCACCGACCGATGACGCGGTCCCACCCATCGTGACGTACGTGCGGCGCAGGAGGCGCGGGATCGTGACTTAGTGGGTCTAGTAGGTTAGGGGGTATTTTAGTCCTTTCAGGCTAAATTAGTAATTCCCCATTTTCTTCTATTTATTAGGGCTAGCCGCCATTGTTAGGGCTATGCTTATTTTGTTGAAGAACATCCTTAGGCATCTTGCGAAGGATCTTTAGGCTTTTTGTCCGTTCAAATAAAAGCTAGGAGATCGTGTTCGTCTCGAAAGAACTCACTTATCTTTGTTCTTCTTGGAAATTCTCAATCAAAAATCCTCTTTTTAATTTTTTCCTCTTTTAAATTCTGTAATATATATATATATATAGAATTTAATGTAGAAAAGGTGGCACCTGATCCATTGGATCAGGTGCTTAGACACAAAAAAGGTGGGAAGTACAAGCCCCCACATGGGCTTGTACTCGTAAGGCCCCACCTTTTTGTGTCTTGCACCCGATCCAATGGATCAGGTGCCATCTGCTCTATATTAATCCCATATATATATATATATATATATATATATAAATGAGAACATTTCGCACGGTGCGAAAATGTTTTTATGTTTTCGCATATGGGTTTTTTCGCATATATATATATATATATATATATATATATATATATATATATGGAGAGAGGAAAATGATAAAATAAGATGGTAAGCTTACAATGCTATCGTAAGCTAGCCTAATATGCATTTCAAATCAAACATCAGAACCATTCATCTTGAGCTATCCATACAGATCTGTATGTATCAAAAAATTTGTTGTATGAAGCTTTGTTATCAAATGCATTAAGTGCTCATCAGATGAACAACTTTCAAGTTGCTTGTAAATGTAACAAAACTGAAATAGGCTGATCTATATGTTTAGGGTTCCAAGTAGCTATTTTAGGGTATAGATTGGTTCATCAGTTCTTCAAGATGAATGGTATCGATTGTTAATTGGTGTTACCGATTGAGCTAGTTTAAAATAAAGATCTTACCTCATAATCGCATCATAACATTATTCAGTGTATTTGTATAAACAAATAGAGAAATATGGGTGTTAGCTACCTAAGGAGGAATTCCATCCTCTATGATCGTCAAAAGGCCACTCTATTATTTTGTAGATGAATGATATAGTTTATTTTAATTGTCATATTCTAAAATTTCCAATGCATCGAGGAACTAATGAATCACAAGTGTTTTGCTTGTTGATATAGTTGTTGCAAATCTAACAGTTATGCATGTTTTGGGCATCTGCTACACAAATCTAACAGTTATGTAGTTTGCTAGCTCTTTTTTGGTGTAAGTGTGTTTATCACTATGAAGATCCTGATCATCTTAGACAATAATGAAAGTTAGACTTTTTTAAACATGCCCATAGGATGAAATTCCTCATTGTGTAGCAGATGCCCAAACATACATACTTATATATATGTGGAATAGGTAGCCGTGTCAGCTATGCATGTGCACAAAAAACCATACAAGTTGTACACATTCTAAAAGCCCCAAAACTCAAATATGGGTGAACACTAGGGGCATTTGACCCTTGATCCACATGTTGCAAAAAGTTCTATTTTCTGAAATTGTTGACTCTGCAAGGATTAGATTAAGGGTCAAATAGCATTGGATTCACTTTATTTTTTGTATTGATCATCCATGAAGTGTAAACAAACCTATAAAAAATAAGGAAAAATGGGGTTTTGTGCACGTGCACAGGTAATTTAGTTGTGCATGTGGACCCATTGTTTCACATATATAAAGCAATATAAGCATCAGCTAGCCTAGGAAGAAAACCCTCATGGACGGTCATCAAAACTACATTATACTTTTTTGGATTATCGGTATCATTCATTTTATTCTTCACATTAAAACCCAAAATAACAAATATCTAGTGAAACGAATAGATTTTGCTCATTTATCCACTTGTTGCAAATTTAACAGTTTTGCAATATTAGAATTTTTTGCAACAGATAGGTGAGTGAGCAAAACATCCCGGTTTCACTAGATATTTGGATCTTTGATGTATAGGAAGTTTAGAATATAAATATCAAAATTAATGATGCTGATCACCCAAAAATAGGTGAAGAGTGGATTTTTTAATGAGCAAAAGACGGTTCTCTTCAAATAGGTTAATTTTTTTTTCCATTTTCTCTTCTATATATAATAAAGTATATGAGCTGAAGCTAGAGTATGGCGCATGTATGGAATCTTCTACACCTGACCTTAAGAACTGAATTATTTTCTTATTCTCTTAAAATCGGCATCGTTTATGTTGATCTACAAATGTTAAAACAGGCGTAAATCAAAAAAATATCTTGGTTTTTATGTTCTTTACGTATGCATGTTATTATTACCAATTAAACAGGTTTATGATAACAAAACATTTTCTTATGCCTAGAGTTGCAAGAAAATAGCTTGGCGTTCACTCAATTTATATTGCATTTTTATTACAAAATGCAAACATCAACATGAATAGTGTAGATCATCAAAGAAAGGAAAACTTGGATTTTTTGAGGCAAGATGTATGGAATTTCCTACATCGGTTGCTCAACTACCTTAACACACACATATATACAAAAAATGTATATAAAAATGTATATGTGCTACCAGACACCCATAGACACCAATATATATTGTTTATTATTTTTTAATGAATTTTTTAATAGTGATTTACACATCTTGGATGATCATATACTAAAAATCAAGTAAACCAAACTCTAGTTGACCTTCGATCTAATTGTTACAAATTCAACAGTTATGGAACAATAGTATTTTTTTGTAATGAGCAGATCGAGGGTCAAATCCCCTTAGGATGCACCCATATTTGGGTATTTATGTTAGAATGTGTTCAATAACCCCAAACAAAAAATTGGAAATTTTTAAAAATAGTGCTAAAAGTACATAATATAATAATAATAATGGGTATCATATGCCATATGAGCTAAGGTTGCATATGTGGTCTCGAAAACACAGTTGATGCTATCACCACACACACAGTTGAGCATGCTTTGATATGGTTAATTAATAAAAGGTAATCGAAGGGCAAGTTGATTTCTGCTTTGGTGGCAAACGGTTACTCTCCATGAGCATGGTGATGCCATATTCCATAATAGACTTAGCTCATGGAAAGAAGTTTTTGTTGTCTTACCATTTCTTCCCTTACCTTCAATATTTAGTCGAGTAGTGGTTGCAACAGAAATTGCTATATGTCTTTCTGGATTAAGGTCATCAGTTCTTATTTTGAACTATATTGATCAAATTCTTATTCGGCAATGTAGAGACCAGAGAAATACTTGGGAGATAAAGAAACATGGGAAAAGGCTGAAGCTGCTCTAACAGAAGCTCTGAACGAGTCTGGGAAACCATGGCAGGTATATTTATTCTGGTATTCTTTATGCTCTTAGTATCGATTTCTTTATTTACAAGAAAGTCATTTCCTAGTTGTTCCTTGTATTGGTTGCTGAAAAGATCTCTGAGCCTCTTCTAAGTAATTGGCATGTGAATAAATTTGGCTAATTTTTTTATTTTACAGGGTTTTATGGAATGAGCTTACACAACATTTTATACGTTATTACGTTTTGTTGTATACTTACTGTGTAGGTCTCTCCATAGTTAGAAAAGAGTCTGTAATCATCTTTTGTTGTATACTTCCTAATTATTTCCTGCAGATCAATGAGGGAGATGGTGCATTTTATGGACCGAAGATTGACATAGGTGTTTTTGATGCACTGAAGAGAAAATTTCAGTGTGCAACCTTGCAGGTCATACATCATAGATGAGACAGTTAATTTAGTTGGAGCTAGTGTTGCCCTCATAACTCTTTTCTAACTTACTGCTGCTTGATCACAGTTGGACTTTCAGCTTCCTCTTCGTTTCAAGCTATCCTACTCGGGAGATGATGAAGGTAAAACTGGACGGCCTGTTATGATTCATAGAGCCATTCTTGGATCGGTTGAGCGCATGCTTGCAATTCTTTTGGAACACTATAAAGGGAAATGGCCATTCTGGCTGAGCCCTCGACAAGTAATGGTGGTTCCTGTATCTAATAAGTTTGATGAGTATGCCATACAGGTAACAGACAGAATTATTTAATGAAAATATTTTTTTAAATTTTGGTGATTGTTTGAGGAAGTTATTACTTATACAGCTAAAATTTTGCATAAAGCATTCTGCTATAGGTTTTCTTATTAACCCTTTCAGAAAAGTTGCTATTGGCATATATGTTTTTGTTGCTTCAGACTCGCTCAAGAAAATCTGTAGTGCATGTTGACCACTTCCACTAAATTTTGACTCACGTCCTGCTACATGGGTTTTTGAGCCAAACACATCTGGCTTAGAGCATGGGTTGTTTTGAAAAGTAGAATAAAGGGCGAATTAGCATATTTTAAGGATTCAAATGATGAGATTCAACCCCCGGATCTAGTGAATATTCGCGCTTATAAAGCACATCAGATAGCTATTCACTTTACACAGAAGATTATGCTTATTGGGACATTAGGATATTAGAGCACTCTAGGTTCATTTCCCCGTGTTTCTTTTTAATGCGATAAGAGAGAAAGGTACAATTGTGCACAACACAGATTTTTGGGTTACGGAATAGGTCAATGCAAATGGTGTGGTCGTAGGGCAGTGTTATAGTTTACATATAATTCCATCTGCCTCAATGACAACTTCAGGGGTTTGGTGCAGTGATAGCAGCGGCGGAACTACGTGGAAGTTGCCATGGGCAGCTGCCCAGGGCAACAAATTAAAATTGAAACTATTATTTTGTGTAAACACCACCTTTCTATATCTCAACGGCTAAGGCGTTGGTTCAACTCCCAGGCAAGGCATTTTGCATTTCTTGCATGCTTTACATATAATGAGCATTTATTTATTTTAAAAATCCCTCTCTCTTACCATTTCTTTATAGCCAATGTCTAAGGCATTGGTGCTGGGTGCGATCCCCAGGCAAGTCATTTTGCATTTCTTGCATGTTTTACGTACAATAAGCATTTATTTATTTAAAAAAATCTCTCTCTCTTACTTCTTATAGCCAATGTCGAAGGCATTGGTGCTGGGTGTGATCCCCAGACTCCAGGCAATGCATTTTGCATTTCTTGCATGTTTTACATGCAATAAGCATTTATTTATCAAAAAAAATCTCTCTTACCATTTCTTTATAGCCAATGTCCCATGTTATGTGTTCGATTCCAAGTGAAGAAATTTTTTATTTTGTACAAATATTTTACATACAATGATTATGAATTTATCATAAAACATTTCTGTGTGGTTTGATTTGATTTTGATTCCTATGCTAATACAACATGTAATGACGGAACTCTGAACACCTTCACTTGAGCAGCTAGGCAAGAAAAAACATAAAATTTATTATTGTGTATAATCATCCCCTCTCTCTGACTTTCTACTCTCTCTCGTTACCTCTCACTTTTCTAACTCTTTTTTTCTCTAACTCTAACTCTTCTATATCTCTAAATTAATGTAAAAAAATTCTATATCAATTATCATTTCTATATGCTTGTGTGTGCGTGTTGTATTAATGTAAAAAAAATAATCTTTTTTTGGTACATCAGAAAGCTGGTTAAAGGTGCGCGCACGTTCCGCGTCCACCAGGGATCGATCCCTGGTGGCCCCATTGGGAAGCGGAGATAAATGCCGGTGGACCATACAGTCCTTTGACTAAAAAAATTAATCTTCAATTATTATTTTGTTTATCAAATATTATTTTCAGAGGCACGTCTATATGTATGTTATTATTTTGTTAACTTAAATAGACATTTTATATGTTATATATCATATTTTAAATATGGGTAAATTGTTCTTAGGGTGACTCCTTAGATGAAATCTAAAGAGTCAACTCCATTTTCCCTTATATCCCACATTTATTTTCGAATTTTTTTTCTTGGGATTGTTGTTCACCTCATGGATGATCAACATACCAAAAATCAAGTCATTCCAATACTGTTAGAGCCTCCATTTACTCATTGCAACTTCATGAGTTTTTAAGCACGTTTTGAGACCGTTGAAGTTGTAAGGGGTAGAGGGGGGCTATAAAAGTATTGAAATGACTCGATTTTTGGTACGTTGATCATCCATGATGTGAAGAAGAACCACATGAAAAATAAAATCCAAAAAAATGTGGGATATGCGGAAAAATGAGGGCGACTCCTTAGATTTCATCTAAGGAGTCACCCTAGGAATACTTTACCCTTTAAATATATGTATAATACTAATTTGAAGCTATTATCAATAAATAATTAAAGTGGGTTAGCGTTTAATTTTTTTTTGTTTCGATATTTTTATTAAAAAAATATTCTTTACATCATCTTTATTTTCGCCCAGGACAAATAAAATTCATGGTTACGCCACTGAGTGGTAGTGTCTTTAAAAGGTCATATTGGGAGTATAAAATAATTTTTTTTGTTGGTTGACTACTGGTGCATATATTGATTGCACATGGTCATCTGACTCATGTTCCACTGTTTCTAGTGATAGCGAGGACCATTTTGAGTATTCAATATAACACAGACTGGATGTTTGTCATGTTTTCGTATATGAATTTTAGCTATATTCATTGATTACTGAATGACTTTCTTATGCTACTGTTAGGTATGTGATCAGATACATAAAGCTGGGTATTATGTGGATGTTGATTTGTCAGGGAAAACAATAGACAAGAAGGTACGTGTCTTATAAGCCTATTTCATGACTTTGGTCGTAAATTAACCAATTAAATTATGTAGATGCTTGAGTTGAGAAATATCTAGAGTTTCAGTGGGCTTGATATCCCAACATCTTCTGTTGAATGGAGCATCCTTTCTTTTGTGCACCTTTTTATTTTTTTGTAAATCTTTTTGGAAGGGACCATGTCAATATTGTTTAGTACTTGAATTGTGTTGTATTACATTCTCGAATTGTTTAGTTGTGTTGGATACCAAGATCATTCAAAATTTTAATTGTCTGGGAAGAAACATGAGTGTTCCCAATGAGTTTTAGATGCCTTCCACATGGCAATTAAGCTTTTACCTGCATTCTTATGTTAGTTGTTTGCACTGTATGAATGTATAAATGTATGCCGGTTGAAAACTATTGCGTGCATACTTTGTGTACATTATCTAAACATACCCTCTTAAAGTTGTTATTGGCTACATCTGTAAATGATATAAAATCATTTTGCATTTTTTAACTCCATAGGTGCGAGAAGCTCAGATGGCTCAATATAATTATACACTAGTTGTCGGCGAGAAGGAATCAGCAACAAAAGAGACAACGAAACAGGTTATTTTTTTTCAAATATCTTCTCCCAAGATCTCGAGGTCTTTTAGTTCGTTTCACATCTTGTTAATTTACATCACCATCAGAATTAAGTGCTATACAGAAATATGAGAAGTAGGAAGATAGCAGACGACTATTTTACTTCCCTTGCCTTTGTTTCCTCTGTATCTTCTTTAATTTGTTATTATCGTTATTTCGTTAATTTCTCTGAAGTGCTGAATTGTATCCGAGGATCTTAGTTTGCCCTGAGTTTTTCTACTCTCTCTATTGGTGAGAGTAGACAAGTAACACCTTGAATTCAGGCATCATCCCTCGCAGCCGACCAACAAAGACATCTTAAAACTGCAAAATATACGCAAGTATTCTACTGCTAATTGTTTTCTACGTACAGGTGAGCGTTCGCGTTCGGGACACTGATAGTTATGAAGTAATGCCGTTGGATGATCTCTGTGCACGTTTCAAGCAAGAGACGGAAGCTTACCGTTAGGCATGAGAATTGTCATGGAACCGTTTCCATACTGTCATTTGTAAGTTTGACTATTTTGTTACTAGATGCTAATTTTCGGCCAAACCATCATCTTATATAATTCACGCTATATTTTGTGACGATGGAATTTTAGACTAATTTTGATCCCTAGTGCATCTCGTTCCCTGATGCAATGCCCAATGGTGTGCTTGTGAACTTTGTTAGCTGATACTACTATACATGGATTCTGCTGGCTTGGCGGTTGGAAGACGAGCATCAAGTATGTTTGCCATGGTCCTGCTCTTAGTGATTGGTGTTATGGTGCCTGTGCTTTTTTTCCTTATTTTTTTTATTTATTCGGTTTTATTCTAAACACTTCGTGATCTTAACCGAATTATGTGCTTCAATATAATTAACCAGCGTAAGTGGTATAGCTTGTTTTCAGTACTTAGCAGCTTCATCGGATCAAGCCTTGAAAATTTTAGAATTTAAATTGATTTTGATATTTTTATGATTCATGCAGTCGACCACACACATTGGTAGGTAGGACGCATGGTTCGTAGAAACACAAGGACTTTTTAAGGGCGTCATGTTTTGGTTATGTCTTGATACTTGGTACTGTATCGCTTTTTAACACGTAACTTCGGAATTTCCATAGAACCGGATATTGATATTTTCGAGCATTCCTTGGATTTGCAAAGGAATCCAAGGTATCCGCTAGAATATTGTATGGTATAATGCAAATTCAATATTTAAGTAATGCTAAATTCTTGTAGGGTTAAGGTTGAAACCAAGCTCAAATTAGGAACTAAGAAGGTCAAAGGCTTGATTGCAAATTAAATTAGGTTCTGTGCAATTTTAGCATAATGAGTTTTAAAAAATGGTTAATGCATTATTATGTTTAGCATTATGACAAAGTTCAAGTGCTTTTAAAGAGACAAGATTGGTTTATTGTTTTATTTTATAATAGCTTCGTTTCATAAACATGGACATGCGCTCTCAGCGTCAAAAAAAACCAATTAAAAAATTTTGAAATGTTTTTTTAAAAAATTGCAGTACACATTCTAAAATGCGAATTATAGGTGAACTCGAGACGTATTTGACATTCGATTCACTCGTTGCAAAATCTATCGGCTAAGGTCTGTGCGAGGTCAATCCTCTTAACGCTCTGGCGACGCATTCACAAGAAAGCACGAGCTCGTTTGGCTTGGATTTGTATCTTTTGATATACTACATCCTATGGATCTATGTATCAAACTTATAGCACAAAATAAGCAACACTTAAGATAATGGTAATAATGTAATAATAACGTAATAATAATACTAATACTGTTGTGAATGGGTATTTACTGGGTTGGTGAGTTATTGGGCCAACCCAAGTGGTTGGGCCCATACCCACTTGTATTCTCCCCTTCGGCTATAAATATAGACTTGAGGGTTCTCCCCTCAATAGTTGATTCATAACACGTTATCAGCACGAGCCTCTAAAAATTTTTTCTCCACAAATTTTTTTCCGTTCGTTGCGAAGGCGAAGGCGAAGGCGAGACGGGAGATCCACGAGCGCGGTGCAAAGGCTTCCTCCATCAAGGGTCGTCATCCGCGTAGGGCTTCGAGCAACCGTCGCTATATCCGGAGGACGGATATAGAGGTAAAAACTCTAAAAACAAAGTTTTTAATCATACGTATGGTTGCCCCTCCCATAGATCTCACAAGATCGTCATGGGTATTCATCGTCGCCTTGAAAACGACGGATCAATCATCCCAAAAACCAATTTTTTTCTCTCGGATTAATCTGTGTTAACCCGTGCCCCCCCCCCCACCGCCTGCGGATGGGGGATCACTGCGCCGCCCAACAGGGGCGTTCCCCCCCCCCCCCCCCCCCCGCTTGTAGCGGGGGTTGACCTGACGTTCCGCCCAACAGGGGCGGTCCCCGACCCCCCCCCCCCCCCCCCCCCCCCCCGCCTGTAGCGGGGGTTGACCTGACGTTCCGCCCAACAGGGGCGGTCCCCAACCGCCCCCGCCGCCCCCCGCCTGTAGCGGGGTGGCGGAGACCCCCCGATTCGCCCAACAGGGGCGGTCCTCGACCGCCCCCGCCCCCCCCCCCCCCCGCCTGTAACGGGGTGGCGGCGACCCCCTGATTCGCCCAACAGGGGCGGTCGCCGCCCCCCGCCTGTAACGGGGCGGCGGCGACACCCCCGTTGCGCCCGATGAGGGCGGAACCCTCCGCCCTCCGCCCCCTACCGGCAGCGGAGGGGGGGCGCAAAACCCTAGCCCCGATCAAGGGGGCGGCGGCGACGGCTAAACCCTAGCCGTCGCCGCCGCCGCCCCTCAAAACTCTGTACGGGCTTCCTCTACAGACGCGAAAGCGAAAAAAAAGGGAAATTTATTTGGCCTGCGGCCCGAAGCCCGCAGGCCAAATGTAATTATTATAAAAAAACAGTAATTCCTTTGGCCTGCGGCCCGAAGCCCGCAGGCCGCCCTGCGGGTTTCGGCCCGCAGGCCAAATTTTGTTATTAAAAAAATGGACAGCGGGCCTGAAGCCCGCATCCGACCTGCGGACTTTCAGGCCCGCAGGCCTCTACCATTTTGATTCAAAAAAAAACGGGGACGCGGGGGCGTTTACGGGCTGAAAATTCGTGAAATATCACGGTTATTCGTGGGACAAATATTGGGCCGGCAAGGATTTCTTGGGAAAGGGGACTTTTGGGATGACAAGGGAATCTTTTCCCTATGCCAAAGAAAATGTTTATTTTGGGCCCTTAATCAATTTAATTGATTAAACCCATTAACCTTACAACCTATGCATAGTAATTTCTTTTACATGCTTTGCATCTCTGGCAAAATTATGTGGATATTATTTGCGTGGTTGTACATTTTATTTAAAAACTTAATAATTAGGAAGATCCTGCGACCGCTCTGCCGTTAGTTACCTAACCTAACGGTGTATGACGTTGCCCAGTGGTCCAATAATTATTAAGTGATTAAATATTGCTTTATCCTCATATGAATAAACTGCCTGTGATGTCTGTGGATGAAAATGTTGATGAGCACAATATTCTTGCATGAATTGCTAAATGTGGTTTTTGGATCGGCCGTTTAGTCCCACAGTTTATTTCCCGCACTTTTCTTTTATTTTTGAGAGAAATTGTAGTGAGGAATTTATGTAAATGTCAAAGAAAGAAGACCTACTTCCATGGAGTCGGAAGCTACGCTTGAAGACGAAGATATTAAAATGGGACCCACGGGGTTTCCAAAGTTGTATTTTCATTTTAATTCAAGCTGCAAATTTGTATAATTTGGACTGTGGACTTTTGGACTCTTTCTTGTGGGACTGGCCGATCCACACATTTAGCTTTTCATTAAATATTGCTTCCGCATGAAAATGTTTTTCTGGTTGATTATTAATTCATGCATGTTTGTGCTCTGCTAGATAAATGGCTAAAATTGCAAGCGTTGACTTTGAAGTGCTGGATGCATCAGGCAGAAACTATCTAAGCTGGCAGCTAGATGTTAAGTTTCACCTGCGGGCCAAGTCCCTCATCACTGCTGTGACTGAAAAAGAAAATGTTAGCGATATAGAGAAGGCGCAAGCCATCATCTATATTCGCCGCCATGTGGACAAGACCTTAAAGGCTGAGTACCTTACGGTCGAAAATCCACTTGAGCTATGGACCGCCCTTGAGGACAGGTATAAACATCAGAGAGATGTCATACTCCCAAGGGCGAGATATGAGTGGGAGAACCTGAGACTGCAGGACTTTAAGTCCATTGCTGAGTACAACTCAGCACTTTTTAGCATCACCTCACGCCTGAAATTGTGTGGTGAAAAAGTCTCAGAAGACCGCATGCTGGAAAAGACGTATACGTCTTTCCATGAAAAAGATGCGATACTTATGCAGCAATACCGTGAACGTAAGTTCACAAAGTATTCAGAGCTGCTGTCATGTCTTCTCATGGCCGAGCAAAACAGAGAGCTTCTTCTCGCCACTCACAATATGCGCCCTCCCGGCACTGTCCCCCTACCAGAAGCTCACCATACCTCTTCCTTCAAAAAGAAGAGGGAAAATAAAAGAAAAGAAAGACCACAGAAAGGGGGGCAACAGAAAAGAGCCAAGGGCCCACCACAGCAGCGCAAGAATGAAGGGAAGCGCAAGTTCACCTGGCGCAGGAATGATAACAAGAAAAACAATGCACCCCCACCCAAGAGGGACTGGGAAGACCAGTGCCACAGCTGTGTCATGACAGGCCACTGGTCTAGAGTGTGCAGGACCCCAGTGCATCTCCAGGAGCTTTATAAACAAAGCAAGAAAAAGAATGCTGAATCAAACCTGGTGGCTGTGAATAATGCAGTCAAATTTACAGCAAAAGACTTCGAGTCATATAATCTGCTTGATTAGCCTGTTATCAGTTATCTTAGCATTTCTATTGTATGAACATTTTTATTGCATGAGAGCTTTTATGTATCTTCAATTCTGCTGAATAAAATTTAGCTTTTCTGAATGCAAATGTTTACTCATTTTTTAGATGGAATGCTCTCATGACTACTTAGTAGACAGCGCGTCAACACATACGATCCTTCAACACAAATGATATTTTCATAGCATTATCCCGTATAAGAGCCCTGTAAACACAATTTCAGGGCCATCGGACATAATTGAAGGTTCTGGGAATGCAACCTTGTTGCTCCCCAATGGAACGGAAATAAAAATAAAAGATGCACTTTACTCTCCGAATTCCAAGAGAAACTTACTAAGTTTCAAAGATATCTGTTTTAACGGATTCCACTTGGAAACAGCAAATGTCAAAGAAAACGAATTACTGTATGTAACGTCTCAAGAAAATAGAGTTAAAACCATTCTTGAACGTTTTGAGAGCCTCTCATCGGGCCTCTACCATACAAAAATTCGGAGAGAGGAAGCAAACCCGACGGAGCACTTGAAGTGCCCGACATCGGCCAAATTCTTACTTTGGCACGATAGACTTGGCCACCCCGGATCTGTGATGATGCACCGCATCCTAGCACAATCCCATGGGCATAACCTGAAGAACCAGAAGATTCTTCAGAAGGGAGAATTCCCTTGTGTACCCTGCTTTAAGGGTAAATTAATAACAAGGCCATCACCACTTAAAAGTGGATATTGAGTCTCCTAGCTTCCTTGAAAGAATACACGGAGACATATGTGGACCTATCCACCCCCCCTAGCGGGCCTTTTCGGTACTTTATGGTACTGATTGATGCATCTTCGAAATATTCGTATGTGTGTCTACTTTCAACCCGCAACTTAGCTTTTCCAAAGCTTTTGGCACAAATAATAAAGTTGCGGGCACATTTCCCAGACAACCAAATAAAGAAAATACGTCTGGATAATGCGGGGGAATTTACCTCTCAGTCATTCCAAGAATATTGCCAGGCAACGGGAATAGAAATTGAACATCCAGTGCCACATGTTCACACCCAAAATGGGTTAGCTGAGTCGCTTATCAAAAGACTCCAATGGATCGCACGACCATTGCTGATGAAATCCCAGTTGCCGGTGGATGCATGGGGACATGCAATTTTGCATGCTGCATCACTAATAAAAATAAGACCCTCAGGAGGTCAGAGTCTATCTCCAATGCAACTCGCATATGGAACGCCGCCGAACATCTCTCACTTGAGAATCTTCGGCTGCGCAGTTTATATCCCCATTGCACCACCACAGAGGACCAAGATGGGTCCTCAACGTCGCCTAGGTATCTACGTAGGGTTTGACTCACCCTCCATTATAAGATACCTAGAACCCCAAACGGGGGACGCCTTCAAGGCACGCCTTGAAGACTGCAATTTTGATGAGACGTATTTCCCCAAAATGGGCCTAGACATCGAAAAGTCTAGTGCAAAGCAAATGTTGACGTGGGATACAAAAAGCTTGACCCACTACGATCCGGTAACAAGACAATGTGATGATGAGATCCGGAAGATCTTACACATCCAGGACACAGTCCATAGATTACCGGACTCGTTCACTGACAACCAGAAGATTGTCAGATCACACATCCCTGCTGCGAATACTCCAGCTAGGATTGACATCCCGAAGGATGGATGCAATCCACCTGCAGCAGAAGTGGCTGCACCTCAACAGAAAAGAGGCAGACCACCAGGCTCCAAGGATAAAAATCCAAGAAAAAGAAAAATATCCGGAGACCTTGGGACGATACCCCCACAGAGAAACGAGCTCGTGTCCATACCCTCTCCCCTCCCGGAATCCACTGCAGAGGAACTGCCGGGAGAAACAGAAATATCACTAAATTATGTACGTACAGAGGAGGTATTGGACAGAAAGAGTACAGTCGTCGACGATGACTTCGCGTTTCACATTGCCATTCACGTCGCCGGAAGCGATGATGATTATGAACCACACTCCGTTGCTGAATGCAAACGTAGAGATGATTGGCCAAAGTGGAATCAGGCAATAGAAGCCGAGCTGGACTCGCTTCAGAAACGAAAAGTCTTTGGGCAAATAGTCCAGACACCTACCGGTGTCAAACCTGTGGGATACAAATGGGTATTCGTCAGAAAAAGAAACGAAAATAATGAGATCGCACGCTACAAAGCTAGACTTGTAGCACAGGGATTCTCCCAAAGACCGGGTATAGACTATGACGAAACATACTCCCCGGTCATGGATGCGATCACGTTCAGATTCCTGATAAGCTTAACAGCAAAGGAATGCCTAGATATGCAGCTAATGGATGTTGTGACTGCGTATCTATACGGCAATCTCGACAAGGAGATCTACATGAAACTTCCTGATGGCTTTTTAATGCCTGCTGAACTGAAAGATAGACCTCGGGACGTCTATTCTGTTAAGCTACAAAGATCATTGTATGGTCTCAAACAATCAGGAAGAATGTGGTATAATAGACTCAGTGAGTTCCTTGTTCAACAAGGATTCACGAACAATGAAGTCTGCCCTTGTATCTTCATAAGAACAAAGGGAAAAGGATTCGTGATAATAGCTGTCTACGTAGACGATCTGAATCTCATAGGATCTCCCGAAGAGATCACTGAGATATCTGTAAGCCTAACAAAAGAATTCGAAATGAAAGACCTAAGCAAAACCAAATTCTGCCTTGGCTTACAGATTGAACATCAGAAAGACGGAATCCTATTACACCAAACCACATATACGAAGAAAATGTTGCAAAGATTCCATATGGACCATTTCCATCCATTAAGTACACCTATGGTTGTACGATCACTGGATGCACATAAAGACCCCTTCCGGCCGCTGGAAGAGGGGGAGGATATACTTGGTCCGGAAGTTCCCTATCTGAGTGCCATCGGAGCACTACTATATCTGGCAAACTGCACGCGTCCCGATATAGCGTTCGCAGTAAATTTGCTTGCCAGATACAGTGCAGCGCCTACGCAGCGCCACTGGACCGGGGTAAAGCACCTTCTGCGCTACCTCCAAGGGTCTACAGATTTGGGACTCTTCTACAAAAATGGAACATCCTCTACACTTGCAGGTTATGCTGATGCAGGGTACTTGTCTGATCCCCACAAAGCAAAATCACAGAGTGGGTACGTGTTTACCTACGGAGGGACAGCCATTTCCTGGAGATCCATCAAGCAAACCTTGACGGCAACCTCATCCAATCACTCGGAGATCATTGCCATCCATGAAGCAAGCAGAGAATGCGTATGGCTACGCTCAGTCATCCACCACATCTTGTCTACGACCGAACTGAAGACTGGAGACCTCGAGCCCACTACCATGTTCGAGGACAATGCTGCTTGCATAGCTCAGCTACGAGGTGGCTTCATCAAAGGCGACAGAACGAAACACATTTCACCAAAGTTCTTCTGGACGCATGAGCTACAGAGAGATGGCAAGATCGACATCAGACAAGTGCAGTCATGTGACAATTTGGCAGATTTGTTCACTAAAGCCCTTCCTACTGCTACCTTTAGAAAACTTGTACATAGGATTGGAATGAGACGCCTAAGAGATCTGAAAGCTTGAGAGCTTGTACAGATCAGGGGGAGTTTGGCAGAGTTTGCACTCTTTTTCCTTAACTATGGTTTTTCCCACTGGGTTTTCCATAGCCAAAGGTTTTAACGAGGCATAATCTCACCAACTCAGGATCCTGAAGTATCCACCCCATGTGAGACCCATACAGGCTCAGAATCCTGAAGTATTCATGAGCGGGGTCCACAACCATGGCTGGATAAGGGGGAGTGTTGTGAATGGGTATTTACTGGGTTGGTGAGTTATTGGGCCAACCCAAGTGGTTGGGCCCATACCCACTTGTATTCTCCCCTTTGGCTATAAATATAGACTTGAGGGCTCTCCCCTCAATAGTTGATTCATAACAAATACTAATAATTTTAAAAAATTGTATTTTCGAACCTCTTACTTTCTTATTTACTCCTCCCTAGCTCTCTACCTCTATATTTTTTGACTTCTTCTATTGTTTTGTCCTCATTTTGTAATTATGATCACTTTCTAGCCACATGTTAAAAGAATTTTACTATATTTCGGACCATTTTTTCTTATCACTCAATCCGATTTGGGTAAACTTTAAGAAGCATCTTTCTACCTTGTTCCATTTTGAAAAAAACAACATTAAAGTTTTTCATTTTCAAGAAAACCCTTTAACTTAAAAAAAAACTTCTTTCAATTTTACCGAACCCATTCAAGAAACATCTATTATTTTTGAGATGTCAATCCTAGCTGGATTTTTAGCAGCAGGGATGTGTGATTTTGACTATATTTATATTGTCAGTAACTATGTCTGATAACTGTTTAACAGTTTCATTGGCATGGATCTTCATTATCACATCACTATTCATGATATTTGAAATGGTCAACTGAGCTTAAAGCTCAAGGATGATTGTAATATCCATGTTGCACCTAATACTGGGAATTTAAAGAGATCTGAATGTGAAGGATCTTCAGGATCTAATCTTCACTATCGATTCTCTATATAAGACCCATCAAGGCACAATCTATTAGATGTGCTCTAAATGCTTCCCCTGTTCAGAGTGCAGAGAAAATGAAAGTGCATCATACAAAGAATTTATGCTGTTAAAGTCCATAACTTTTTTTTCAAATTTTTATAAAAGAAAATAAAAATAAAGATAGTAAAGGACTCAAAAAGTGAAAAATAAATAAAGATGAAATCAAAAGGTGAAAAATAAAGAATCGAAAAAGACTCACACTAATAGTGGGAAGTATCTCGCCAAAGTTTCCAAAATCAATTGAAAATGTAAATGCAAAAGCCGTTGTCCCCTGCAACGGCGCCAATTGCTTGAACGCGTCTCAAGTATGTGATGCTTGAGCGCTACTCCCAAGTGTAGGAGGACGTCAAGTAATAAATTTATATCCGGTGAGACCGGGTTGAATCACGGGGACAAGTCGTTTTGCAATCACGAGTTCAATTGATGTATAAAGGGTAATGGCGGTTTATGTTGAGTATTGGTGTTTCATACCAATCTTATTTTGATGATGATCACAACATTATGTTGTTGCTAATGACTCTCATGTTTTAGTCTCACAGTTTCATTTCTAGAATATCTTTCTTGGAGACTAAACACTTGGTGCAAGGATGGACATCAAGTGAAGAAGGGCCAAAGCTTGGACTCAAGGGGTGCCAAAGCTTGGAGACGATAGAGAGCATCAAGGCATCATGATGGAAGACTTAGACTCTAAGTAAAGCAATGTAATCCATGTAATATTTCCTTTATTGCTATCTCTCTCATTTGAGTCTATGTTAATGTAATGCCTTGTTAGATGGTCTACTCATACATGCATATGCATTTAACCATCTTTGTGAGCCTTAGGATTATCATAGAATCCAACCTAATAGGTTCATCTTGACCAAAGACTCACTTGGAGTCTTTGGCTTTCCATCAGTCGCTTGCTGAAGGATTTACAGTCGACTGGGTGATTTCCAGTCGCCTGTCGATCCTTCTACAGTTGACTGATATGCACTGCTTAAGTCAATATTTCCATTGACTCTACTTGAGCTTTACGCATCAGTCGACTGCTGCACAGTTTACAGTTGCATGTATATTTACAGTCGCTTGTAGATTGGTCAAAGTCGTCTGAGTAGCGTAAGTGCAATCTCTGCCTCTCTCTGTTTTTCTCCATCTCCTACAACAGACGACTGATGAAGGTTTTACAGTCGCCTGACTATTTTACAGTCGACTGTATTATTGACATCAGTCGCATGTATGCTTATCTGGAGAAAGGGTGCAGCTCTCTGTTTTATTCCATCCTGTCATGCCATATTTAGCGCTATACGTGTATTCTACTGAACACACGTGATATTTTTACCTATGGTGCATACGTAGGTATGAAATAAGCGTAGGTATCGATGTATGTAGCGTAGTGCAAGGGAGATTAGGCCGTAACACGTGTTTAAGAGACGAGAAAGCAAGGAATAGTGCGGGAGAAGTGCGAATGACGTCGTGGGTGTAAAACAACAGGAATGTGTTAGACGTGTGTGTGTGAAGCATGTGTGCATGCATGGATGTGTATGGATGTGTGTAGGAAGAGCCATGCAAGTGTGAAAGGGGTTAAGGTTCAATGGCAACCCCCGTAAATTTTTAGTATGGCCAGGGGCAAAACAGTCTTTTTGACTAAATTTGCTGTGCATACATACTTCAGTGGTCGGTGTATAAAGTAATGGCAAACTTGTAAATACCTAGAACATGGAGGGATATTTTAGACATTTAAAATGATGCATGCTTATCTTTTGTAGGATTCTAGATATAGATATTTTGGGTGAACATTCTCTCCTCTTCTTTATTCTTCCTTTTCCATTCTCTTCCATTCTTTTCCATTTCTCCCCTTCCTCCCTAACTATGGCCGGCCACCCTCCTCCATCTTTCTCCACCTCCAACAATTGAAACCCTAATTCTCCCTCACCAAAAATCAAGAATACCAATTGGTTGCAAGTGGGAAGAAAGAAGAGAAGAAAAGAAGAGAAGGAGAGAAGAAAGAAAGAGCTTTTGAGGTAGGAATTTACTTGGATTTGGAATTCAATCAATTTGTTCTTGCTCTCATGTTTTTATAGCATGATTCACTTAATATGTGATAGGGATAATCAAAAATCTATATATCATGATCAATTTCACAATTTTCCCCTTAAAATTCTTAGCAAACCCATCTCCTTTAAAAATTCAGAAATTTTGATGTCTGATTGTGCCTTGATTGTGATTATTGTAGCTCGAATTAGATTTCGAAAAAACTATGAGCTTGTGGATCTTGAAGTTCTACCCCAAAATCATATAAAATTTGACATAGTTTAATTCAGAAATTAGGAGTAATAAATCCATCTTTACAACATGTCTGTTTGAATTTCGGTGTTGACACAGTTTAGCACAATTGGCATAACCACCTGCACACATCTTGGAATTTTATGATCTTGGACTTGTTTGAACTTTAACAAGTTTCTCTAAAAATTCATCAGAATGCTTATATGTCGAATTTCTCCCTCCAACATGCTCAAAATTGGCTTTCAATACCGACCCTGAAATCTGTCTGAAAAACAGACTTGACACACTTCACCAAATAATTCACCATAAATCACATACTTAATAATTTTGTCTAAATTTTGTCTGTAACTCCAAAACACCCATATCTGCAAATTTGTAGTTTTACGTTTTTCCAAATTCCAACTGAAATTGCCTCGAAAACCACCCTCAATCTGACTGTCCTGCAATTTCAGCAAGCTGAATTCATTAAGTAATGTTCTTATTTATCAATTGTGGATAATTGGCCATCATTATTCTTGTGTATTATGGTTGTGTGGTGGAATGAATGTTCATGCCCTTGGCACATGTAAATTATAGTGTGTTGTTTTGATATGAATGACGCCCGTCATGTGTTCGATGAAATGCCTCAATGAAGGCAAAATCCAATAAGTTGAGTAACTTGCATGTGTTAGAGTTGGCCTTGAGCCACGTTGATAATTAGTGAAGTTAGAGGCTTGAATGGCATGAATATATTGTAATTGTGAATGGGTGATGTGTTGTGATAGAGGGCATGTCACGTGAGTGCATGACCCTATGTTTAATGATGGACAGCTGAGGTGATATTGCATACCTGATCGCTCCGGAATGTAACCCAAAGAACGTTGTAGTTTTACCGCAAGCGCACGGTATAGCGGCGAGCGGGTTATCGAACACAGGGAGGACGAATGACCGTGCTTGTTCCAATCAACCTGGCTATTAAGAAGAGAGAAATTTGCCTTTGGCGATCTTGTCACAATCGTCAGACAAAGTACGGAAATATCAAATCAAACAAAGAACGTCTATGGAATGGGGAATCCCCGCTACTCACCGTATCCCGTCAATGTGGTTCATTGGTATCAAAATTTCTAGAATAAAATTTTGGATGAACTAGTTGCAACTGAATGTAATACCTAGCTCACGCTCTCGCGCTGTTGCCGGTCTATAGCTATCCTAGGTTCGGGTCCAATCTCTTGCAAACCCTAGCCTAGGGAAGCTAGCATTAGGATCAACATCATCGTTCAATCGCACCCCGAGCCCACTCTCGTGCAAACTCGGGCCATGACCTAGGTTGGGATAGTTCCTACCCGTCCAATCTCTTGCAAACGGGTATTGGCATGGAATTGCAATCGGGAACCCTAGTATCGGTCCAATCTCTTGCAAACCGATACTACGAAAATTTGATTCCAACCCAATTCGGATTTCTAGGGCTTCCTACCGAATTGGGATCCAATCTCTTGCAAATCCCAATCGGTATGAATTCCTAGCCATCCGTAGTAAATTGATCCCAATCTAATCCCTAATAGAAATTCTAGCAAAATTTCTATCAATTCATCACAAATCTGAAATTGGGCTCGTAGGGTTCATCCTCACGCCCCAAGACGTGGAGACTACTCAAAATTCATAGCACAAACACAAAAATAATCAATGAAATTAATAAGAGAATTCATCACAATATTGAGATATGCAATAAAAATAGAATTTTTAGAGAAGAGAGACACAAACCAATGGAGTTCTTCAAATAATTCAACAAAAATCAACTTTTGTCTCCTCTCTAATCACAAGAATAAAGCTAAAAAGTAAATCTAAAAAGCTGCAAAAATCTAAGAGAAAAGCCCCCCAAACTAGGGTAAAAACAGGGGTTATATACCCCTCAAAATCGTCCAAAAAACTGTGACCAAAATGCCCCTGCGCAGCCTGAAATCCGCAATTTTCGCTACAGGCAGCGCGTCGCACTCGGCCGAGTGACAAAAGTCGCTCGGCCGAGTGAGAAACCCTGTAAATTTCCAGTGAGTCTTGATCTTCAGGGGTCTTCACTTCGGGGGCGGCTCGGCCGAGTGAGTTGTCGTCACTCGGCCGATGGCTTCTTAGCACTCGGGCGGTCGGGATTGTCCACTCGGCCGATGGCTTCTTAGCACTCGGGCGGTCGGGATTGTCCACTCGGCCGAGTGGGTCTTCTGAAGCTCAGGCAGCCGAAAAACAGTAAGTTGGCGATTTTTGAATGGCTTCGTCTAGGCGCCACTCGGGCGGACGGGATCTCGTCACTCGGCCGATGTGGCTTCCGATGCTCGGCCGAGTGCACGTATGGAATGTATCCGACCTGGTCGGCCGAGCAGTGTCTCGCTGGTCGGCCGAGTGACTCCTTCACTCGGCCGAGTGGGACACCAAAAATACCCAAACAGCTTGTTTTGGCCTCCTCGTCGCTCCTGCGACGTCCTTTCTTCTTCCGCTCCTCTCCAACAGCAAAATACCCCTCGGGGAGGTCGTCGGTGACACTCTGGAGTAGGCGTATCTCGAGATCACTCCAAATCGCTCCAAATCACCTGAAATGCGACAAAAACAACAAATCGTGAAAAGCATCGCAATATCGTCGATATATCGTGAAAAACATGATTTGGGCGATCTAAATGGCATGCAAACATGCGGGGAAAAGGTGTAAAATAAGGAGTGATCAAAATCCCCCAAGCTTACCTCTTACTCATCCTCGAGGAAGATAAGTAAAAGGCGAACCCGGTGGATTCGGAAAACGAAAATGGCGAAAAATGAAAAATGAAAAACGGAGAAGAATGAAAAACGAAATAAAAACAAAGAAGAAAGAAAGAAACGAAGAGGGAAGCTGCTAGATCATTTTCTTAGGACGTGGGTTTCGCTTACTCATATAGCATGCACTGAATGAAAAATACATGTCAAAGAGTTTTATTTTGATATCATAGTATAATAGTGCAAATAGAAATAGAAAACACACGAACAACGATATAATCATGAAAAACAGAATAATTTTAGAATTAACATCGTCTGAATCATCTAAAGCAGTATACAAATCGCAGATCACACACTTTTCAATTGAATGCTTTCTATGAGGAGTATAAGAGTATCACACAATAGAATAGAGAGAATAGAAAAGTGTGGATTTCATGATATGAGTGCTAGGCTTAGATTTCTGGACTTCGTAAAGCTAAAAATAATCTCACCGAGTATAGAATATTACTTAGCCTAGGTTGTCGTGCAACGTCAAGTAGTCACTCTCTCACACATCATTGGATTCCCTCCCCCAAGCTTGTCTATAAGCATGGTGGCATAAAAAATATTCACTTCCCGATTTTTATAAAGCTCCAAAAGTAATGAAAATGAACACGAAAAGAGAGAAGAAAGAAAGAAAGTGAGATGTGATCTTTTATTGAGGATTTTTCCTCTTTTCTTTTTCTTTTTCTTTTGTTTTTTTTCTCTTTTTTTTTTGATATAGCATATATACACAATGATCCCAACTCAAAGAGAGATAATGATATACAAGAATATTTTCTCTTTTTTTTTGAATTCGAGAAATTTGGAGCTAGGAAATAATAGCGGTGGAAATGCCATATAATAGAATCGCTAAGGGGAGATTCACCAATGATTTTAAAAGTAGAGAAATGATGTTCAAGATTTGTGGAGAAAGAAATAAATATATCTCTCGGTTCACTCTATAAGACATGCACGACAACTTCAGCAGGGTAATCTAATCTACTCAGTTTCGATCACAAAAAAGCTAACTAATCTAGATTTATCATAGCTAACATCATTCAATCATCCTGAAGTGAAATGTACAAATCATGCATATAGAAGTGATATAGGAAAAGAAATCGGTACTCCAGATATACGCTTTCAATGCGTGAATCTTGGTGTGTTTTCTGCGATAGCATACATATGAATATTCAGACTCAGCTAATAATAAAATTTCATCCATTTTCATGCTGAAAAAGTGTGGGTTACTATCTCTAAATGCAAGGCAAGTCATAGCATATGATATCAGAAATAGAATCTAAGACATGACAAATATAGCATGCATATAGAAGAAGCTAACTCCACGTCATCATCATCATAGAAAAGTCATCTCTAGCATGAGATGAAAAAGAAATAAAGATAAAGGGGAAAAATAGAACTATTTACAATGCAGCACACAAAAAAATAAGAAAAACGTGATGCATGGTAAAATAAAAGAAAAATGATGAAAATAGGTGCAAAAGCGGAAAATGGCATGAAAAACTAAAAATAAAGGTGGCAAATCGAAAAAGAACGTGAGAACTCACTCCCCCAAGCTAAATGGCACAGTGTCCTCAATGTGCAAAGTGTGGCACACCGAGAGACAAGTAATGTGAGGGGTAAGTGAGGATGCATGCATGATGGAATGAAAAAAAGGAAAAATATGATGTGGACATGACGCAAGCAGATATAGAAACCAGCAGATATAGGAGTGATACAGATATATAGGTGTGGCACCAAAAACTCGCCCTCTCTCCCAAAAAAGATATATAAAGATATATAAAGATAATGTGCAACCAGAAATAGTGAGGGGAGGGGGTGGGCATAATGCATCAGGACCCAGCAGAAACGGGCAGCACAACGGCAAAAAGAATCGATGGCATCAAGGGTGCCTAAGAAGGTGGTGCTACGCTGTCTCCGTCCTGAGGCGGAGGTCGGGGTGGTGGCTGGACAGGCGGCTGAGCGGGTGTGGGTGTGGAAGTGGAAGCAGGCTGGGTGTGTGTGGTAGTGGGGGTGGGAACCTGTTGGGTGGGCGGGGGTACGCGTGGGAGACGATCCAGGACCTGGGTAAGACAGTAGTGAATGTGCGGGAGCAGGTCAAAGCGGCCAGCCATCGCAGTGACGGTGGCGGACAGGGTCCGAAGGTCGCCTCTGAGGCCACTTACCGCCCCCTCGAGAGCACGAATGCTCTGAAGTACAGTGTCGGGGGGAGGTGGTGCAGAGGGACGCACCGCACGGGGCTGTGCAGGTCGGGGCTGGCGTACTCTGGTGGCGTAGGTGACGGGCTCAGCAGGCAAGGGAACAAAAAGAGCTGCACTCGCAAGTAGGGGCCTGGCCTCAGTGCGAGGCTGGGCAGGACGGTGAGAAGTGGAGGCAGCAGCAACGAAAGAAGAATACAAAAGTGGCGGCGAGGCGGCCAGAGAGGTCGGTGACACAGAAGTGTGGACAGATGCCACGACACTCTCGGAAAATACAGCAGCGGTGGAGACAGAGGCGGAGACAGAGGTCTCAACGGCGGTGGCAAAAGAGGGCTCTCCGCTCTCAACTATAGTCGACGGGCGCTCGGGTGGGGCAGAGGAAACAGGCTCGGCAGACAGAGGGCCAGTGCTGATGGTGACAGGCGTGGAAGCAGTGGAAGTGGGCTCAGCTAAGGTACTCCCGACACCGACAGCAGTGTAGACAGAGGTGTCTGGAGCAGCGGAAACATCAGGTATAGGCTGAGGGGCCACGGGGTCAACAGGGGCAGCAGGCTCGGTAGGTGCAACAGGGTCTGCGGGGGGCAGCGTGGGCAGCGTGGGCCTGCTCGGCCTCCTCGGCCTCAAGCACGTACGCGGCAGGGATCAGAACATCCATCGCATGGAGCCAGACCACATGGGCTGGTGCAATCTGAGTCCGAGCTGGGCTCGGAAGAATCATGTAATCGGCACCGTAAGGGCCGTGCAACCAGACCCAGTGTCGCTCACCGTGCGGACGAAGCATCTTCATCCGGGCCATAACATCAATCGACAGAGAAGTGGGGCCCGGTGCTCGTCGCAGGTCGTCAGGGAAGTCCTCGTCGGTCATAAGGGCAAGCAAGGTGATCAGGCCGCCGCAGCATATCGGTGAGCGAGCGCCCACCGACACGATGATGCGGTCCAAAAACCAAGCCGCGACATCAATCACGACGGCGGGGACCAACTCATCGCCATCCCTAGATAGAGCTCTGGGCCACGTCATCGCGTAGAGCATGTAGAGCTCTGGCGTGGACATTGTACCTGGCTCATATCTGGCCAAAAAGGTCGTCGACATAAGGCGCTGAGCTATACGGAGGCAGGGATGGACAATGGCTGAGGCCTTGGCCCTACTAGGGTCAAAGGCAGCATGAAGACCCGTAATCCGGGCCCAGAAGACGCCGGCATCGAAGGAAGGTGGGGGGATATGGGTGGGGGCGTAACCTCGATCGGCCCCGGGGACATCGGGCCACGAGAAGAAGGCTCTCATCATACCGAGAGTGACCTGGCACTCCCGGTCTATGAACCGAAACGAGCATCCCTCGTTGGTCCGGGCGATCAAACTAAGTACCTCAAGTGTCGGGCGGATAAAAGTGTCCGCCGACACCTGAAAGAAATCTCGCCAGCCCACGTTGTCGTACAACGTGAGCATCCCCTCTAGTACCCCCAGGCATCCTAGGTCGGCAAGGTGTGCAAACCTGGAGGGTACGATCGAGCGCTGGGAGATACGCTCGAAAGCGACGCGGTGTGCGTCGTTCCGAAACGTGATCCCCAGCGGCCCGATAAGTGGTGCCGGAGGTGGTGGCTGTGGAGCGACAGGGAGCGACTGTGCGGGGTGTATGGGCTGTGCGGGCTCTGCAGGCTGTGCGGGGTGTGTGGGGCCTGCAGGGTGAACGGAGTGTGGTGGAGAAGGCGGAGGAGAGTCCTCCACCTCGTGGGAGGGGCCGGCATCATCCGACCGCTTTCGCTTGGCGGAAGCTCTCCTCGACCGCGGCCGTGTCCGGGGCGGCATATGGGCCCCAAGCGCGCGCCAAAAAGCGTGAAGAGTGCGGCGTGTGCAAAATAAAGGAAAGAGTATACCATGACACGCCGCGAGTGCAAATATGTGGAAGCGTGCGAAGACGACGCCTCGACGTAGCCCGAATCAGTCCCTGGAAGCTCCCCTGGGCTCCCCTAAGCTCCCAAAAATAACCTGCGCATGAAATGGAGATATCAGCGAGTAATATTCAAAACGTACGGGGCATTAGGGGTATAATAGATAGAAATAGAAATTAATTTGGATTTGGGGTTCATTAAGCACATGGATCCTCGAAAAATACACAAAAGGAGGAGAAATAGGCTAAATAAGCGATACCGGAGGTGGCCGGAGACGTGGCCGCCGGCGGCAACTCGGGCGAGGAGCGGCGGCGGCTCGGCCGGCGGTGGGTGGCCGAGCGGCGGCGCGGGGGCGACGGTCGGGCGAGTGAGCGAGGGGTTTGGGCGAGGGAGCTGAACGGTCGGGCGATCTGTGGTTTGTGTCGTTTCGAAAAACGAGCCCGACTCCGCCCCCTTTTATAGGAAAAGTTACGACTCGGCCGAGTGACTGGGTCACTCGGCCGAGCGAGATCAATGGAAAATCCCTACCCGCTTACGCTTCGGCCGAGTGGCCTTGCCAGTCTCGGCCGAGTGGAGTAAGTCCATTCGGCCGAGTGGCTCAAGCTACTCGACAAGACTCGCCTTAGGAGCGTATCCGTTTTACTCGGCCGAGTGAAATTATAGACTCGGCCGAGTAGCAGTTATACTGAAATCAGGAAAATAAACAGAGAGTTGGGTACAGCAGACTTCCCTCGTTCGTGGGCGGCTCGGCCGGACGAACTTGTGTGCTCGGCCGAGTGACTAGTATACTCGGCCGAGTGAGCCTTATGTTCTGCTGTTTGTCTTCGATTGGGCTCTAAACTCCGTCTTTCTTCCTTCAGTCGATTTCATCTTCCTCCTAAGCATCGAGCGCCTTCCTGGGGCGCTCCTCGTCGCCTTGTGTATCCTCCTAATGATGGGTACCCCATTCCCCTCTCCTGTCAGGAAAAATAGGACCCGTTATCACAAGATTTTTGGGCGAACGACTCAAAACACTAAAAATTTCTAAAACAAAAATAAAAGAAAAGTGAAAATAAAGCAATAACCGTCGGGTTGCCTCCCGACAAGTGCTCGTTTAAGGTCGTGAGCTCGACCCCCTATGATTTTCAATTAATACGGGATGTTTGGTGCATATGAGATGCACCCATCAAACTTTCCGGGGAGAACGCTTGGATTCGGAAGCTGCGGTGGTGTGTTCTCCCTCGGTGGTCTCCCGTCTCGAATAGTGTTGGGGGAAGGCTCCCCCAGGCTAGCATTTGATCCGGTCAAAGGCTTCACCGGTGACGCCGATTTCCGTGTCGGCGGAGCTTTCTTCGGAGACTTTAATTTCGAGAGCTTGCAGAGCTCTTGAATCCTTGCGACATCAGCGTCGCCTTCATCATTTTCAGCGGAGAGGTCGGGGGAATCATCTATCTTCTCATCTTGGCCTAAATCCGGGCCTTCCTCGAAATCCTCATCGAATAGAGCGCCAATCGAGTGGGGGATCGCCTCCTCAATTACCTCATCAAGGAGGTCCATGTAGTCAAGCTCCTCGTGGTAAGGCATGTGTTTCATAGCCTTAAGAATGTGAAGCTCCACCTCGATGTTGCCGACGTTCAAAGTTAGGGTACCTTCCCGCACGTCGACAATGACACCAGCGGTGGCGAGGAACGGGCGTCCAAGTATCAATGACGTATCTCCCTCCTCCTTAACGTCCATGATCACGAAGTCACATGACAAGCATATGCCCCTCGGGACTTGTAGCGGGATGTCTTCGGCGATCCCTACCGGCCTTGTTATCCGTCCATCGGCTAATTGTATCCGCATGTCGGTAGGTTTCAACTTCGTCCCGGTGTTTTGCCTTAGGAACATGGAGAGAGGCATGAGGCTTACACTAGCCCCTAAATCCACCAACGCTTTTTGTAAAGGGACGCCGCCCAAGGTGCAATGAATCCGAAAACTCCCCGGATCTTTGAATTTGGCCGGCTCCTTTTCTCTCTTGGTGAACCAAGAGCCCTCCTCGGCTAGCATAATTTTCTCCTTCCTCTTTCTCCCCGAAATCAAATCCTTTAAGAATTTAGCATATGTGGGGATCTCCACGATGGCGTCGAGGAAGGGAATGTTGAGGCTAACCCCTCTCAGATACTCGAGAAACTTTGCTAGTCTTTTCTCCATTTTCTCTCTAGCAAGCCTTTGGGGGAATGGGACCGGTGGCATGAAGCGCCTCTCCTCAATTAATCGCTCCGCTCTAGATTTCTCCTTTTCTTGCGGCTCTTTCTCCTTCTCAACGTCAACTACCGGCTGTATTGGCTCCAAACTTTCCTCCACGGGCTCCTCGGTAGGAATCATGGCGGGGGTGGTGTCCTTCTCGCCTCTAGTAGTGACGGCAACTACGGCATTGATGTGGCCGGTGTTGCCCCGTGGGTTTTGCTCGGGTTGCGCCGGCAATTGTTTAGTATTCCGATTGAGCAACGCCAATTGCTCCGAGATTTGAGCTACAACGGTTGTAAGGGAGTCTTGGCCCGCCTTCAAGGTAGCATTGACCTTCTTTTGCTCGACCATAAACGCCTCCACTCTAGCTTCGAAGTCGGATTGTTGTTGAGCTTGTGGAGGGTTTTGATTTTGATTTCTCCACCCTTGATTGTATCCGGGCGGCCTATAAGGTGGAACTTGTTGCTTCGGTTGGAAATTTTGTTGTGGAGGCCCCCTCGGTGGATAGTGTTGTTGTTGGGGTGGTGGTGGTGGTCAAGCTTGTTGAGGTGGTTGTTGTGGTGGGTTCAAAGCTCCTTCATTGTTGGCGTAAGAGAAACCGGGATGATTTCTTGTGGCCGGATTGGCCCAATACCCTTGGTTCCCCGTGACATATTGTACTTGCTCCAAGGATCCCTCTCCTTACTCTCCTCCCAAGTACATGGCTTGAGATTGGTCTTGCCAATCACACATTTGGTTCGTTGGTGCGGAGGTGGAAGGGGTTCCTTGGGGCTCCGTGATAAACTTCTCCAGTCTCTCCACCACCTTGTGGAGAGAATCAAACTTGCTTGTAAGCTCCGCTACGGCCTTCGCTTCATAGATACTAGTTGGCTTCAAGGAGGACGTAGAGTGTCCTCGCTCATCGCCCCATTGTTGATTGTTTGAGGCCATCTCCTCAATTAGGGCCGTAGCTTCTTCGGGAGTCTTTGATAAGATAGCACCATTCGCCGCGGCATCAATAATTTGTTTGGTCCCCGGTTGGAGACCATTGTAGAAGCTATGGACTAGCTCCCAATCTTCAATGCTATGGTGCAGGCATTGATGCTGCAGATCTTTAAAACGCTCCCAAGCCTCATAGAGCGTCTCTTGGGGTCCTTGCTTGAAGGACATAAGAGCGCTCCGAATCTTCACCGTCTTGGAGGGAGGATAGAACTTGTCAATGAATGCACTCGCCAACTCGTCCCAAGTGGTAAAAACTCCCTCAGCTTGCGTCCTTAACCAATAGAGTGCCTTGTCTTTTAGCGTGAAGGGGAAGAGACGCAGTCTGATGGCATCGATGGAGACCCCCGGCATCTGAAATGTGGCGCACTTCGACAAGAATAATTGGATGTGGTAGTGGGGATTTTCATGGGCATTCCCATGAAATGGATCCTGCTGCATCAGAACCACTAATCCAGTTTTCAGCTCAAAGTTCTTGTCGGCCGCCAACTCCGGCATGGCAATGGATGAGGTCGTAGAAGAGGTCTTAGGCCGGAGCCTATCTCGAATAGAAATTATCCTCGCCATTCTTGCCGCTAATTGGTCCGTAGTTTCCGGGTTGGTCATAGACCTCCCTTCCTGATCTTGTCTCCTCTCCGCTCTAATTCTCCGCGCGGTACGTTCGATCTCGGGATCAAATAATATAGCTTCAGGGTCCGCCGTAGATCTCGTGTACATGCAATGAGAAAACAGAGTTTCAAAGAAATGATTAGTACAACGGAAGGGTCAGGTAAAAAAAAGGAAATAAAATAAAAGAAAGAAATACCTAGGGTGGTAAGATCAAACGCAATCGCCTCCCCGGCAACGGCGCCAAAAACTTGATCGCTCCGGAATGTAACCCAAAGAACGGTTGTAGTTTTACCACAAGCACACGGTATAGCGGCGAGCGGGTTATCGAACACAGGGAGGACGAATGACCGTGCTTGTTCCAATCAACCTGGCTATTAAGAAGAGAGAAATTTGCCTTTGGCGATCCTGTCACAATCGTCAGACAAAGTACAGAAATATCAAATCAAACAAAGAACGTCTAGGGAATGGGGAATCCCCGCTACTCACCGTATCCCGTCAATGTGGTTCATTGGTATCAAAATTTCTAGAATAAAATTTTGGATGAACTAGTTGCAACTGAATGTAATACCTAGCTCACGCTCTCGCGCTTTTGCCGGTCTATAGCTATCCTAGGTTCGGGTCCAATCTCTTGCAAACCCTAGCCTAGGGAAGCTAGCATTAGGATCAACATCATCGTTCAATCGCGCCCCGAGCCCACTCTCGTGCAAACTCGGGCCACGACCTAGGTTGGGATAGTTCCTACCCGTCCAATCTCTTGCAAACGGGTATTGGCATGGAATTGCAATCGGGAACCCTAGTATCGGTCCAATCTCTTGCAAACCGATACTACGGAAATTTGATTCCAACCCAATTCGGATTTCTAGGGCTTCCTACCGAATTGGGATCCAATCTCTTGCAAATCCCAATCGGTATGAATTCCTAGCCATCCGTAGTAAATTGATCCCAATCTAATCCCTAATAGCAATTCTAGCAAAATTTCTACCAATTCATCATAAATCTGAAATTGGGCTCGTAGGGTTCATCCCCACGCCCCAAGACGTGGAGACTACTCAAAATTCATAGCACAAACACAAAAATAATCAATGAAATTAATAAGAGAATTCATCACAATATTGAGATATGCAATAAAAATAGAATTTTTAGAGAAGAGAGACACAAACCAATGGAGTTCTTCAAATAATTCAACAAAAATCAACTTTTGTCTCCTCTCTAATCACAAGAATAAAGCTAAAAAGTAAATCTAAAAAGCTGCAAAAATCTAAGAGAAAAGCCCCCCAAACTAGGGTAAAAACAGGGGTTATATACCCCTCAAAATCGTCCAAAAAACTGTGACCAAAATGCCCCTGCGCAGCCTGAAATCCGCAATTTTCGCTACAGGCAGCGCGTCGCACTCGGCCGAGTGACAAAAGTCGCTCGGCCGAGTGAGAAACCCTGTAAATTTCCAGTGAGTCTTGATCTTCAGGGGTCTTCACTTCGGGGGGCGGCTCGGCCGAGTGAGTTGTCGTCACTCGGCCGATGGCTTCTTAGCACTCGGGCGGTCGGGATTGTCCACTCGGCCAAGTGGGTCTTCTGAAGCTCAGGCAGCCGAAAAACAGTAAGTTGGCGATTTTTGAATGGCTTCGTCTAGGCGCCACTCGGGCGGACGGGATCTCGTCACTCGGCCGATGTGGCTTCCGATGCTCGGCCGAGTGCACGTATGGAATGTATCCGACCTGGTCGGCCGAGCAGTGTCTCGCTGGTCGGCCGAGTGACTCCTTCACTCGGCCGAGTGGGACACCAAAAATACCCAAACAGCTTGTTTTGGCCTCCTCGTCGCTCCTGCGACGTCCTTTCTTCTTCCGCTCCTCTCCAACAGCAAAATACCCCTCGGGGAGGTCGTCGGTGACACTCTGGAGTAGGCGTATCTCGAGATCACTCCAAATCGCTCCAAATCACCTGAAATGCGACAAAAACAACAAATCGTGAAAAGCATCGCAATATCGTCGATATATCGTGAAAAACATGATTTGGACGATCTAAAGGCATGCAAACATGCGGGAAAAAGGTGTAAAATAAGGAGTGTTCAATACCCATGCCATCAAGACCCCCTAATGTGTCACTTATGATGTTTACTTATAAAATTGAATAAATCTCAGTCCTCTCTGAGAAGGGTGAGTTAGCAAAACCCGGGTTTAGGTGGGATTTGAGTAAATTGTGGATATGAGGCCTGGACTGTGAAGTTGGGAGATGATTATGTGATGTGTGGAGTTTACACCCCATCGCCTTTACCGGGAGTGGAGGGGATTTTTACACCCACTCGCCTTTACCGGGAGTGGAGGGGTAAGGAGGTGGAGAGTCACACTCCTGCCAGGGACGGAGGAGCTGAGAGGCCCGACGTACAGTGCCCGTGTCCACTACGTCGTGTGCTATATTCACCCCACATTTGGGGTGAAGTCCAGGTCCTGGTATCACACAGTTTACCCATGTTCCAATTAATTCAATTATAAAATAATAAAATAAGAATTTGCTATGTTACTCCTTCTGCTGGCAGCACTTCCCCTTCACTTGACTGCTTCTTTGTGAATCTGTGTCATACCGCAAGCACTTGTACTTGTCTTATCAGATAGTGTTTGCTTGAATACTTGTGTTGTTATTATTATTATTATTATTCGTGCTAACCCTTTTCTTGCAGTAACTCGACATTGGACCGCAGGTATGATTTCCTTATTTTAACTATTTAATTTTCATTATATCACTTAGTTACTTGCTCTATTTCTCTTGCTTGCCTTGTGATTTGATAACCTTAAAACGGAGTTCCAAATCCAAGTTGGTTCCTACTGGGGCACGCATTGACGTGCTCCTCCTTATTTTTAAGGTAGCAGGGGTACCATTGTTGGAGGTGACTTGGAGTTGGGTTTCAGGGGTAGCACTTGGTGTGAGACGTAGTTTGTGTAGTGACATGGTTGTCTTGGAGGTGGAGAGTGATGGTGTATATGTAGTAGTGTACCTGGGCTATGTAATTTAAAGGAAGTTGTATATATGATATGTTGTTATTGAACTAACTTATTTGTGGTGTTGTTTTGATATTACTGTGAAGTTTCAATTGTACTATCACAGCATGTGCGCGGTGACCTGCTTATTTAATTCCTTATTTCTCTCTCTTTTCCTCTCTCATCACCCTCACTCTTCAGAATACTTGGAAAAAAATTTTTAAATGCCTGGTATTCTGGGGAATGGTGCGTGACAGTTTTTGGCGGCCCATGCAGGTCACCGCACTGCGATGTGCGTAAGGATAGTACATGTAATGCTTCAATATTTGGTAGGGATAGATTAACCCTAAGGTGGGTAGTGACCTTAGTGACCTTAGAGCCTTAAGTGATTCACCCTTGAACCTCTAGCTTTAAGGAGTTCGGGGATGAATTTTCTACAGTATAGTATACTATAGATGTATATTACACATGTACATGTTACTGGGTGAACCCGTGTGTATAAGTGCATTTGTTATGCTTAAAGATTGAATTATATATGTTGCGGTATACTTGTATATTTGATTGACATGAACGTTACATGTATCTAGGATGCTTGTAGTGGTATACGAATAGGTGTGGGCGTATATGCTAAGTGGGAGAATACTTGAGTGTGAGTATATTACGTCTCCATAGAAGTACATGACACAGATATGTGAAGCTGGTATGTGGTATACTTGTGCGACTCCAAGACATAGGTGATATATACATGTTTGTTCGTGGATGTATATTGGTGGATACATATGAGCTAGTGGGGACATATACCCCGTAGGGGTGTGAGTGAGGATATGTACATATATAGTATGAGTACATATAAGCGTCTTCCTATCTATTACATTATGGTTGTTTCCCCGTGTGGGGAAGTACCAAGGTGTGTATACATATCCTTGAGTGAATAGAATGGTGGAGTGTTCATATGGTCCTCTAGATATATGTGGGGAAAGTGCATGTGTGTGAATATATGTGTGCTTGTATGGGTAGGTGGTGTAGATATGGGTTGAAATATTGGTGTATATCTATCGCTAGTGTTGCATTGCTAGTGTATGAATTCCTAATGTGTTAGATTTGAATAACTGAGAATATATGTATGTGCTGCCTATGTGCATATAGGAATTGGTATATTGTTTTACTTAGGTATATGGTCGTGGGTGTATTATTGCGTGAAGATAGGAGTTGTGCCATGGCCATATATGGTGTGTATGTAGCGATATAGATAAGTAATCGGTGTACGGGTAGTATGTGTAATGCCCCAGTGTGTTTGGAGTAGAAGTATCCTAAGGTGGGTAGGAATAATTTAGACCCATCCACCTAAGTGGAGGCCCTTGTCTCTATACCGTGCATATTATGGGATAGGGATATATGTATGACATGTGACGCATGTAGGATGTGATGGATATAAGGATTTGAGACCATAGAGTGCAAGTATAAATGGAATGATTGTGGGTTTGCATGGTTGAGTGGAGTTATGGTATCTGTATTTATGTGTGTATATGCTTAACCGTAGAATGGTGTCTATAGGACCATTTGGATGTATAGGTAGTGTACGTACCCTTTCGTATATAATGGCGGAAGGGGGTTTGTGTATTGGTATATGAGATCCTCATATGTATGCATGTGTGTTGTAGCAAGCATGGTGTGATCGTATATATATATATACACATACATATACATATATACATATATATATATAGGAAAATTTTCAAATGAGAACATTTCGCACCGTGCGAAAATGTTTTTATCTTTTTTTTGAAATTTTTTTTTTCAAAAATTCTTTTTTCCACCCTCATTATATGTTGTTATACCCCCCTCAAAAAATAATCATTGAGAAATAATGTCATTTGGCCTTCGATCAAGGCATTTCATCAAATTCGCACGTTTTGAGACCGTTAAATTTGTAACGGGTGGATGGGTGCTCTAATGCCCAACGGGTTCACCCATTATTTTCCCTGGGGTATATATTTGTATGGATTAAACATCAAAAAAAGAATTTTTGAAAAAAAAAAATTTCAAAAAAAAGATAAAATTCTTTTCGCACGGTGCGAAAAGCCCCTTTTTCGCAATGGAAGATTGCCCTATATATATATATATATATATATATATATATATATATATATATATATATATATATATATATGTTGATATTGTTGAATGTGTATTGGTGTATGTCTTATGAGTGGCTATATGTACATGTATGTGAATGATCCCTATCCTGTTATACATGTATCAGTATATGGATGTGTACGTATATTGGATGTGGTTATCTATCGAATGTGTATGAATATTGAAATGCACTTATTTGTGTGTATACTAGTATGTTAGTAAAAGTGTAGACATATCGAATGTTAGGTATATAGTGGTATGGGTAGCTACTGACTACCTGCTAGTATAGTTGAGTAGCTTGACTATATAGGCGTGTAATAGCAGAATATGTATACTAAGTGTGAATGGGTGTGTGCGCTCATACATGGTAATGTATGTGCATGATTAAATGGATTCTAATTGGTATGTACGCGTGTCTGCATGCATACCTACTATTAGGATAATAATCTGGTGCGTATGAGTGAATGTGTATTTGGCTATGTGTAGGCTTAGATATCTATATACGGAATTGATATGTATACCTCTTTGTGTACATAATGCGTATGTACATATAATTTGGTCATACAGAGTATCCATGTGATGTATTGGTTGATGTGTATATGTGAATGTGTATTATGGTTATACGTGTTACAATGGAGTATAGGGATGTGTTCATGCATGTGCAGTGTGCAGTAGAGGCAATATATGATTGTGTGTGTATTGATTGAATAAATATATACTGGTATATGTGTATATATATATATATATATATATATATATATATATATATATATATATATATATATATATATATATATCCTTGTTTGTTTATCTGTGAATCTTTCTGACATGGTTGCCTATCTATGTGTATCTGGGAGATGTGTATCCCTGTGTGTAGCATGTATATATAGGTCTGTACCAAAGCATGTGTGCATGTATATGCGTGTGCAATGTGGATGTAAATGTGATAGATATGGAATATAGGTGTATATATGTTTGATAAATGTAGGTGAATGAAACTGTTTGATATGTGTGTATTGGACTGTGTGTAATTGGTTGCACAATTATAGGTATATGTGTGTGTGGAGTGTAGATGGATATTTATATTTACTGGACTATTGTGGCGGTAGGTGCATGTGAAATGTCAATCTAGTTAGATATGACATATAAGGAGACGTATTATGGTTGTGCACTCTTGTGTGTATTATGTGTGGTATATGTGCTTATCTGTATGAGACAGTAGGTGCACTGCTTTGATGTGAGGTTATATGTATATTTATTTCTAGTTATAATTGTGAATCTTACGTGACTTGATCATGCATGTGTTAATACGTACACGTGAATGTATGTATGGATGTGACTAAAAATTGTGTGTAAATAGATATTTATGTGCCTATACATGGGAGTGAGCCCATATGACCAAGTATTGGGTGTATAGAGATCAGGTGTACATACGGTGTAACCCCGTAATAGTGACCCTGTCTATCAAGAAATGGTGTGTAGATTGATGTGTAATGTTGTGTGTTTGTGCATGGATATAGACGTATATGTATATATATAAGCAGGTAGAATATAAGTCGTTATACGTGAAGGTATCACGATTTGGATACGATGTGATGTCGTATGCACATGGATATGAGTAGTAATCTAAATACCTATAATAATACGTATAGAGACATATTTATAGTGTGTGATGTGTATGTTAGTGTGTGAAAACATGTGCCTAGATGTTTATGTGAAGAACAAATGTGTATGTGTATGAAGTGAGTGCACATAGTGATGTGGATGTACTACTAGATGAATAATAGGGTGTATCTGTGATATCTGTGCCATGCGGGTGTGTATGGATGACAGTGAAGCATATAGTGTATATGAGTGTGGGGGTAGATATGTATTCCTGTTTATACTTCATGTGTAGTAAGACCATTATACCTAGCTGACCTCGGCAAGGTTCACACCCTAAGAAGTCCGAGGACGGACTTTTTTTAAGGTGGGTAGGATGCCATGCCCTATTTAGTGCTATACGTGTATTCTACTGAACACACGTGGTATTTTTACCTACGGTGCATACGTAGGTATGAAATAAGCGTAGGTATCGATGTATGTAGCCTAGTGCAAAGGAGATTAAGCCGTAACACGTGTTTAAGAGACGAGAAAGCAAGGAAGAGTGCGGGAGAAGTGTGAATGACGTCATGGGTGTAAAACAACAGGAATGTGTTAGACGTGTGTGTGTGTGTGTGAAGCATGTGTGCATGCATGGATGTGTGTGGATGTGTGTAGGAAGAGCCATGCAAGTATGAAAGGGGTTAGGGGTCAATGGCAACCCCCGTAAATTTTTAGAAAGGCTAGGGCAAAACGGTTTTTTTGACTAAATTTGCTCTGTGCGTACATACTTCAGTAGTCGGTGTATAAAGTAATGGCAAACTTGTAAATACCTAGAACATGGAGGGGTATTTTAGTCATTTAAAATGATGCATGCTTATCTTTTGGAGGACTCTAGAGATAGATATTTTGGGTGAACATTCTCTCCTCTTCTTTATTCTTCCTTTTCCATTCTCTTCCATTCTTTTCCATTTCTCCCCTTCCTCCCTAACTATGGCCGGCCACCCTCCTCCATTTTTCTCCACCTCCAACAATTGAAACCCTAATTCTCCCTCACCAAAAATCAAGAATACCAATTGGTTGCAAGTGGGAAGAAAGAAGAGAAGAAAAGAAGAGAAGGAGAGAAGAAAGAAAGAGCTTTTGAGGTAGGAATTTACTTGGATTTGGAATTCAATCAATTTGTTCTTGCTCTCATGTTTTTATAGCATGATTCACTTAATATGTGATAGGGATAATCAAAAATCTATGTATCATGTTCAATTTCACAATTTTCCCCTTAAAATTCTTAGCAAACCCATCTCCTTTAAAAATTCAGAAATTTTGATGTCTGATTTTGCCTTGATTGTGGTTATTGTAGCTCGAATTAGATTTCGAAAAAAATATGAGCTTGTAGATCTTGAAGTTCTACCCCAAAATCATATAAAATTTGACATAGTTTCAATTCAGAAATTAGGAGTAATAAATCCATCTTTACAACATGTCTGTTTGAATTTCAGTGTTGACACAGTTTAGCAAAATTGGCATAACCACCTGCACACATCTTGGAATTTTATGATCTTGGTCTTGTTTGAAATTTAACAAGTTTCTCTAAAAATTCATCAGAGTGCTTATATGTCGAATTTCTGCCTCCAACATGCTCAAAATTGGCTTTCAATACAGACCCTGAAATCTGTCTGAAAAACAGACTTGACACACTTCACCAAATAATTCACCATAAATCACATACTTAATAATTTTGTCTGAAATTTTGTCTGTAAATCCAAAACACCATATCTGCAAATTTGTAGTTTTACGTTTTTCCAAATTCCAACTGAAATTGCCTCGAAAACCACCCTCAATCTGACTGTCCTGCAATTTCAGCAAGCTGAATTCATTAAGTAATGTTCTTATTTATCAATTGTGGATAATTGGCCATCATTATTCTTGCGTATTATGGTTGTGTGGTTGAATGAATGTTCATGCCCTTGGCACATGTAAATTATAGTGTGTTGTTTTGATATGAATGACGCCCGCCATGTGTTCGATGAAATGCCTCAATGAAGGCAAAATCCAATAAGTTGAGTAACTTGCATGTGTTAGAGTTGGCCTTGAGCCACGTTGATAATTAGTGAAGTTAGAGGCTTGAATGGCATGAATATATTGTAATTGTGAATGGGTGATGTGTTGTGATAGAGGGCATGACACGTGAGTGCATGACCCTATGTTTAATGATGGACAGCTGAGGTGATATGTGCATACCCATGCCATCAAGACCCCCTAACGTGTCACTTATGATGTTTACTTATAAAATTGAATAAATCTCAGTCCTCTCTAAGAAGGGTGAGTTAGCAAAACCCGGGTTTAGGTGGGATTTAAGTAAATTGTGGATATGAGGCCTGGACTGTGAAGTTGGGAGATGATTATGTGATGTGTGGAGTTTACACCCCACTCGCCTTTACCGGGAGTGGAGGGGATTTTTACACCCACTCGCCTTTACCGGGAGTGGAGGGGTAAGGAGGTGGAGAGTCACACTCCTGCCAGGGACGGGGGAGCTGAGAGGCCCGGCGTACAGTGCCCGTGTCCACTGCGTCGTGTGCTATATTCACCCCACATTTGGGGTGAAGTCCAGGTCCTGGTATCACACAGTTTACCCATGTTCCAATTAATTCAATTATAAAATAATAAAATAAGAATTTGCTATGTTACTCCTTCTGCTGGCAGCACTTCCCCTTCACTTGCCTGCTTCTTTGTGAATCTGTGTCATACCGCAAGCACTTGTACTTGTCTTATCAGATAGTGTTTGCTTGAATACTTGTGTTGTTATTATTATTATTATTATTCGTGCTAACCCTTTTCTTGCAGTAACTCGACATTGGACCGCATGTATGATTTCCTTATTTTAACTATTTAATTTTCATTATATCACTTAGTTACTTGCTCTATTTCTCTTGCTTGCCTTGTGATTTGATAACCTTAAAACGGAGTTCCAAATCCAAGTTGGTTCCTACTGGGGCACGCATTGACGTGCTCCTCCTTATTTTTCAGGTAGCAGGGGTACCATTGTTGGAGGTGACTTGGAGTTGGGTTTCAGGGGTAGCACTTGGTGTGAGACGTAGTTTGTGTAGTGACATGGTTGTCTTGGAGGTGGAGAGTGATGGTGTATATGTAGTAGTGTACCTGGGCTATGTAATTTAAAGGAAGTTGTATATATGATATGTTGTTATTGAACTAACTTATTTGTGGTGTTGTTTTGATATTACTGTGAAGTTTCAATTGTACTATCCCAACATCTGTGCAGTGACATGCTTATTTAATTTCTTCTTTCGCTCTCTTTTCCTCTCTCAGCACCCTCACTCTTCAGAATACTTGAAAAAAATTTTAACTGTCGGGTATTCTGGAGAACGGAGCGTGGCACATCCACTGCAGCAGTCGCCTGTTGAAGATTTTACAGGCGCCTGTCCTATTTACCGTCGACTGTATCGACTTCATCACTCGACTGTCCTGGCTCAGATTATAGCCGTTGGATATTTTCTAGCCGTTGATCAGTCGCCTGTCTTTTGATCATCAGTCGACTGTCGCTGTCGTTTTCGCCCAGTTTTTAGCTGTTGCTGTCTTATGCCTTTGGCTGTTTTCTTGGATTTTGAGGGTTGATTTGTGGTTTATATATATATATATATATATATATATATATATATATATATATATATATATATATATATATATATGGGTATGCTGAGTTCATTATAACTTCTTGATGCTATTGAAAATCACAAGAGATCTTTAAGCCACTCTCAAACTCTCTCATTTCCCTCTTTGAGCTCTCATTCCTCTTCATGCGTTGAAGTCCAGCTCAAGGGAAATCATCCAAGTGCTTTCAAGCCAATCTAAACACTTGGAGATCCTCTTCCATGCCTTGCATTCATTTATGAGTAAGCATCTCAAGGCATATGTAAGAGTATTTATTTTACTTGGTGATTCTTGTAACACTAATTCTCTTTGTGGGAATTAGTCTTTCTCTCTTTGTGGGAGTTTATCTCTTTGTGGGATTAGGATATTCTCTTTGTGCGAATAACTCTCTTGGTGGGAGTTTAGTGTCCTAGTGTAGGGCTAACCCTAATTCTCTGAGTGGGAGTTAGTGATTCTCTTGGTGGGAGTTTTGACCCTCGTGTAGGGTTGGTTGGGTCCTTGTGTAGGGCAAAATCCTATTGGTGTGGTATCTCCTTGTGAAATTTGTATTCACTTCTCTTTGTGGGATTATAGTGAATATTGGTGTGGCTGGACATACCCAAGTTTGGGGAACCAGGATAAAATCTTGTGTTTGCGTTTGGATTGATTGTGTCAATTATTTCATCTTGCATTTATTATTCCGCATTTGCAAGTTTAATTTTAATTGGACAATTTTATTGTCATTACACTATTCACCCCCCCTCTAGTGTGTGTTGTTAGTATTGCAAGGGTAAGGCGATCCTTACAGTTTACAACCAACTATGCTAATGGGATGGAAGTGTGTGAAAATGTTTGAAACTATCTTCCTGATCTACGCACTAAGGGTGGAGAGCCGAATCGGCGAGCAACGAGGAGGACTTATGTGGTGTGTAAGTGAGTGAGTGAGGTTGTGGGAGTAGGAATTCATCCCAAATATAACTCAATTATTTTCCCAGCTAAGGGACGAACAATAGGTGGATATGGCATTTCATCGAACATGTAGGGTGCAATACTTTGAGCAAAGAGAAATACTTTAAGCAAAGAAGAGAGGGTGGACTACGATAGTTTCTATCTATGGATTACCCACTAGGGTTCCATCAACAACCAACATCTCAAAGTTTCATCCATCAAATAGAAAATGGAAACATGCTAGAGATGATCACACAACCCAACAACAACAAGTACAACACAACCATACAAGAAAGATCTAGCTATTCATGATGAAAAGAAAACATCTTTATCTCTAGAAATAATCATCCAATACAATACAAATAGCTAAACCAAAATTACACAAGAGTTAAGAAAGAGTTCACCAATGTGTCACTCAAAGATGGAATCCTCCTACTCAAGTGCTCCTCCAAGCTCCAAGCTTTCTCAAGCTATCTCCCCAAACCCTAGATTGAAGAAGAAGAAGAAGAGAATGAGTGGGATAGAGGGGAGGAAGGCCCAAGAAATAAATCCATCAATTCGGGTCTGGAAATAAGCCAAACGGGCCTGATTCTTGTCTAAACCCGCAAGCAATGCCCAAAGCAGAAGAATATTTTAGCACTGTCACCCTGTCTTGCAAAAATTCTAGAAAACCCATCCGACATCGGAATGACGTGTTCCAGGCGACGATGGAACCGTAACAAAGTGTACTATGGCTAAAAATATCACTAGGCTGGAATATATACTGAAATGATAGTAGAATTCTGCACAAGAGGGGAATAGCAGAATTTCCAGACCAGAAATTTTCAGCACTGTCACCATGTCTTCCAAAAAATACAGTAAATAGCTCCGACCTCCAAAAATTCTGGAAGAATATGCGTTGGAATCGGGACTTCACGAACTTCAACTGAAAAATAATAGGAGACCAAGATGAGGACGCAAATAAGCTGTAAAAATTATGTTTTATGCATATAAAAACGATAAGCTCCAAAAAAATGATAATATCATGAAAACGCGAGTAATGGAGCTAGAATGTGAACGATACATGCACAAAGAGCACCGAAATGGGGGATACATATACAATTTTTATCCCGAATCACTGCCATGTTTATATAAATTGTCATGCTGTCGCATCTCATAACCTGCCATGTAAACAACGTTTAATAACTGTCTTTAAATTCCATATACCTTGCAGTAGAGTCTTTCTTACATTTCAGTTGTAGACTCTGCCTGACGTACAACTCCTTTTCCTTTGGGTGTTTGTACATCAGGTACTGAGACAGAGTACGTAGACGAGAAGACAGTACATGTGGACTTGGAGCAGGAGGACGCTGCTCAGGAGTACGATACGGACGAGGACCAGTCTTATAGTTCTCTTCCTGTTGCTGACTTGGAGTTCCAGGTTTCTAGTTTGGGTGCATAGCACCCTTTAGATTCTTGTCTAAGTTGGGTGCGTAGCACCAGTAGTTTCATTTTCAGTTGTAGCCATGCCGAAGCTTCCTTTTATTAGACTTCTTTTGTACTTCTGGATTATCATGATAAATGAATGATGTTGTTTCTTTTAAGTACATTTATGATTCTGAACTGTAATGCAAGAACCTGTACAATGATTGGTGTACCTCTACAGATGCTTAGTGGGCTCGAGCTTCACAGCTCCAGCCCTGCGGACCTTCGTCTCGTTCCTGCATCCGTATTATGGGAAGCAGTGCGTGGCAGGTTTTTGTGGTGGCCCATGCAGGTCCTGCAAAAAGTTCGGAACGATAAAAATACTCGCATTCATTTAGTATCCAGTTTAACATGTGCAAAGTCTAATTTGGGTTTTCCTTGTCAACAGAATGGCAAGAAGACGCACTAACCCAGCCGGGACCTCAGCTGACGGGGCCATGGAAGGCCAAAGTGGTGAATTCCGCCAATTTCTGGATGTCATGAGAGAGATGCTGGATGTTCAGCACCACTCGGTTGAGCAGACCCATCAGGCTACCCATGCTACTCAGGCTGCTCAGGCTGCATCGCCTGCCCCTCGAGCTGCACCTGGAGTGAAGCAGTTCAATGAGCTACAGTCGAGGACTTTTTCTGGGAAGGAAGGACCCCTGGATGCTGATGAGTGGATCCAGAGCACTGAGGACAAGCTGATAGCTGCCAACATACCTGAGAAGACCAAGGTAGAGATATCAAAGCTGCAGCTGACTGATAATGCAAGGAACTGGTGATGCTTAGAGGAGAAGCGTCTGGAGAAGCCAGTTGAGTGGAACACCTTCAAGGCCATGTTCACGGTGAAATACTTTCCTAATACCGTGAAGAGGGAGCTCTTGCAGCGGTTCGTGAATCTGACCATGGGAGTATGACAGTGGATGAGTATGAGGCAGAGTTTGAGATACTTAGCCGTTTCACCCCGCATATGGTGAAGAGGGCAGAGAACCGAGCCAATCAGTTTCGCCAGGGGCTGAACCCCAAGATCCAGGCCTCTATGACTTCGACAGACTTGACCACTATAGAAGCTAACGCAGCCAGGAACCATGAGGCCGTGGCAAGATTTCCTGATCCTCCTGCTGGTGGAAGAAAGCGACAGATGGAGCAGTACAGGCCATCAGCTAGGCCTGTAGTGCAGCCCAATCAATCAGTGCCTTTCAAGAGGCCATGAGTACCTGAACAGAGCCAGACCAAGGGCCCATGCCATTTCTGTGGCAAGCTGGGGCATCAACAGAGCAATTACATGAAGAAGCTAGGTTTGTGTCTGGTGAGTGAAGATGCCACGCACGTTGCTAGAGATTGCCCGAGGTCACACCATGCTGCGGGCGGAGCACCAGCCCCAGTACAGCGTGGAGCGCCTGCTCCTATTCAGAGAGGTGCTACTGTTCGTAGACCCCCTTTGGCACCACAGAGGTAGGCTTACCAGCAGGCAGTACCACCTCGGAGGCCGGCATTTACCATGACAGCCGAGGAGGCTGAGGACGTGGATGACGTCATTGCAGGTAATCTCTTGGAACTAGTCTTTCATAGTATAACGTAGTTCATATTGTTTGCATGTGATTGTATAACCTTACTATTTAGATTAGTAGCCTTGCTTGACCTTAGTTATTACCTTTTATATCTTAGGGGTCCGACGACGAACCCCCGAGCATAGAATCATATGTAGAAGTTTGAAATCGTTTTGATAACATTTATACAGAAAATTAATTGATACGTCTATATAAGTAACAATTGAATATAAAATATTATATAAATTATTTAAAGGTATTTGATGATATTCGAACTTACTAAAATGTACCATAACTATTTTGATGATGCAAAATATTTTTTATAAAGGATTTTGAAACCATTTTTGATATAAAACTCCTAACAAATCATTTTAAAATACTTTTAAAATATAAAAATATGTAGAATACATAAATACTCGTATTGAAGAATACGAGCTGTCACAAATATTCTACTCTACTTATGCGACCAAGCAAAGACATCCTTGTTTTGTCACAGGAAGCTGATTAGAATCTCTCAGAGGTCAGGTCGTAAGGCAGACTTGACCTGAACCGTTCGAGAGGGGTCGGAGTCTGAGAGAGGGATGTCCTCCGTGTCCTCCACCAGAGTGGCTCTCTCGTGCTCAGATTCGCCCCGAGGGTCGAGCTCGTACTAATAACGAGGTCAGAGCCCTCCCTACTACTGAGGAGAGGTGGCTAAAGGCTGGAATACTTCCATCATATGGGTTTCTCGATCAAAGCCCACCTCGAAGACGGAGCTCACTTGGTGTAGAAGGAGCCACAGACATGTCCTGAGTATGGGCATGGGCAGCAGGTGGTTGCAGGACATCTGGGCCACCAACGACATGCACCAGATGAGAGGTCACTACTTCGCTAGCTAGTGGCATATGCTCCCTGTCCTCTAACAGTGTCCCCTCGAGCATGTCGACTCCTCAAGCGGTGGGAGCCGCTAAGGAACAGTGGAGGATTATGGAAGCATAACGGCAACATGTTGGTTGTCATCCGTATCATAGGGTCTAGCCATACTACTAGGCTCGTCGTTCGTGGTCTTTTTCCTCTTCAGCGTCGATGAGTGCAACAAATGGAGAGGAGACATGGAAAGAGATGATGGATGAGTTGTTGAAGAGTTTACTGGGACGAGAGCCTTTGTGACGAGAGTTTTCACAACATTACTTTAGTACCAATTGTTGTCACAACCTTGCATTTTCCATTGTCTAGCCCTAGGCTAAGCAGACGTGGGAAATAGTAGAAGAAGAAAAATCATGAAAACACGTTTAACGAAAAACCTTACGGAATAAAAACCATTTGCAGTATCATTAACATCTAAGGACGGAGGCGAACCGACCTCACAAAGATAGATCTAATATTAAGTACTGCTGAAAATAAAATGCTTAAAAGAACATACCTTTGTTTTTGTAGCCGCAAAAACAATTTCCTTATGGCGCCGTCCCAAAGCATTTGCAACGCCTCTTCTTAGAGCCAACCACTTGCTCCAGAAAGTTTCACCTTAGTTGGAACCCCACTTTAAGCTTCGAATTAGATCCTAATTTCCTTCAAGTTTTGTTAGAACCTGAAAGAGTGACTAAAGAGGAAAAAGAGGAAAAAATTTGGTCGCCTTTAGGTGTAGGTTTGCTCATTTAATTAGGATGATATCTCTTAATTTAGGCTTGGTTCAAGTTTTGGAGTAATAGGAGGACCTTATTTATAGGGTGAGTTGAGCCTTTATATTAATAACACAACCAGTATGGTACTAAAAAAATTAGAATCCAAATTAACTCAAGTTTTATCCTTTAAGGACTAAACTTTAAGTAATTGATTCTCACTCAACTGTAAGCCCAAGAAGCAAAATGACATCATTTTGAAGAGCTTCAAACAGAGATCGCATAGAAACTGATGACACACAATTTCGAGGTTGTTTGACTCCTCAAATGAGTTCTCAAAATTCGTAAAAAAATCTGCCCATAAAACTACCTTGTCTCAGGTCTGTTGACCCGCAAACAATGGCCCCCACATGCTTGGACGCACCCAGGTTCAGGCGTGCACGCGCAATCCGGGGCCGCCCGCAATCTCGGCCCGACCAAAACAAGCTAGTGCTCGGGTTCAGGCATGAGGTTGGGTTCGGGCGCCCGACCAACCTCGTATTAAGTCTCACGACTTTATCTAAGTATAAAATGTAGACTAACATTTATAATAGTATTTAGATTAACCGTACCAAATAGCATACTATTATTTTGAATAAGATGTCCCAGTTATAAATAATTGACCTCAAGGGCATACATTTTCCAACAATGGTGTTAGAGATGAGATTTCAGATACCTGATAGAGAGAGTTTTCGCCCAATTTATAGGATCGGGGGATGGTTTTGCCATGTCAAGAGGCCCACTGCATCCCTTCATAACAAACCCGTCAGATGATTTGTTAAGATGTGGAGTGCCTATCATAACCACTCCCTCAACAAAGCTGGCTACACGTAATCTAACAAAGCAGTTGTACGTTGCTTCTGATAAGGCTGATCGCACATTGATCGCTCCGGAATGCAACCCGGAGAACGGTTGTAGTTTTACCGCAAGCGCACGGTGTAGCGGCGAGCGGGTTATCGAACACAGGGATGACGAATGAAAGTGCCTTCTCCAGACAACCTGGCTATATGAACAGAAAAGAGGGAATTTGCCTTTTGGCGATCCTGTCACAATCGTCAGACAAAGTGTGGAGATATAAAATCAAATAAAGACGCCTAGGGAATGGGGAATCCCCGCTACTCACCGTATCTCGTCAATGTGATTCATTGGTATCAACATTGCTAGGGTAGAATTTCGGATGAACTAGTTGCAACTGAATGTAAAACCTAGCTCACGCTCTCTCGCTGTTGCCGGTCTATAGCTATCCTAGGTTTGGGTCCAATCTCTTGCAAACCCTAGCCTAGGCAAGCTAGCATTAGGATCAACATCATCGTTCAATCGCGCCCCGAGCCCACTCTCGTGCAAACTCGGGCCGCGACCTAGGTTGGGATAGTTCCTACCCGTCCAATCTCTTGCAAACGGGTATCGGCATGGAATTGCAACCGAGAACCCTAGTATCGGTCCAATCTCTTGCAAACCGATACTACGGAAACTCAATTTCAACCCAATTCGGATTTCTAGGGTTTCCTATCGAATTGAGATCCAATCTCTTGCAAATCCCAATCGATATGAACACCTAGCTATCCGTAGTAAATCGATCCCAAACTAACCCTAATAGCAATTCTAGCAATATTTCTACCAAATCATCACAAATCAGAAATTGGGCTCGTAGGGTTCATCCCCACGCCCCAAGACGTATAGACTACTCACAATTCATATCACAAATGCAAGAATAAACAATGGAAATAGCAATAGAATTCATCACAATATTCAAATAAGCAATAAAAATGAGATTTTTAATGGAGAGGGAGACAAACCAATAGAGTTCTCCAAGAATCCAACAAAAATAAACCTTCCTCTCCTCTCCAATCACAAGAATCTAAAGCTAAAAAGTTTTATCTAAAAAGCTGCAAAAAGTAAAAGTAAAAAGCTCTCTAACCTAGGTTAAAAACTGGGGTTAAATACCCCCTAAAATCGTCCAAAAAACTGTGAACAAAATGCCCCTGCGCAGCCTGAAAATCGCAATTTACGCTACAGGCAGCGTGGCTCACTCGGCCGAGTGACAGAAGTCGCTCGGCCGAGTAAGAAACCCTGAGAATTTCCAGTAAGTCTTGGTCTTCGGGGGGTCTTCATTTCGGGGGTCGCTCGGCCGAGTGAGTTATCGTCACTCGGCCGATGGCTTCTATATACTCGGGCGGTCGGCATTTTCCACTCGGCCGAGTGGGACTTCTGAAGCTCAGGCAGACGAAAAACAGTAAGTTGGCTCTTTTTGATGGGCGTCGTCTGAGTGCCACTCGGGCGGACGGAGTCTCGTCACTCGGCCGATGTGGCTTCTGACGCTCGGCCGAATGCACACATGAAACGTGTCCGATCTGGTCGGCCGAGCGGTGTCTCGCTGGTCGGCCGAGTGACTCCTTCACTCGGCCGAGTGAGACACCAAAAATGCCCAAACAGCTTGTTTTTGCCTCCTCGTCGCTCCTGCGACGTTCTTTCTTCTTCCGCTCCTCTCCAATAGCAAAATACCCCTCGGGGAGGTCATCGGTGACACTCTGGAGTAGGCGTATCAGGGGATCACTCCAAATCGCTCCAAATCTCCTGAAATACGACAAAAACAACAAATCGTGAAAAGTATCGCAATATTGTCGATAAATCGTGAAAAGCGTGATTTGAGCGATCTAAATGGCATGCAATCATGCGGAAAAAAAGGTGTAAAATAAGGAGTGATCAAAATCCCCCAAGCTTACCTCTTACTCGTCCTTGAGGAAGATAAGTAAAAGGCGAACTCGGTGGATTCGGAAAACGAAAACGACGAAAAAAACGAAAAACGAAAAAAAACGAAAAACGAAAAACGAAAAAGAAAGAAGAAAGCGAAGAGGGAAGCTGCTAGATCATTTTCTCAGGACGTGGGTTTTGCTTACTCATATAACATGCACCGAATGTAAAACACACGTCAAAGAATTTTATTTCGATATCATAGTATAATGGTGCAAGTAGAAATAGAAAACCCAAGAATATTGACATAACATGAAATACGGAATAATTTTAGAATTAACATCGTCTGAATCATTTAAAGCGGTATGCAGTATCGCTGATCACACACTTTTCAATTGAACGCTTTCTAAGGGGAGTATAAGAATATCACGCAATAGAATAGAAAGAATAGAAAAGTGTGGATTTCATGAAATGAGTGCTAGGCATAGATTTCTGGACTTCGTAAAGCTAAAAATAATCTCACCGAGTATAGAATATTACTTAGCCTAGGTTGTTGTGCAACGTCAAGTAGTCACTCTCTCACACTTCATTGGATTCTCTCCCCCAAGCTTATCTATAAGCGTGGTGGCACAAAAACAATATTTACATCCCCATTTTTATGAAGCTCCAAAAGTAATAAAAATTAAAACAAAAAGAGAGAAGAAAGAGAGAACATGAGATGGGATCGTTTATTGAGATTCTTTTCTCTTTTCTTTTTCTTTTCTCTCTTTTTTAGCATATACACAATGATCCCAACTCAAAGAGAAATAAGGATATACAAGAATTTTTTCTTCTTCTTTCTTTGGTTTTGGGAAATTTGGAGCTAGGACTTTAATAGCGGGGGAAATGTCGTATAATAGAACCGCTAAGGGGAGGTTCACCAATGATTTTAAAATAGAGAATTGATGTTCAAGATATGTGGAGAAATAAATAAATATGTCTCTCAGTTCACTCTATAAGACGTGCACGACAACTTTAGCAGGGTAATCTAATCTACTCAATTTCGATCACAAAAAAGCTAACTAATCCAGTTTTATCATAGCTAACATCATTCAATCATCCTGAAGTGAAATGTACAAATCATGCATATAGAAGTGATATAGGAAAAGAAAACGGTACTCCAGATATAAGCATTCAATGCGTGAATCTTGGTGTGTTTTCTGCGATGGCATACATATGAATATTCAGACTCAGCTAATAATAAAATTTCATCTATTTTCATGCGGAAAAAAAATGTGGGTTACTATCTCTAAATGCAAGGCAAATCATAGCATATGATATCAGAAATAAAATCTAAGACATGACAAATATAGCATGCATATAGAGAAAGCTAACTCCACGTCATCATCATCACAGAAAAGTCATCTCTAGCATGAGATGAAAAAGAAATAAAGATAAAGAGAGAAAATGAAACTATTTACAATGCATCACACAAAGAAAATAAGAAAAACGTGATGCATGGTAAAAAAAAGGAAAAAGTGATGAAAGTGTGTGCGAAAACGGAAAATGGCGTGAAAAAGCTAAAAATAAAGGTGGTAAATCGAAAAGAACGTGAGAACTCACTCCCCCAAGCTAAACTGCACAGTGTCCTCAATGTGCGAAGTGTGGCACATCGAGAGACAAGTAATGTGAGGGGAAGGTGAGGATGCATGCATGGAGAAAAAAAAAGAAAATAAAAATAAAAATAACGATATGCAAAATATGATGCGGACATGATGCATGCATATACAGGAGTGATACAGATATAAAAGTGTGACACCAAAAACTCTCCCGCTCCCCCAAAAAAAGATATAGGAAGATATAGAAAGATAGGAACAAAATGTGTACCCAAAAACAGTGAGGGGAGGGGGTGGGAGGGCAAAAATCAACAGGACCCAGCAGAGACGGGCAGCACAATGGCAAAAAGAATCAATGGCATCAAGGGTGCCTACGAGGGTGGGGCTGCGCCGTCTCCGTCCTGAGGCGGAGGTGGGGGTGGTGGTGGCTGGGGTACGGTCTGCTGAGTGGGTGTGGGTGTGGGTGTGGAAGTGGAAGCAGGCTGGGAGTGTGTGGTAGTGGGGGTACGGACCTGCTGGATGGGTGTGGGAACGTGAGGAAGCCGCTCGAGAACCTGGGTGAGGCAATAGTGAATGTGCGGGAGTAGGTCGAAGCGGCCAGACATCGCGGTGACAGTGGCGGACAGGGTCCTAAGGTCACCTCTGAGGCCACTCACCGCCCCCTCGAGAGCACGAATGCTCTGAAGTACAGTGTCGGGGGGAGGTGGTGCAGAGGGACGCACCTGTCTGTGCTGTGCAGGACGGGGCTGGCGTACTCGGGTGGCGTAGGTGATGGGCTCAGCAGGTAGGTGGAGGAAAGGTGATGTGCTCGCAAGTGTGGGCCGAGCCTCGTGGGAGGCCGGGGCGCAAGCTGGTAAGAAGTGGAGGCAGCAGCAACGGAAGTGGAGTATAAAAGTGGCAACGAGGCGGCCAGAGAGGTCGGTGACACAGACGAGTGGACAGACGCCACGACACTCTCAGAAAATACGGCTGCGGTGGAGACAGTGGTGGAAACCAAGGTCTCCACGGCGGCAGCAAAAGAGGGCTCTCCGCACTCAACTATAGTCGACGGGCGCTCGGGTAGGGCAGAGGAAACGGGCTCAACGGACAGAGGGCCAGATGTGGTGATGGGCGTGAAGGTAGTGGGGGTTGTCGTAGGCGTGGATGTAATGGAGGTGGGCTTAGCGAGGGTACTCCCGACACCGACAGAAGTGCAGACAGAGGTGTCGGGAGCAGCAGAAATATCGGGCTGCTGAGGGGCCACGGGGTCAGCAGGTGCATCGGGGTCAGCGGGTGCAGCGTGGGCAGCGTGGGCCTGCTCGGCCTCCTCGGCCTCAAGCACATAGGCGGCGGGGATCAGGAGATCCATCGCCGGAAGCCAGTCCACCTGTGCTGGTGCTATCTGAGTCCGAGCTGGGCTTGGAAGGATCATGTAATCTGCACCGAATGGACCATGCAACCAAACCCAGTGCCGCTAACCGTGCGGACGAAGCATCTTCATCCGGGCCATAACATCTATGGACAGTGAAGTGGGGCCCGGGGCTCGTCGCAGGTCGGCAGGAAGGTCCTCGCCGGTCATAAGAGTGAGCAGGGTGATCAGACCGCCGCAGCATATCGGTGAGCGAGCGCCCACCGATACGATGATGCGATCCAAAAACCAGCTCGCGATATCAATCACGACGGCGGGGACCAACTCGTCACCCTCCCTAGATAGAGCTCTGGGGCGCATCATCGCGTAGATCATATAAAGCTCCGGCGTGGACATCGTCCCAGGCTCATATCTCGCCAAAAAGGTAGTCGCCATAAGGCGCTGAGCTATGCGGAGGCAAGGGTGGACAATGGCCGAGGCCTTGGCCCTACTAGGGTCGAAGGCAGCAGGAAGACCCGTGATCCGGGCCCAGAAAGCGTCGGAATCGAAGGAAGGTGGGGGGATGTGAGTGGGAGCGTAACCACGGTCGGCCCCGGGGACATCTGGCCACGAGAAGAAGGCTCTCATCATACTGAGAGTGACCTGGCACTCTCGGTCCATGAACCTGAACGAGCATCCCTCGTCGATCCGGGCGATGGAACTAAGCACCTCAAGTGTCGGACGGACGAACGTGTCCGCCGACACCTGGAAGAAATCTCGCCAACCCACGTTGTCATACAACGTGAGCATCCCCTCGAGTACCCCCAGGCGTCCTAGGTCTGCAAGGTGTGCGAACCTGGAGGGTACGATCGAGCGCTGGGAAATGCGCTCGAAAACGACGCGGTGTGCGTCGTCCCGGAACGTAATCCCCAGTGGCCCGATAAGTGGAGCCGGTGGTGGTGGCTGTGGGACGGCAGGGAGTGGCTGTGCGGGCTGTGCGGACTCTGCAGGCTGTGCGGGGTCTGCAGGGTGAACAGGGTATGGCGGTGTAGGCGGAGGAGAGTCTTCCATCTCGTGGGAGGGGCCGGGCTCATCCGACCGCTTCCGCTTGGCGGAAGCTCTCCGGGTGCGTGGCCGTGTCCAGGGCGGCATATGGACCCCAGGTGCTCACCAAAGGCAGTAAAAATGCGGCGTGCGTAAAATAAAGGAAAGAGTATACCGCGACACGTCGCGAGAGCAAAGTAATGGAAGCGTGCGAAGACGCCGCCTTCACGTAGCCCAAAACGATCCCCGGAAGCTCCCCTGGGCTCCCCTAAGCTCCCCAATATAACCTGCGCATGAAACGGAGATATCAGCGAGTAATATTCAAAATGTATGGGGGGTTAGGGGTATAATAGATAGAAATTGAATTTAATTTGGGTTTGGGGTTCGTTAGACACATGGATCGTCGAAAAATACACAAAAGAGGAGAAATAGGCGAAAAATCGGGTTACCGGAGCTCGGCCGGAGGTGTGGCCGCCAGCGGTGACTCGGGCGGAGGCGGAGGAAGCTCGGCCGGCGGTGGGTGGCCGAGCGCCGCGGCGAGGGTCGAGGTCAAGCGAGTGAGGGGGAAGCTGCGGGCGAGGGATACGGACAGTCGCGGGTTTTGGGATTTTTTTTTCGTTTCAAAAACCGCGCTGTCCAGCTCCCCCCTTTATAGAAAAAATTACGACTCGGCCGAGTGACTAAGTCGCTCGGCCGAGTGATCGTAACGGAAATATTTTGAAAAATTCCTCCCCGCTAATGACTCGGCCGAGTGGCCTTGCCATCCTCGGCCGAGTGGAATAAGTCCATTCGGCCGAGTGGCTCAAGCTACTCGGCAATACTCGCCCTAGGAGCGTATCAGTTTTCCTCGGCCGAGTGAATATATATACTCGGCCGAGTAGCAATTATACTGAAATCAAGAAAAGAAACCGAGAGTTGGGTGCAGCAGACTTCCCTCGTTCGTGAGCCGCTCGGGCGGACGAACTTGTGTGCTCTGCCGAGTGACTAGTATACTCGGCCGAGTGAACCCTGTTTTCTGCTGTTTGTCTTCGTTTGGGCTCTAAACTCTGTTTTTCTTCCTCCAGTCGATTTCATCTTCCTCCTAAGCATCGAGCGCCTTCCTGGAGCGCTCCTCATCGCCTTGTTCATCCTCCTAATGATGGATACCTCGTTCTCCTCTCCTGTCAAAGAAAAATAGGACCCGTTATCACGAAATTTTTGGGCGAACGACTCAAAACACTAATAATTTCTAAAACAAAAGTAAAAGAAAAGTAAAAATAAAGCGATAACCGTCGGGTTGCCTCCCGACAAGCGCTCGTTTAAGGTCGTGAGCTCGACCCCTTTTGATTTTCAATTAATGCAGGATATTGGGTGCATATGAGATGCACCCGTCAAATTTTCCGGGGAGAACGCTTGGATTCGGAAGTTGCGGCGGCGTGTTCTCCCTCGGTGGTCTCTCGTCTCGAATAGTGTTGGGGGGTGGCTCCCTCAAGCCAGCGCTTGCTCCGGTCCTCGGCTTCACCGGTGACACCGATTTCCGTATCGGCGGAGCTTTCTTCGGAGACTTCAATTTTGAGAGCTTGCAGAGCTCTCGAATCCTTGCGACATCAGCGTCGCCTTCATCAACTTCGGTGGAGAAGTCGGGGGAATGCTCCATCTTTTCTTCTTGGCCTAAGTCCGGCCCTTCCTCAAAATCTTCTTTGAATAGAGCGCCGATCGAATGGGGGAACGCCTCCTCAATAACCTCGTTAAGGAGGTCCATATAGTCCAGCTCCTCATGATAAGGCATATGTTTCATTGCCTTGGGAATATGAAGCTCCACCTCGATGTTGCCGACATTCAATGTTAGAGTTCCTTCACGTACATCGACAATGACACCGACGGTGGCGAGGAACGGGCGTCCAAGTATTAGTGACGTGTCTCCCTCCTCCTTGACATCCATGATCACGAAGTCACATGGCAAACATATACCCCTGGGACTTGTAGTGGGATGTCCTCTGCAATCCCTACCGGCCTTGTGATCCGACCATCGGCAAGTTTTATCCGCATGTCGGTAGGCTTCAATTTTGTGCCGGTATTTAGCCTTAGGAACATAGAGAGGCATGAGGCTAACACTAGCCCCTAAGTCCACCAACGCCTTTTGTAGAGGGACGCCGCCCAAGGTGCAAGGAATTCGAAAACTCCCCGGGTCTTTGAATTTAGCCGGCTCCTTCTCTCTCTTGGTGAATCAAGAGCCCTCCTCGACGAGCATGATTTTCTCCTTCCTTTTTCTTCCCGAAATCAAATCCTTTAAAAATTTAGCGTATGTCGGGATTTCCACGATAGCGTCGAGGAAAGGAATGTTGAGGCTTACCCCTCTCAAATACTCGAGAAACTTTGCTAGCCGTTTCTCCATTTTTGCTCTAGCAAGCCTCTAAGGGAATGGGACCGGTGGCATAAAACGCCTCTCTTCAATCAATTGCTCCGCTCTAGACTTTTCTTCCCTTTGCGGCTCTTTCTCCATCTCAACTTCAACTATCGGCTCAATTGGCTCTACATTCTCCTCCACGGGCTCCTCGGTTGGAATCACGACGGGAGTGGTATCCTTCCCGCCTCTAGTTGTAACTGCAACCACGGTATTGATGTGGCCGGTGTTGCCCCGTGGGTTTTGCTCGGGTTGCACCGGCAATTGTTGAGTATTTCGATTGAGCAACGCCAATTGCTCCGAGATTTGGGCTACAACGGTTGTAAGGGAGTCTTGGTCCGCCTTCAAGGAAGCGTTGATCTTCTTTTGCTCGACCATAAACTCCTCCACTTTAGCTTCAAATTCGGATCGTTGTTGAGCTTGTGTAGGGTTTGGATTTCTCCAGCCTTGATTGTATCCGGGCGGCCTATTGGGTCCAACTTGTTGCTTTGGTGCGAAATTTTGTTGTGGAGGCCCCCTCGGTGGATAATGTTGTTGTTGCGGTGGTGGTCGAGCTTGTTGAGGTGGTTGTTGCGGCGGGTTCAATGCTCCTTCATTGTTGGCATAGGAGAAACCGTGATGGTTTCTAGTGGCCGGATTGGCCCAATATCCTTGGTTCCCCGCGACGTATTGAACTTGCTCCAAGGATCCCTCTCCTTGCTCTCCTCCCAAATACATAGCTTGAGATTGGTCTTGCCAATCACACATTTGATTCGTTGGTGCGGATGTGGAAGGGGGTCCTTGGGGCTCCGTGATATACTTCTCCAGTCTCTCCACCACCTTATGGAGAGAATCGAACTTGTTTGTCAGCTCCGCTACGGCCTTCGCCTCATAGATGCTAGATGGCTTCAAGGAGGACGAAGAGTGTCCTCGCTCGTCGCCCCATTGTTGATTGTTTGATGCCATCTCCTCAATTAGGGCCGTAGCTTCGTCGGGAGTCTTTGATAGGATTGCACCATTTGCCGCGGCATCAATAATCTGCTTGGTCCCCGGTTGGAGACCATTGTAGAAGCTATGGACTAGCTCCCAATCTTCAATGCTATGGTGGGGGCACTGGTGTTGCAGATCTTTGAAGCGCTCCCAAGCTTCATAGAGTGTCTCTTGGGGTCCTTGCTTGAAGGACATAAGAGCACTCCGAATCTTTACCGTCTTGGAGGGCAGATAAAACTTGTCAATGAACGCACTCGCCAACTCGTCCCATGTGGTAAAGACTCCCTCAGCTTGCGTCCTCAACCAATAAAGTGCTTTATCCTTTAATGTGAAGGGGAAGAGGCGCAGCCTGATGGCATCGATGGAGACCCCCGTCATCTGAAATGTGGCGCACTTCGACAAAAATAGCTGGATGTGGTAGTGAGGATTTTCATGGGCGTTCCCATAAAATGGATCCTGCTGCATCAGAACCACTAGTCCGATTTTCAGCTCAAAATTCTTGTCAGCCGCCAACTCCGGCATTGCAATGGACGAGGTCGTAGAAGAGGTCTTAGGCCGAAGCCTATCGCGAATGGAAATGATCCTCGCCATTCTTGCCGCCAATTGTTCCGCAGTTTCCGGGTTGGTCATAAACCTCCCTTCCGGATCTTGTCTCCTCTCCGCTCTGATTCTCCGCACAGTACGTTCAATCTCGGGATCAAATAATATAGCTTCAAGGTCTGCCGTTGATCTCGTGTACATGCAATGGGGAAACAGAGTTTCAAAGAAATGATTAGCACAATGGAAGGGTTAGATAAAAATAAAGAAAAAAAACAAAAAGAAAGAAATAGCTAAGGTGGTAAGATCAAACACAATCGCCTCCCCGGCAACGGCGCCAAAAACTTGATCGCTCCGGAATGCAACCCGGAGAACGGTTGTAGTTTTACCGCAAGCGCACGGTGTAGCGGTGAGCGGGTTATCGAACACAGGGAGGACGAATGAAAGTGCCTTCTCCAGACAACCTGGCTATATGAACAGAAAAGAGGGAATTTGCCTTTTGGCGATCCTGTCACAATCGTCAGACAAAGTGTGGAGATATAAAATCAAATAAAGACGCCTAGGGAATGGGGAATCCCCGCTACTCACCGTATCTCGTCAATGTGATTCATTGGTATCAACATTGCTAGGGTAGAATTTCGGATGAACTAGTTGCAACTGAATGTAAAACCTAGCTCACGCTCTCTCGCTGTTACCGGTCTATAGCTATCCTAGGTTTGGGTCCAATCTCTTGCAAACCCTAGCCTAGGCAAGCTAGCATTAGGATCAACATCATCGTTCAATCGCGCCCCGAGCCCACTCTCGTGCAAACTCGGGCCGCGACCTAGGTTGGGATAGTTCCTACCCGTCCAATCTCTTACAAACGGGTATCGGCATGGAATTGCAACCGAGAACCCTAGTATCGGTCCAATCTCTTGCAAACCGATACTACGGAAACTCAATTTCAACCCAATTCGGATTTCTAGGGTTTCCTATCGAATTGAGATCCAATCTCTTGCAAATCCCAATCGATATGAACACCTAGCTATCCGTAGTAAATCGATCCCAAACTAACCCTAATAGCAATTCTAGCAATATTTCTATCAAATCATCACAAATCAGAAATTGGGCTCGTAGGGTTCATCCTCACGCCCCAAGACGTATAGACTACTCACAATTCATATCACAAATGCAAGAATAAACAATGGAAATAGCAATAGAATTCATCACAATATTCAAATAAGCAATAAAAATGAGATTTTTAATGGAGAGGGAGACAAACCAATAGAGTTCTCCAAGAATCCAACAAAAATAAACCTTCCTCTCCTCTCCAATCACAAGAATCTAAAGCTAAAAAGTTTTATCTAAAAAGCTGCAAAAAGTAAAGTAAAAAGCTCTCTAACCTAGGTTAAAAACTGGGGTTAAATACCCCCTAAAATCGTCCAAAAAACTGTGACCAAAATGCCCCTGCGCAGCCTGAAAATCGCAATTTACGCTACAGGCAGCGCGGCTCACTCGGCCGAGTGACAGAAGTCGCTCGGCCGAGTAAGAAACCCTGAGAATTTCCAGTAAGTCTTGGTCTTCGGGTGTCTTCACTTCGGGGTCGCTCGGCAGAGTGAGTTGTCGTCACTCGGCCGATGGCTTCTATATACTCGGGCGGTCGGTATTTTCCACTCGGCCGAGTGGGACTTCTGAATCTCAGGCAGACGAAAAACAGTAAGTTGGCTCTTTTTGATGGGCGTCGTCTGAGTGCCACTCGGGCGGACGGAGTCTCGTCACTCGGCCGATGTGGCTTCCGACGCTCGGCCGAATGCACACATGAAACGTGTCCGATCTGGTCGGTCGAGCGGTGTCTCGCTGGTCGGCCGAGTGACTCCTTCACTCGGCCGAGTGAGACACCAAAAATGCCCAAACAGCTTGTTTTTGCCTCCTCGTCGCTCCTACGACGTTCTTTCTTCTTCCGCTCCTCTCCAATAGCAAAATACCCCTCGGGGAGGTCATCGGTGACACTCTGGAGTAGGCGTATCAGGGGATCACTCCAAATCGCTCCAAATCTCCTGAAATACGACAAAAACAATAAATCGTGAAAAGTATCGCAATATTGTCGATAAATCGTGAAAACCGTGATTTGAGCGATCTAAATGGCATGCAATCATGCGGAAAAAAGGTGTAAAATAAGGAGTGATCACACATCGTCTGATAGGACATACCATGCGTTTCTTCTGATAAAGCTAGTCGTTACGCACATGGACGAGCCCACTAGTAATGGATTTCAGAGAGGAGCATCCCATCAACCTGAGATCATGCCGTTGCGATTGCATGGCCTGATCATGCCAGGTAGGTAAGTGTTCCGGCCGTGGAGTCGATTTGGCCGACCTCGGGGACCGTCCCATGGAGAGCCACCATTGAGGGGTCGACCTGATGGAGATCGTCCATGTGGAGCTGAGCTACCGAAGAAGCTGACCTCGTGGGACCGTCCTTGCCGATCTGTGCTTTTAAGGGAACACACTGACAGTCGTTGGGGTCTGGTCATGTGATCTTCGAGAATGCATGTGGTTTGCTGATGGGTACCACTAGTCCAGATCAACAGGACCATATTATGGGTGGGCCCCAGTTGAAGCATCATCTACAGAAAGGAAGAAAATAGTGTTTGTTGAAACAAACAATTAAATTCAACGAAAATAAGCTCAAATATTTCAAGAAATCCCAAATAATGAATTTTTTAAAAAATAATTTGAAGTTTCTTTTCAGGAGGAATTTTTTAAGAATAATTTATAGAATAAACTTATAGATAGACACACAAAGAGAGAAACTGAATATTTTTAAGAATAATTTATAGAATAAACTGATAGAAAGACACACCCACCCACCCACCTAGAGAGAGCAGGGGGGATTTCTCTGCTCAGTGCTCAGTGCTCATAGGAGGTGGAGAGAGAGAGAGAGAGAGAAGGGGGTTGCTCTGCTTAGTGCTCAGTGCTCAGAGGAGGTGGAGGCAACGACTGTGGCACTATTTGCATGAGGCAAATGCATTGACATTGATGATTGCATGGATGCACGAATGCCCTCGATGATGGTGATGGTGCGGTAGCCGTTGCTTCTAACAAGATTTAATTTGAGAATTTTGGAGTTAACTTGGGAATCATAAATGGGTACTTTTGGCCAAATTTAATGTCCTTCAAACTCGTAAGTCAACGCAATTACTTGGATAACAACTTTGCAAGTTTTGAAACTGTAACGGCCTGTATTTTTCCAATACATAAGTATTTAACGTAATTTCATTTTAAAAGGTATTTTGTAGTGGTTGATCAGGAGTTTACATAATTTCAAAAATTCCTTATAAAAATATTTTGAAGTACCAGACTAGTTATGAAGTATTTTAGTAAGTTCGGGTTTCATCAAATACCTCTAAATAATCTGATAAAAATTCACTTTCGATTATTACCAATTGACTCAATGAATTTATTTTCTATACAAACATCTTCAAAACATTTTCAAACTTATACAGTAGCATCCTATGATCATTTAGAGCTCTCCACATTAATTTCGTATTTTTCTGATATCATTTCAACCTAGAACTCGCAAACCCGCTTCATAAACGTTTTGGCCTAAAACTAGTATTTCCGTAGCTCAAACCCTGAAACGGACTTCGTATTTACGATCCTCGCGACGATACGATCCTGTGGGTATGTTTTCATAATTTTTCGGATACGTTTACTAATAGGTCAAAATCGTAATTTCACGAAACTCGATTAGCTCTAATCTCTCCTCTTAATCACTCCCAGCTAATCCCATTACCACCTAACCTAACCCGTAGCTAACCCCGATTCCCATCTAACTCTCTCTCCTCAGCTAACAATCCCAGCTACCTTCTTTTATTTTCTAACCCTATATAACTCCCATCACTCTCTCATTTCCCAACCCAGGCACACACCATACTGTATCTCTCTTCCTCTTGTTTTTCGTTCGAATTAAACTCACCCAATCCCGACGTGCTCTCACCCACCCCCGTTCATCATAAAGCCCCACTCAACCCACAGACTACACTATATCCTCTCTCTCTCTCCATTATTTTCGTTCAAAACAACCCACGAACACGGCTTCTCTCCCTCTCTCCCATTCAAACTCACTCTCTCCTCTCACTCTCTCTCCCGCTCTTTCCCATTGCCACCGGCGGACTCACGGCGACCCCATGCCTGAAGCCCCTCCCTCAGGCGAGTCGCCGTCGCCCCGCTGCCTTGACCTCCGCCGCCTCTCGGCAGCCCCCCACCACCTTTCGCTCCACTCTGGAGATGCAACGCCCGCCCCTCGAACACACGAGCTCACACCGCCGAGCTCCTCTCCGAGCTTCGACGACGTCACGCCACCGCTCGGACCCACGCTAGCTACCTCATCGCCGAAGCACGCCCACGCCGCCATGCTCCCCGCTCCCTCCTTCTCTGATCAGCTCCGAGGACAGCGCCACGCTCCCCGCTCCGATGCCGAGCAGCACGCCGCCGTGAACCACGTCCGAATCCCTCTCATTCGCACCATCTCCGCCTCTTCGGTGCCGCTCAGTCGCCCGCCGCCGCCCTCGTCGCCGGCACCCCACTCGCCGCACCCCGCCACCTCGCCCTCCGCCTCCACACCCCCGCTCGGACGAGCACGAGCCCCCCGGCAGCATTCCAACGAAGGAGGACGGTAACAGCTCAATGGCAATATCGTAAATACGAGAATATTTTCGTATTTCGTTTTTTATTAGTCATTAAATGGGGTTTATGGGTTTTAATCCATAACTTAAAATATAGACTCCAGAAAAATGTGAGGCTAGCTCCAGAAAATCAGAAATGATATTCTGGATCCAATGGCACTGGTTTCATCTTAATCAGACGCCTAGTTTTTCCAGAATTAATTTTTAACCCTAAAAGTTAAATACGCGATTTTCGTTCAAAAATCCATAACTTGTTATTTTCACATACAGTGATACGTGAGAAAAATATATGTAATAGTAATCTTCGAGACGGTCGTTTTGACTGCTCATTTAAGTATTTCTGGCTAGTATTGCTCCCGGAATAAATTACGGAAGTTATACGTTACTTAAGTAAAATTGGTTTTTAAATTGATTTTTGAACTTCTAAAAATTATAAAAATTACTATAAGGCTCTGAAAAATATTTCCTCTTGCAGTAAAATTATTTTTATCATATCTAGCCTATATAAAAATTTAGAATGCTTTTCGACAACGTTTTAATCGGTTTAAAAATCAAAAGATCCAGTTAAATAAATAAAGTGTAACGTATTCTTTAACTAATTGTTTCTTGTGTTTACATGCATCAAATCTCGTGCACCAGCACTAGATCCAGTCCCGGCTCACTACCAACACCTTGAGATCTGTAAGTCGCAATGGATTCTAGATTTAGAAAAGTAGATAGTGTCCTCGTACGAACTTTTAAAACAACTACTTTTGTGTTCCATATTTGTTGGACTTGTCTTTATCCTCAAATTTACTAGCATCCACCTTACTTTACTTTAAGAAAGTTGACCAGTGAACCTAGCTTAACTATCATCGTAAACAAGGAACTACTGGCATCATGTGGTACATCTTGTGGAATGTTGGATGGAATATCTTGTAAAAGGTTTTGTGGAATATCTCGTGGAATATCTCGTAAATGTCTAAGGGAATATCTCGTAAGAAAGCATGTAATTGATACACGCGACACTGGGGTTTGGGGTAACTCATTGTAGAGAAAGTGTGGGAGCTATGACTGGAGTCACTCTCTCTCTCGTCTCGTCTCGTCTCGCCTTCCAAAGTATGTTGTGGTTGATACCCGGGATTTGCTCCCGGTGGCAATGGAGATGACCCATGGTTGCATATCATACTTTCATACATGAGTCGCATCACATAGTGTAGTTATTTAATGCCAACACCAAATAACCATTGAGTGTACGTCTTCTTCAGTACCTTGCATGTTTAATTGCTTACAGTTCATGCCTGCTAGTCTTACCATTGCTATCATCATGTTTGCTCTTGTACATTACTTTTTGTACATGCACGGCCACCTTTTACTTTATGCATTACACGTAATTTACTTGCCAAACTTATGCAGATACCAATACTTTACTTCACTTGCTTTGCCTGCTTTACACTTGCACTACCACAATACTGTTTGTTCTTACTTTATAGTTCTGTTTACCTTTACTGTCAGTTATGTACAGTTGTTGCTCAGTACTTTACTTTTCACTCTGGTTTACTTGTACATAGTTACTTTTTGCCATACTTGTACACTGCTTCTTTTCTATGTGTAGAATTATTGTGACTTACCTTCAGTTCCATTCATGGCACTGGCAGACGACGACTTGATCGAGGAGATTGCCCCAGGGTTCGAGGAGCCTACATTGACCCAGAGGCTGTAGAGTCTTAGTTACTTTTCTGTTGGTGTGTGTGTTGTATTGCGTATTTCCTTTTCCGCTTTTTCTTTCAGTAATTCCTTTATGTATTCTGGTGAGAGAGTGATGTTGCTTGTTGTACTTTGATTTGGACTGTAATGATATATGTACGCTCGTTTGAGTATTGTCGTACATCTTTGTGTTGTGGCTATTCTGATTTCACTGATAAACTGCAAGACCTGCAAATAAATCAAATAAGTAACTGGCCCCGAGAGCGGGTCGTTACAGAAACCTTGGCTATCCTAACAAAAATAAGGCCAAATGTTAACGTCTGTTTTGTGTAATTTTTCCCAAGTAAAGCCCATAGAATATGCCTACACTAATTTTCACGTCACATACGAACCATTGATTTATAAGTTTGCCATTCAAAATTAATTTTCATTGTTTTCTTAAAGGGAGTTGCTATTAGCACAGACCTGATTGCTGAGTTCACAGACCACTTATTTACAAGTTTGTCCTCGACCTCGTCCTCCCCTTCTCCTTCGCATTACCGTCTGCCTTCTCCAAACGCTAAACCTCATATGCAGTTCACAGACCACTTATGCAGTTGACGCCATCATGAACGCTAAACGTCAAAAATAGTAAGCAAATCACAAAAAAGAGATGAGATCGCATACAATTCTCAATTGAACAAGCTCAGTATAAACCCACATTGTTAATAAACTTTGATGTGTTATATTATCAGTCTGCTAGGGTACTAAAATTCATTATTCACACAATGGGGGAAATTATAAAACAAAATAAAATACAAATTATAACATGCAATTATCAACAAATTATCTCACAGCTTCAACCCAACATTAAATTTCAGTACAACCACTGCCAAACGCCTCAAAATTTCAGTGTATGTGCATTTTCTCTCTTCCAAATCATACACAACTCAATTTAAAGCGAAAAAACTCCTAAAAAGGTGAAAGAGCCCCAAAATAAAAACTAAAAAAGAAAAAACGAATCAACCCATGAAAACCCCAGCTGGGTATCTCATAAAACAGCAAATTATGAAATTATTCACCTACATTTCTCAAAATAACTTCAATGCATATATAAAATAAAATCCCAATCAAATGGGGGAAAACAACCAAAATGAAAAAACTAAAAGCATGAGAGAAAAACCCTTACCGCGATGAGCACAATTCCCCGTCGAGCAACTAGATCGGAGAAGAGAAAATAGTGAGATTGTGACACAAATCTAAAAAGAATAATTTCTTCTTCTTCTAAAGCTTGCGAATAATTTCTGTTTTTTGGCGATAGATAGAGGAGTAGTGCAAACTTGTAAATACATGGTCTGTGAACTCAGCAAAAGAATTTACAAACTTGTAAATTAGCAGTCTGTGAACTCAGCAATCAAGTCTGTGCTAATAGCAACTCCACATCTTAAATTCTCCTTTTACCATTTCCACGCCCTTAAAATTCGCATGTTCTCTACCCCGTCGTCACATGCTACCGCCTTTTCATCTTCTTCATTTCTCCTTATCAAGTTATCATCTTCCTCATTTTCATCATATTCATCCCCATCTTCTTCATACTCTTTTTTAAAAAATAATCGTCTTCACCTTCATCATCATATTTTTCATCTACACATTTATTTTCATATTTGAAAAAAATTAACCATCTTCATATTCATCTTCATCTCACACAAAAAAATTAACCATCTTCGTCCATTTCATCCTCATTTATATCTTTTTCATCCCATCCACACAAAAAAAGATTTGACCATCTATAATTAGTAACATGAAAAGGAGAAGAGTGTGATAATGAGGAGAGAAGGGGACATGGAGGCAGTGCAAGACATTAGGGACTAGGGGGGTTGTGTGTTTTCTGAGAGATGTAGAAAGAGATAAGTGTAAAGTAAAAAGTGAATTATATGGAAGTTTGGGTGTGTGGAAGTGTTGTGTGTGCAAAGCAAAAATGAGCGTGCGTGTTGAAGTGTTGTGTGTGCAGATAAAAAATGAGTGTGCGTGTAGAATTACCTTGGCCCGAGAAAGCCAACGATGATTCATATTTACCCCCTATTGAATTAAGAGAGTTGATTTGTGCACCCACCATCTTGCTCACGCGCACATACCACTTATTTACACGTTTGCCATCGCTCATGCGCACATACTACTTATTTACAAGTTTGCCACTAAAATTATTCACCGTGCACTCTCAGGGCCAAATCTCTAAAAAAGCCCATGGGGCTTCGTTGGTGTTTCGTCGAAGAAAATTGCGTCGTCCAATAACCTCCTCCCAGCCGCACTCACCATCCACCACCACCTCCTCCACCATCCCCTTCCCCACCGACCCTCCTTCGACCTCCCCCAACCATTCCTCGCGCCCTCGTTCGCCGTCATGTGTTGTCGGATAAGACGGTAGCAACGGTTCGCTGGAACATTGTGATCCATGGCGCAACTGGGACGAGGAGGTCATCAGAGGAGGCGGGGAGGAGGAGGGACATGGCGGAGGATAAGGCGGAGAGGACTGGGCAGGGGATGGGGAGGGAGGCGGGGGCGAGTGATGTGGAGGGAGGCAGGGGTGAGGGACCCGGAGAGGAAGAAGAAGACAGTTTGCCAGAGCATCGTGATCCACTGTACGAATGGGACGAGGAGGTCATAAGATGAGGCAAGTGAGAGGGACATGGTGGAGGATGAGACCGAGACAAGTGGGCGGGGGATTGGGGGGTCGGAGGGTTTGGGGAGGGCAGAGGAGGGGATGCGGAGGGTGTGGGCAAAGAGGGGGAGGTGCCGTGGAGGCCGGAGAAGAGCATGTGGACTTTTCGGTTGGGGGAGCGGGGGGGGGGGGGGGGGGGGGGGGGGGGGGGTGACGGCAAGAAGGGGAGTCTGTGGCAGGGGCGGGGGTAGTGGAGGAGTAAACAGTGTGTATGTTTGAGCGCCTTTGGCGCTGTGGCAGCCGGGTGAAAAACCTAGGTCCCGGGTTCGAACCCCTATCCCTCTCCCCTATTGTAATATCACCCCCTTCCCTAGTGCAGGTAGTGTAGCGGCTTCTTCGGGCGCTTGTCCGGGCTGCTAGCCGGCCTTCGGACGCGGTTTATTGCTTTCGGGTGAAAAAAAAAAGTTTGAAAATTTTGAATGACAAGCCTGTAAATACTTTTACAGTGGTATGTGCGCATGAGTAAAAACGGTGGGTTCGCAAATCAATTCCCTTGAACCAAAACCCTCGGTCCAAATCCCAAACCCTCCGCTAAACGTTTTGTATGCTCCATCGCCTCCGCGGGCGATTATCCGACCACCGCCGGCGATCAGTGCTATTCCCTCTCTATCATCCAATATTCTCTCTCTCACATCTCCTCGCCCGTTGTCCCCATGGGGGCGCCCAACAAGCCCTCGTTCGTCAAAGACGAGGCCTACCTCAATGACGTATCGGCAAGAGAATCAAGCTCTTCGAATTGATACAGGCCGAGCAGCTCGCACACCGCCAGGTCATCGGCGGCGAGCCCATAAAGTGAGTAAAACCCTTGTTGCAGTTCAAGTAATGACATTTGCTGATTCGTGTACTGCAATTTTGGGGTTTTAAGGATTACGCTGCCAGATGGCTCCGTTAAGGAGGGCAAGAAGTGGTTGACTTCGCCTATGGATGTCGCCAAGGAGATCGGTCCTGGACTGGCTGGAAAAGCTTTGATTGCACAAGTGCATTTCTTATTGTATTAAACTTCTCATTCTTATAGATTTTTTATGCTGATTTTGATGATGATGATGTTTTTGGATGAAGGTCAATGGGACTCTTTGTGACATGTCAAGGCCACTCGAGAGGGACTGTGAGCTGAAAATTTTCAAGTTTGATAGCAATGAAGGGCGTGATACCTTTTGGCATTCTAGTGCCCACATCCTTGGACAGGTCGCTTCATGCCATGTGTTGTTGTCTTGTGTTGAGTTTGGAAGAAACAAAAAACGGACTGATTTTTTCCTGGGTGTAAATCTAATCAGACCGAGCTTGTTTACATGGCATGCCCTGGAGATGGAGTATGGATGTAAGCTGTGTATTGGGCCATGCACGACAAGAAGGGAGGTAACAATATGATCCTTAATCTTTCCATGTTATAGCTTATGATGTTTTGAACATTTATTTTCTCAAGAATTGTTAGTAGGTATGTCCTTCTTGGAGATTTGTTCTTTATTTTGAGCAAATATATTGTTAATTAAGACAACTTTCACTATGTAGGATATCTATACATCATCGTCATGAACTAACAGCTATGTAGCATGAACATTCCTATTGTGAAGCCGTGTCTTGTTGGGCATATGTTTGACACCTATGTCCGGCACACGTGTCCCAAGTATATTTGGGAAATTTTTGTGTATTGGCATGCTGTGTCCAGGTCGGCATGGGGCGTCCGTGCAACATAGACTACTAGCACAACAGTGATTTTCTCATGAAGTAGTTAAGACACCTTTCACTATATAGGATATCTATACATCATCCTCGTGAACTAGCAGCTATGTAGCATGAACATTCCTATTGTGAAGCCGTGTCTTGTTGGGCACATGTTGGACACCTATGTCCGGCACATATGTCCCGTGTATATTTGATTTTTTTTGTGTATTAGCATGCTGTGTCCAGGTTGGAATGGGGTGTCCGTGCAACATAGACTACTAGCACGACAATGATTTTCTCATGAAATAAAAGTAAGAGGTTAAAAACATGATATGGTACATGTGTGTGTTGGGTGTGTGGGGGTGTATACATGCTTTTCTTTATGTAGGGTTGTTTTGATTCGCTTGTAGAAGTTGGTACCTATGGCTGGCTATATGTTGAAGCTGAATGTGATTGTGTCGCATGCAGATTATTATTTCACCTCAAACCCACCAACTAGTGTGGATATTACCTTACTTGCACTCTAACAAAATCTCTAAGTTAGCCTTCATTCAAATTGACACACTAAAGAGAGAAAAATAGGAAGAGTAAGAGTAAGATGAAGGAATACTTAAATGTGGAACTCTTGAATGCTTATCTTGCTTTTAAGCTAGCTTTGGTTAAACTGAGTCCATTGACCCTTTATAGAGGCAAGGCTCCCTTGCCATTGTTGGCAAGGATTAGGTTTTAGAAGACTTTTACACAATCGAACGGTTATATTTGATTCCCCAAAACTCTCCCAAAGTATTTACTAAACTACGACAAAATCTCTTGTAAGAATATACAAAAGTATACCAGAACTCTTTATACGAAGTGTCATGAGAAATATCTAGAGAATGACACATTAGCATCCCAGTAGGCATAACACGTGCATTGATGAATCGGTCCATGAAATTATTCCTTACCTACCCAAGCAATACCATCATCGCTTTCCCTTCCTCGCCTTACAAAAGTTCTCTACTAAGTCCTAAACCACCAAAGGGCATTTGCAAGTTTTCAACTGCTCTTCCTTTCGTGGAATTCCTCACTTGATGAAGTACTCTAGTCTTGGATACTTGTTGGCCTCACGAAAAATAATGACTACGAAAATCTCCACAACCTTGTTAAATTCCATTCGGACATTTGCTGGTTCACATGATAACTTCCTTTGGATAGGGTCATTTGTATCGGCATGGTATGACATTAACATGCTATGTGAAAAATTGGACGATACTTGATTGTTAATGAAGTTGTATCTTGTAAACCATGTTGCTGACCTTCACTATCGGAAAAAGCCTCCAAACTTTCTTATCAAGCTTCAATGCAAACTCTTGTGTCGATCAAGTAGGGGTGGCAAACGGATCATGTCAGGTCAGGTTTGACCTGACCCTGGTATGGGTAAACCTGAACCCGACCCAGATTGAATCCCGGTCAGGGTCAGGAAACTCATACCCGACCTGGGTAAAATTTGGGTTACCCTTAGCTAACCTGGATTTTCTGTCGGGTTGGGTTTGTGCCAAATTCCGAAAAAGGAAAAAAAATAAATAAAAAAAACCAAAAATATTAGAAAAAAGGAAGGATCAGATATGTCAATCAAATCATCCAACAATGCAACAAAAAAGAATGAATTGTCACAATTACACATTAAAATACTATAAACTTTTTCTTCACAACATTCAACAGAAGAAACATGCAGCGTTTCTATCAATTTCTTCTCTACAACATTCAACAGATGAAACAAGCAGTGTTCTCCATTCAATTCTATCTAAAAAAATTAAGAAACACAAGTATATTGAACATGCAAATAAAACTAAAACAATGAACATTCTAGCAAGCAACCACTTTTTATTCAGGGGAGATTTCAAAGAAAAAACTAACCAATGGTTCATTCACAAGCTTGGGGACTTGAACCCTTGTGTATATAACAGAAGATACTATTAGAAATTACAGCATTAGAACTTAGGATTTGAAATTTTAAATAGGAAGACAACCCATTGGTGTCCTAAAATTTTTAGGGGGATGCACAGAATATTTATTATCTATCACATAAAACCAGCCAGTTTGCAACAAATCTTTCAGACCTGTCGCTGAACACACCAAATCTTTCACGACACCCTGTGCTCTCCGGCTGTCATCCAATCGACGGCTAGGGTTTTCTTAAGTGAGATTCTTGGGACTTTATTGCTTTTGATCCTCTCGAGTCTCTGTTGAAGATTCATTAATTAAGGGACATGTCTCGATGGGTTGGCGGTTTGAATTCTGGGTACGGGTCTCGATGGGTTGGCAGCTACAGACATGAGTCCCACAACACACGAGGCAGTGCCTCAGTGAGGCTGTGGCACCTTAAGGCTCTGAATAATAATTTTACAAGTTTATACTTTATAGGTAATTGGGTAAAAAAACGGGTCACATCGGGTTAACGGGTCAAACCTGTACCCGACCTGAACCTTATTCAGGTTGATCGGGTCAATCCGTTTTCGACCCAACCCAGTTAGGATAGATCCATACCCGTATTTGGAGGCCGGGTATGGGTCGGGTCAGGTCGGGTAAATTGTAGAAAGTTGCTTTTTCTTTCATTAGTATTACTCTCTTGCATGCGGAGTTCGTTTAGATGTTTACACATTCAAGGATGCTTTTTAATCACTTCAAAGTGAAAAGGTGATAATAAATGATTTTGAGTTAACAAAGCTTAACCGTTTAGTGCTAGCAAAAGCTGTTTGGATGTCTTACTGGGCTCCAAGCCTAAGCATTTAGGCTGTAGGATAACTTAGCTGCATCAACCCCACTCCCCGATTTAAAAACATTGATTTGGATGCTGGATACCAAGAATCTGCTGAACTCATTACGGATCTTGATTTTTTTTTGAAGTTGTACACACTATTAGTGTGGATTCCTGTTGATTTTGGTTTACCCATATGGCACTCCCTTCAGTGTTAAAACCAGGGCATGATCCCGAAACAAGACCACTTAGTTTCCGGATATGTCCCAATGGTGTGAGACAGTGGTTATAAGCTACATTGTCAGACCTGTTGGTTATATATGATTTCCTTCGGTGTTCAAAAAAGATGTTACAAAACTAATGCATGTTATGTTGTTGATTTAAAAAGATATAAAACCATAGTAGACAACAGTTATGACTCCGAATGACTGTATTTACAGAATCACTTGGCGGCATTAGCCTGTTGGATTCAAAATCTCTGTAATCATCTTTCTATGATTATTGCTCATTTGCTAATTATTTCCTGCAGATCAACGAGGGAGATGGTGCATTTTATGGACCGAAGATTGACATAGGTGTTTTTGATGCACTGAAGAGAAAATTTCAGTGTGCAACCTTGCAGGTCATACATTATAGAGGAGACAGTTAATTTAGTTGGAGCTAGTGTTGCCCTCATAACTCTTTTCTAACTAACTGCTGTTTGATCACAGTTGGACTTTCAGCTTCCTCTTCGTTTCAAGCTATCCTACTCGGGAGATGATGAAGGTAAAACTGGACGACCTGTTATGATTCATAGAGCCATTCTTGGATCGGTTGAGCGCATGGTTGCAATTCTTTTGGAACACTATAAAGGGAAATGGCCATTCTGGCTGAGCCCTCGACAAGTAATGGTGGTTCCTGTATCTAATAAGTTTGATGAGTATGCCATACAGGTAACGGACAGAATTATTTATTGAAAATCTTTTTTTAAATTTTGGTGATTGTTTGAGGAAGTTATTACTTATACAGCTAAAATTTTGCGTAAAGCATTCTGCTATAGGTTTTCCTGTTAACCCTTTCAGAAAAGTTGCTATTAGCATATATGTTTTTGTTGCTTCAGACTTGCTCAAGAAAATCTGTAGTGCATGTTGACCACTTCCACTAAATTTTGACACACGTCCTGCTACATGGGTTTTTGAGCCAAACACATCTGGCTTAGAGCATGGGTTGTTTTGAAAAGTAGAATAAAGGGCGAATTAGCATATTTTAAGGATTCAAATGATGAGATTCAACCACCGGATCTAGTGAATATTCGCGCTTATAAAGCACATCAGATAGCTATTCACTTTACACAGAAGATTATGCTTATTGGGACATTAGGATATTAGAGCACTCTAGGTTCATTTCCCCGTGTTTCTTTTTAATGCGATAAGAGAGAAAGGTACAATTGTGCACAACACAGATTTTTGGGTTACGGAATAGGTCAATGCAAATGGTGTGGTCGTAGGGCAGTGTTATAGTTTACAAATAATTCCATCTGCCTCGATGACAACTTCAGGGGTTTGGTGCAGTGGTAGCAGCGGCGGAACTATGCGGAAGTTGCCATGGGCAGCTGCCCAGGGCAACAAATTAAAATCGAAACTATTATTTTGTGTGAACACCACCTTTCTATATCTCAACGGCTAAGGCGTTGGTTCAACTCCCAGGCAAGGCATTTTGCATTTCTTGCATGTTTTACATATAATGAGCATTTATTTATCAAAAAAAATCCCTCTCTCTTACCATTTCTTTATAGCCAATGTCTAAGGCATTGGTGCTGGGTGCGATCCCTAGGCAAGTCATTTTGCATTTCTTGCATGTTTTACGTACAATAAGCATTTATTTATTAAAAAAATCTCTCTCTCTCTTACTTCTTTATAGCCAATGTCTAAGGCATTGATGCTGGGTGTGATCCCCAGACTCCAAGCAAGGCATTTTGCATTTCTTGCGTGTTTTACATGCAATAAGCATTTATTTATCAAAAAAAATCCCTCTCTCTTACCATTTCTTTATAGCCAATGTCCCATGTTATGTGTTCGATTCCAAGTGAAGAAATTTTTTATTTTGTACATATATTTTACATACAATGATTATGAATTTATCATAAAACATTTTTGTGTATTTGATTTGATTTTGATTCCTATGCTAATACAATATGTAAGGACGGAACTCTGTACACCTTGACTTGAGCAGCTAGGCAAGAAAAAACATAAAATTTCTTATTGTGTATAATCATCCCCTCTCTCTGACTTTCTACTCTCTCTCGTTACCTCTCACTTTTCTAACTCCTTTTTTCTCTAACTCTTCTCTATCTCTAAATTAATGTAAAAAAATTCTATATCAATTGTCATTTCTATATGCTTGTGCGTGCGTGTTGTATTAATGTAAAAAAATTAATATTTTTGGTATATCGGAAAGCTGGTTAAAGGCGTGTGCACGTTCCGCATCCACCAGGGATCGATCCCTGGTGGCCCCACTGGGAAGCGGAGATAAATGCCGGTGGACCACACAGTCCTTTGACTAAAAAAATTAACCTTCAATTATTATTTTGTTTATCAAATATTATTTTCAGAGGCATGTCTATATGTATGTTATTATTTTGTCAACTTAAATAGACATTTTATATGTTATATATCATATTTTAAATATGGGTAAATTGTTCTTAGGGTGACTCCTTAGATGAAACTAAAGAGGCAACTCCATTTTCCCTTATATCCCACATTTATTTTTGAATTTTTTTCTTGGGATTATTGTTCACCTCGTGGATGATCAACATACCAAAAATCAAGTCATTCCAATGCTGTTAGTGCCCACATTTACCCATTGCAACTTCATGAGTTTTTAAGCACGTTTTGAGACCGTTGAAGTTGTAAGGGGTAGATGGGGGCTATAAAAGTATTGGAATGACTCGATTTTTGGTACGTTGATCATCCATGATGTGAAGAAGAACCCCATGAAAAATAAAATCCAAAAAATGTGGGATATGCGGGAAAATGAGGGCGACTCCTTAGATTTCTTTAGGAACACTTTACCCTTTAAATATTTGTATAATACTAATTTGAAGCTATTATCAATAAATAATGAAAGTGGGTTAGCGTTTAATTTTTTTTGTTTCGATATTTTTATTTAAAAAATATTCTTTACATCATCTTTATTTTCGTCCAGGACAAATAAAATTCATGGTTACGCCACTGAGTGTTAGTGTCTTTAAAAGGTCATATTGGGAGTATAAAATAATTTTTTTGTTGGTGGACCACTGGTGCATATATTGATTGCACATGGTCATATGACTCACGTCCCACTGTTTCTAGTGATAGCGAGGACCATTTTGAGTATTCAATATAACATAGACGGGATGTTTGTCATGTTTTCGTGTATGAATTTTAGCTATATTCATTGATTACTGAATGACTTTCTTATGCTACTGTTAGGTATGTGATCAAATACATAAAGCTGGGTATTATGTGGATGTTGATTTGTCAGGGGAAACAGTAGAAAAGAAGGTATGTGTCTTATAAGCCTATTTCATGACTTTGGTCGTAAATTAACCAATTAAATTATGTACATGCTTGAGTTGAGAAATATCTAGAGTTTCAGTGGGCTTGATATCCCAACATCTTCTGTTGAATGGAGCATCCTTTCTTTCATGCACCGTTTTATTTTTTAAAATTTTTTTGGAGGGGACCATATCAATATTGTTTAGTACTTGAATTGTGTTGTGTTACATTCTCGAAATGTTTAGTTGTGTTGGATACCGAGATCATTCAGAATTTTAATTGTCTGGGAAGAAACATGAGTGTTCCCAATGGGTTTTAGATGCCTTCCACATGGCAATTAAGCTTTTACCTGCATTCTTGTGTTAGTTGTTTGCACCGTATGCATGCATGAATGTATGCCGGTTGAAAACTATTGCGTGCATATTTTGTGTACATTATCTAAACATACCATCTTAAAGTTGTTATTGGCTACATCTGTAACTGATATAAAATCATTTTGCATTTTTTTTAACTCCATAGGTGCGAGAAGCTCAGATGGCTGAATATAATTATACACTAGTTGTCGGCGAGAAGGAATCAGCAACAAAAGAGACAACGAAACAGGTTATTTTTTTTTCAAATATCTTCTCCCAAGATCTCGAGGTCTTTTAGTTCGTTTCACATCTTGTTAATTTACATCACCATCAGAATTAAGTGCTATACAGAAATATGAGAAGTAGGAAGATAGCAGACGACTATTTTACTTCTCTCGCCTTTGTTTCCTCTTTATCTTCTTTAATTCGTTATTATCATTATTTCGTTAATTTCTCTGAAGTGCTGAATTGTATCCGAGGATCTTAGTTTGCCCTGAGTTTTTCTAGTCTCTCTATTGGTGAGAGTAGGCAAGTAACACCTTGAATTCAGCTAGGCATCATCCCTCGCAGCCTACCAACAAAGACATCTTAAAACTGCCAAATTTACGCAAGTATTCTACTGCTAATTGTTTTCTACGTACAGGTGAGCATTTGCGTTCGGGACACTAAGCCGATGGATGATCTCTGTGCACGTTTCGAGCAAGGCGTTCGCGTTCGGGACACTGATCATTATGAAGTAATGCCGTTGGATGATCTCTGTGCACGTTTCAAGCAAGAGACCGAAGCTTACCGTTAGGCATCAGAATTGCCATATATGTCAGGTTGGAAATGTTTCCCATACTGTCATTTATAAGTCAACTATTTTGTTACTAGATGCTAATTTTCGGCCAAACCATCATCTATATAATTCACGCTATATTTCGTGACGAGGCACACAATGGTTGGAATTTTAGACTAATTTTGATCCCGAGTGCATCTTGTTCCCTGATGCAATGCCCAATGGTGTGCTTGTGAACTTTGTTAGCTGATACTAACATACATGGATTCTTCTGGCTTGGCGGTTGGGAGACGAGTATCAAAGTATGTTTGCTGTGGACCTGTGGTCCTGCTCTTAATGATTGGTGTTGCGTTCTTAGTCCAAACGGTTGGTGCCTGTGTTTTTTCCCTTATTTTTTTATTTATTCGGTTTTATTCTAATCACCTTGTGATCTTAACCGAATTATGCGCTTCAATATAATTAACTAGAGTAAGTGGTATAGCTTGTTTTCATTTCTTATCAAGCCTTGAAGATTTTAGAATTTAAACTGATTTTGATATTTTTTTTGATTCATACTGTCGGCCACACACTTGGGGAGGTGGGTCGCATGGTCGTGGAAACACATGGGGAGGTAGGACACATGGTTCGTGGAAACACAATGACTTTTTGGGTGGTCATGTCCCGTTACTGTGCTTGCTTTCGAATGCTTAACTTCGGAATTTTCATGGAACCAGGTATTGATATTTTTGAGCCTACGGCCATTTGCGTTTAGTGGGGGGAATTTACGAATGAATCCAAGGTATCCGTTAGAATATTGTATGGGCTTGTATTTGGTTGTTTTATGTGAGAGGAAATACGAGGCAAGGCTTCATATGTCGTATGATACTTATTATTCCCAATATAAAGAGAATAATGGGTATCATACGTCATTTCCTCTCACATAAAGCAACCAAGTACAAGCCCACATGGACTTGTATTTAGTTGTACTTGGTTGCAAAGAGAATAATGGGTATCATACGTCATATGAGGCTTTGCCTCATATTCCCTCTCACATAAAGTAACCAAGTACAAGCCCACATGGACTTGTACTTAGTTGTACAATATTTAAGTAATGCTAAATTCTTGTTGGGTTAAGGTTGAAACCAAGCTCAAATTAGGAACTAAAAAGGTAAAAGGCTTGATTGCAAATTAAATTAGCTTCTATGCAATTTTAGCATAATGACTTTTAAAAAATGGTTAATGCATTATTATGTTTAGCATTTTGACAAAGTTCACGTGCGTTTAAAGAGACAAGATTGGTTTATTGGTTTATTTTATAATAGCTTTGTTCCATTAACATGGACATGCGCTCTCAGCATCAAAAAAAACATCTATTATACACTTGGCGAAGTTGTCCTAAAATGGAGGCTAAAATATGACTAGGACAAAGGTGTGTCCCCACCCCCAACATCACCCCCATCCATGTCACTCTCCACCTCACCCAAAAAAACTCACCACAAGCCACTTGTTTACATATTTGCTATCCCCTCAAAAAACACACCCAAACTCAATTATTTATTTGTTTGCCATTCACCCCCCAAAAAAACACCAAAAAAACTCACTTATTTACATGTTTGCCACCCCAAGGATTTTTGCATTTTAACCTTCGGACTTCGCACTTTTTGCATCTCGACGATACCGGCACATACACCTACATTTCTCACTCCTTTTCAGTTGCGCGAGTTCACCACATCCTCTTCATGGGGTTTTTTTTCCACAGTGTACTATGTGCAGTGGTTATTTCTAGTTTTTCAACAATAGATGAAAAATGAAAGTTTTTGAAAAATACAAGAAAGTTCCTTTCTTTGGGGGGGGGGGGGGGGGGGGGGGGGGTGGGTTTTGTGTGTGTGTAACGTTAAAGGGGATTTCTTTTTTAAATAAAAAATCAATGCGATTATTTCAAAATAAAGAAAAGTTGAAAGTGTTTCTTGGGGTGTTTTTGTTTTTGTTTATTTTGGGGGGTTGGGTGATGCTTAACATTAAAGGTGTGGAGAGTTGAGAGAATCATAGTATATGATGGATGCCATAGCTCTTATATTAAATTGATTTAAACGTTACAAGATGGTGGATACCAAGAGCCTTTCATACCAAAGGTCTTATTCATAACAATTCCCATTATCCATCCATCTTTATAAACTCGTCATATGAATACTTCAGGATTCATAATGCTTATGAGTATCATAAGGGGTGAATAGTTCTAGATCTCGAGTTAATGTGGTTGCCTCGTTAAAACATTTGGCTATGGAAAATCCAGTGGAAAAAACCATACCTAAGTAAAAAGAGTACAACTTTACATTTAACTACCCACTGATCTGTACAAGCTTCAGGTTTGCAAATCTACTAGATAACTATACATCAATCACATCTACAACGGTCCGAGAAAAAAAATACTAAATACAAGCATCGCTCATTTATACAAGTATCGCTCATATATGGCAGCTATTGAATCCAAGGGAGCTCCTATGAAGATGTGTGCTCTGTCTCATTGCCGTTGATGTAGACTTATCAATGATGAGCTAGGAAACTGGCATGGTCTGCAGACTCGGTAGATAGCTCCATATCTCTAGTCTCTAACCCAATCGTCACTGTGTCTGCGAGGTACTTTATGGCTTAGCTATGTATACTCTTGATTTGCTTCTTGGATGATGAGCTTCTCGGAATGGTAGGATGATGTTTACCTTTGTCGCATGCTTTACAGATTTCCAGGATGTGGCCTGTCCTTCGAGGTGGTCATCGCGATGATTTATTACCTGCATCTGCAAATACATTTAACATGTAGTATGATTCTTTATAATAGTGACCCTTGGAGGTAGCGCAGAAGACACGTAGCTCCGGTCTAGTGACGCGCTACAGGCGCTGCACTGTATCTGGCTAAACAGATTTACTGCCGACGCTATATAAAGAAGCGTGCAATTGACTAGATGAGTGTATCAAAGACACTCAAGTAAGGCACTTCGGAACCTAGGATATCCTTCTCCTCTTTCAGCGAGCGGAAAAGGGTCTATATGTCCATATAACTAATAGTTTCATTTGCTGGATGTTATTTTCATCTTTTGTATGATCATCTTCTGGATGATGTTGTCATCTGCTGGATGATAGTTTCATCTGCTGAATGATGTGATCATTTTCTGGATGATAAGTCTGTAAGCCAAGATTTTTGTCTAGGTCTTTCATATCATATTTGATAGTTAGGCTTAGACAGCTATTTCAGTTTTCTCTTCAGGAGTTCAGATGAGATTTGAAAATGTGAGTCATTTGAAAATATAATCCCAAATCATTTTCTTTGCTCTTTTAAAGATGCAAAGATAACCTTTAGTAGGAGTCCTCATTTTGATTAAGAACTTTATTGGTTGTATTTTATATATTTCATAGAATAGACGTCTCAGAGTCTATTAAGGCAAGTAAGAAAATTAGGAATAAATCCATAAGGGAATGCTGTCACAACATCCATAGCAGAAAAAAATACAAAATTTTCTTTTGCCAATCGCAGGATTTTCGCAAACATAACCATGGAACCTGATGCATCAGTTTTATTTGTAAGTGAGTCAATCTCATCTTACTTGATTACTTTCTGGTTTCAGCGAAATGAGCCTCTAAGCTATAACATGTTTCTTATAGCAAACGATTTTATTTATTTATTATTTTTGTTTATTCAATACTCATTATGCCCACATGTTTGATATCTTTTGATATCAGGACTTCTAGTCAAACACTTCGCGTTTCATAAATGAGTCCAGCTAAGCTTATTATTGCATTGTTCCACATTTTTGGCCAATCTCTACATTTGCTTCAGGCAATGGAGCGTGGAACGATATTTATAATTATCACATTTAGTGGCAAAATGAAACGTGAATAAGTTGTCGACAAGTATGTTTTTTATCCAAACACCTCCCCATGCATGTACATTATACAGTAATACTTCAATTTATTCCGGATTCATCTCTTTTAGAGGTTCTAGAAAGGGAGAGGATATGGAGATGAGCTCACTTTCCTGTGGTGGTATTCTTTAAAAGTCTCCAAGAGTTTTCCTCTCCTTGGAGCCTCGTGGTATGTCCTTTAATTCATTAAGGACATCCACTTCTGTTACGGGTGGATTGCATCCATTATTTTTGGGATGTCAATCCTAGCTGGATTTTTAGCAGCAGGGATGTGTGATTTTGACTATATTTATATTGTCAGTAATTATGTCTGATAACTGTTTAACAGTTTCATCGGTGTGGATCTTCAGGATCACATCACTATTCATGATATTTGAAATGGTCAACTGAGCTTAAAGCTCAAGGATGATTGTAAAATCCATATTGAACCTAATACTGGGAATTTAAAGAGATCTGAATGTGAAGGATCTTCAGGATCTAATCTTCACTATCGATTCTCTATATAAGACCCTTCAAGGCACAATCTATTAGATGTGCTCTAAATGCTTCCCCTGTTGGGAGTGCTCGAAATCTATTTATTCGGGGTAATTACTTCCGATAAATAGTTCTAAGATTGCATTTTTGATGGTTTATAGTGGTGATATGGGGATGTATACTCATCATGGCAAATCTTTAAGATGTGCTCTAAACGCTTTTCCCGTTAGGAGTTCTCAAAAACTGTTTATATGGGGTGATCAGACCCATATAAATAGGTTCTAAGGAGGCGTTTTGATGGTATGCAGTGTAATTGCATGTCTCCATGCAGTCACCAAGCAACTGGATTTTTAATGAATGAGTAATCCGTTTAAATCATTTTAATGATTTATTCATATAACCCATTTTGGGTGTGAACACAGACTTCAGGGTGTTCAACTTTATTCTACTTGCAAATTATGGTTGATTTCCCGGTATTATCCAATGTTCCCTCCATTTAGTAATGTGTCCTATATGCTTTGAAAAAGCTGGACTGAGGTTGGATAATATGTTTGATTATAACCATTTTTAGAGGATATATGGATAAGTACACTAAGGCACATCATCAGCCCTATGTAGGGAGTGGACAAGTCCACTTTAATCCCTCAAGCACTCTCAAGAGACCCGGAGGTCTTATTAATTTAATGATGATAGTAAATATATCATCTTAAATTCTATTAGAGGAAATTTTGAGAGTCAATGTCCACGTGTAGTAGAGATGATCTCGTAATCATTTTTCCCTTTAAATGGGATAATGATAACGCACCCTTCTAAAGAAAATTCGTGTTCGTCAGAATTATAAGATTGGTTAATGATGTCTTGCATCATCAATCGAGAGTGACATATTATATCGTTCCAAAGTTAATAGTTGGATGATTCTAGACACTTTCGGAATTTGCTTCCTCTTTTCGAATTTATGTGGGATTTATGAAAGTGATACTCAAGTTAATTTTGTCCGGTAATAGGTGAAATGTGTTCTAACTGTGAAGGATTTCATCTTCACATTGACTATTACGCGGACCATAGTGGGGCAAAGCTTCAGGCTTCATTGATTTCTTGAGTCATTAATTAGGGATTTCGTTTTGACGAATATCCATCGAAACTTGGTAAGTTTCTTTTATTGATTTTTGAGAGAACTGGGCATCCTCATATAGAGTATTCATGTTTGCAAAACCAGAATCTCAAGTAGACGTCCAAAAAATAGTTTTCAATTAGACTATTATTATGGTTAAATATTTTTGAAAGCATACATCTACAACTATACTCATTCAGAATTATGTTATGACAACAGATTAAATTTGTTTTCAAAGTTTATTTGTCCTCGAGAGTAGCTAAGTATAATAAGTTCAATCGACTTTTGTCGTTTAGACTAGATATGTATATATTTTTATATGGCAAAAGTTAATGCACATTCATGTTGCAAAAGCATTATGGGTCTTATCAGAACTTCTGGTCTGATATTGGTTTGCCATTGCTTACTCCATGTCTATGTATATCATATCTTTCCTTTCTAATTTTATTCAGGACTTTCCCTGTTTTCAGTCTTCCATATTGTTATTTATAAGGAAGAATGAATATTAGTATCTCTAAAGAGACATAGTCAAGGGAATGAGCTTGTTTCTATACTTCCAATTTTAAAATTTATGTGGGACTTTTGAAAGTCCATTTGAATGCTCATATATGGTCTTCAGGCCATTATTTTCTTGAGTCATTCAGTTTTTATGTTGATAGAGAAACGTGTTTAAGGGGAATAAATACGTGGGTGCGAATGTCATAAATTATTTCTCACTTATGTATTAAGCCACGACTTCAGGAGTGAGCTTATACTTAAGGCTAGATGCAAGAGTCTTTCCTTGTAAAATGAGATTACTCTAAAAGAGTTTAGCGGTGTTATGACTGACTTTCGGTGTCCATATTGGTATATATCGACTATAGATCTGTGAGATCTATTTACCGCGAAGTGCACATCTTTAAGAAGATGGCATTAATAGTTTTGAATAATTCCTCGTATTTTGTTTGGTCAGAAGGGTATTGATATTTGATTTTGAAATTTAGGTTCAATCGTCAATATAGATATGATTTTTAAACTTTTGAAAAATATAATTAATCGTGTTCCATAATACATAATTATAGTTATGCGTATATGTATATTAATTGTGTCATCAAAGGGAATTCATATGAAGCATGAAAAAAAATCCTAAGTGATGCAAGCAAAAAATATAATTATGATCAATTGTGCAATTAATCTTTTGTTATTAAGTTGTCTTAATTTATATGACTTACCCATGAAAATTTCATGGGACTTTAACCCAAAATGAAAATTTTTGATCGTTATATGGTGGAAACAGAGGCTTTGGGCTTCTCGCGAAATGCACCGGGTCAGATTCAGAAAATTTTAAAACTGAACGAGCACGAAAACATATATTATTGATATCCCCAAGCAACATGTGCACGTAAGTCATAAGTTCCATTAGGAATATAATCTTGAGCAACTAAACATTTCTTGCTCTTCCTATGCATAAACAAATTCATGCATATAAATCTTAAGGAACTAATACACTTAATCAAATTAATTAGTTCCTAATCAATTTATATTTTCAGGAACTAATCTTAAAAATAATTTCAAAATATTCTTACTCACGGAATAAAATTAATTTGATCATGTATCATAATATGTTACTATGTGCTAATCAACATGGCCAAAACAAATTAATTGAAATAGCACTAAGGCCCACAATATATATATGTAATGGCCATAATATTTCCAGGCCCATGAGCCTATAAAACAAACCCAACAATCATTTGCAATGGTTAGGCTCAGATAAGCATGGCATAATTTGAAGTTAAGACTGGCTAAATAATGTTACAGGCCAGGATCAATTGACAAAAACAATGCATATAAAAATTGGAAAAAATTACAGGCCTAATCAACCTAAAACCATTCACGCCCCAAAAAACATTCTAGACCCATGGCAATTCAATTACCCAAAAGAATTCAATGACAAGGCCTTCACACAAAAATGATGTACTACTGTACAACAGAGCCTCATGCCCTTCGCCTTACAATGGCCGAACCGACGCCCTTGGCCATTCAACATTTTACATCTCTTTAATTGCAAGCCACAAATTAATGAATCGGATCGCCATGCTGAGCCCATGCGATCAACTTGAAAAGCTCACTGTCGCGTGGAGATTGGCCTCAGCTGTTTGGTTGTTGGGGTGTGCCGGCTTCAGGCCGGTGACGATAAAAATGAGTTTTTTATTCTCAATGGCATCAAGATTTTTGCATAAGATTTTTTTAAATACAAACTCAAGTTTTTACATTATGATTAGGTGTCTAGATCCTTAAAATCACGGTTTAGATCTTGAAAATTTAATTTAGGGCATTAAAAATACTTTTGATCTAAATAAAACTAGATCTAGGACAGCAATTACCATGATCATGAGAAATTTTTTTGATCAAATCTAGAAATATGTCTAGATCTATGCGTGTTAAACGAAGCATTTGCATCGTCGTCTTACGAAAAAATTTCTGTCACGAACCGACAGAGCTTCCGCACGCTTTCGTGCATCGTCTCCCTCTTGAGCTGACGCGGAAAAAATCTTTGAGAGCATCGTCGTGCTGATAACGTGTCGAGAGTTGAGAGAATCATAGTCTGTGGTAGAGGCCATAGCTCTTATATTAAATTGATTTAAATGTTACAAGATGGTGGATACCAACCTTTCATACCAAAGGTCTTATTCATAGCAAAAGGGAATTTCTTTTTTAAAAAATCAATGCGATTATTTCAAAATAGAGTAAAGTAGAAAGTGTTTCTTAAAATTTACCCATCTTATATCAGTTGAACATCTCCATTACAACCAACCAAAGTCCCATTCCCGTTCCCACATAGGAACCAACGGAAGTAAAGTAGAAAGTGTTTCTTTCAAAATAGAGCCCGGCTGACCATATCGCTGATCTCGCAGAGACCTTTCTAGAGATCTGATGCTACAACCTCTTACTAAACCCTACTAAATGTACCTTTGGAGTCTGATCTGGGAAATTCCTCAGCTTCATGCTTAAGAACCAAGGAATTGCAGCCAACCCTGATAACGTGGATGCGATAATTAGCATGAAGGAACCAACTATTATTAAGGAGCTCCAAGATTGAATGGCAGGATTGTGGTTCTTGGGTGTTTCCTGTCAAAAGCGAGGGAAAGATCCTTGTCTTTCTTTAAGGTCCTAAGAAAGGCTATAACCCTCTCCCAAAGGCAAAAATAAGGTTATCGAGTAGGATGCAGATTGTAAGCGGGCTTTCTCTGAACTGAAGAGTATCTTCGCAGTCCTCTGCTCTTGACGAAGCCCGATGAGGGGAATCAACTGATCATTTACCAAGCAGCTACCTAAGAGGCTGTAAGCATGGCCTTGGTCAAGGACGAAGCTGGACTGCAACGACCAATCTATTATGTGAGTTAGATCCTCTGAGGGGCTAAAGTCAAGTATAGTAGAATTGAGAAGTTGGCTTTTGCCCTTGTTCAGTTGGTAAGAAAGCTTTGACCTTACTTCCAAGCTCACACCATTTTGGCTCTCATAGACACTCTCGTGGAACAAACCCTGAAGGGATTGAAGCGGTCAGCTAGAATGCTGAATTGGGGAGTCGAGCTAAGTGAATTCGACATTCACTACAAGCTGCGGATGGCCATTAAGGGGCAAGCTCTGGTTGATTTTATCGTCGAATGCACTTACGATGACGAATCCCCGACAGAGGTACGAACTATTAACTCATAATCGATCTTCCCTCTACTTCCTTGACAGGTGGTAGCTCGTCAGTGGCTACAACAAGAGGAGATGGAATGTGGATCGTGCAGGTGGATGTGTCAGCCATTAAAGCCAGGAGCAAGAGCAGGTATTATTGTAACGACCCGTATTTTTCGATACATTTAAATTACGTATTTAACGTATTTTCATTTTAAAAATTACTTTATAATGGTTGATCAGGAGTTTTAAAACAAAAATGATTTCAAAAATTCATTATAAAAATATTTTGAAGCATTAAACTAATTATAGTGTATTTCAGTAAGTTCGAGTTTCATCAAATACCTCTAAATAATTTTGATAAAAATTCATTTTTAATTATTACTGTTTTGGCTTAATGAATTAATTTTTTATATAAAATTTATCAAAATGTTTTCAAACTTCTACATTATCATCCAATGATCATTTAGGCTTCCCATTTTAATTTCATAATTTTCTGATATCAAATCGACCTAGAACCTGCAAACCCGTTTTCTAAATGTTTTGGCCTAAAACTAGTATCTCCATAACTCAAACCCCAAAATGGATCTTGTATTCGCGATCCTCGCGACGATACGATCCCGTGGGTATGTTTTCGTAATTTTTTGAAGTCGTATGTAAAAACGGGGATGTATTCCTCCGATTTTACTAATTACATCCCCTAATGACTTTTACTCTTACCTTTCACCATTTAACTAATTACTTTCACCCTTAGTTACTTCCATAACCCCCCACCTCATTCAAGCACCTCCATGACAGATGAGATCCGAAATTCCGGATCTTAACAACCCCATTTAGTGAGTTATTTATTGTTACACATTATTTCATAATATAAAACCTTATAACTAAATTTCATAACCCTATATAACAGCTACCCACGAGCTCTCTCCTTCATCCTCAAAGCCCGAATGAAAATCCAACGGCTCTCTTCTCACCCCTCGACCATCTCCGTGGCATCACAGACGCCGCACAGGTTGACTTAGGCACTCTTGAGTTCGCAGAGCCGTGGCACGATCCTGGGACTGCCAACTTTTATATTTAGAGTGTATGTGTGATGTACTTTCGATGTATTTTCTTTCCACTTTACTTTTCATGTATTTGGTGAGAGAGAGCTGTTTGTTGTTGTATTTTTAATTTATGGACTGTAATAATATACGCTGGCTTGAGTATTATTGTACGTCTCTGCATCGTGGCTATGTTGATTTCACTGGTAAACTGCAGACCTACAAATAAACCAAATAAGTAACGGGCCCCCGAGAGTAGGTCGTTACAAGTTTGGTGGCCCATGCAAGTACTATATATAATACTTAACGAAGCTGACAATTTTTCTATGTATGCAGGTGCGACATTCAAAAGATGGACAGGAACACTTCTGAGAGTCCCAATGGAGCTGACCTATCTGGAGCCAGCAACCAGACCAGCAACGGACCTCCTTCCACGGTGCATCAGATTTCTGATCTCGCATTGAGAGAGATGGTTCAAGCTATCCGAGGAGAACAAAAGCCCGGAGGAGGCATACAACAATTTCGGTCACTCCACCCAAAGACCTGGAATGGTGTGGATGGCCCTCTGAAGGCCGAAGAATGGCTGCAAAGCACCAAATATAATTTGAGAGCCGCTCAGATCGCAGAATATGCATGGGTGGACACTGCCAAGTCCCAACTGACTGACGGAACCAGAATCTGGTGGAACTCTGCTGAAGGTCGTCTACAACGACCAATCGAATGGACGACATTCACTGACACTTCCACACCCAATACTTCTCACCCGAAGCTCAGATGGAACTGCAAGCTCAATTCGTTGGGTTGAAGCAAGGTTCCATGTCTGTGGAACAATATGATGCTCAATTTACTATGCTTAGCCGTTTTGCTCCTGGGATGGTTGTCACCCCTCTGACCCGAGCTCAACGCTTCAAGAAAGGGCTGAACATAGAGATCCGACGGAGCTTGGTCGGTCGCTTACTCTGTACCCATACTGAGGTTCTTGCTACAGCTCGTGAGTACGAGTTCATCGAGCGAGAAGCTTTAGCCACCCCTCTCCGAAGTTCGCCACCTCCTACAACTACTGCTGGACCCAGCCGTCAGCCATCATCCCACCAGATGCATCACCCGATCCAACAGACCCAATTCAAGAGACAGGCACCACCACAACGTCCAGTATGTCACCATTGTGGTAGGCCCGGACATGTGAAATCAGAGTGCCGATGTTACCTGAATCTCTGCCTGATTTGTGGGGCAGAGGATCATCTTGCTAGAGATTGCCCAGATGCAAGAGCACGAGTTACTGCCACTGCCACTGCTGCTGCCCCTGCTGGAGACGCTTCTTATCGACCACCACATCCTCTGTAACGACATGCCTACATGATGATCGCCGAAGATGTCGAAGCCATCAACCAGGTGATTGGAGGTATGAATTATCACTTTTAATATTATACTCATTCATTTGCAATACCATTATATCATCGTAATTTCAGCTACTTGAGAAATCAAGGTAGCTAGTATGATAATACTGGTCTTGAGACTAGCTATAGAAGCTATGGTGATGTCAATAGTATGTACCATATATAAATCTCTTGTTTTTTGATGCTGTGATATCACATTATCTTTCATGCTATTGACAACTTATTTTCCCAAATCGTGATCATTCATCAAGCCTTCCTATCGATCGTTTGAATTGCTTAGGCAATTATCGGTCTTCTTAATTCCGTGGACGAAATTATTTTAAGGAGGGTAGGATGTAACAGCCCGGTAGGATGTAACGGCCCGTATTTTTCGATACATTTAAATTACATATTTAACGTATTTTCATTTTTAAAATTACTTTATAATGGTTGATCAGGAGTTTTAAAACAAAAATGATTTCAAAAATTCGTTATAAAATATTTTGAAGCATTAAACTAATTATAGTGTATTTCAGTAAGTTCGAGTTTCATCAAATACCTCTAAATTTTTTTGATAAAAATTCATTTTCAATTATTACTGTTTTGGCTTAATGAATTAATTTTCTATACAAACATTATCAAAATGTTTTCAAACTTCTACAGTATCATCCTATGATCATTTAGGGCTCCCCATTTTAATTTCGTAATTTTTTGATATCAAATCGACCTAGAACCTGCAAACCCGCTTTCTAAATGTTTTGGCTTAAAACTAGTGTCTCCATAACTCAAACCCCAAAATGGATCTCGTATTCGCGATCCTCGCGACGATACGATCCCGTGGGTATGTTTCCGTACTTTTTCAGAGTCGTATGTAAAAACGGGGATGTATTTCTCCGATTTTACTAATTACATCCCCTAATGACTTTTACTCTTACCTTTCACCATTTAACTAATTATTTTCATCCGAGTTTTAAAACAAAAATGATTTCAAAAATTCGTTATAAAATATTTTGAAGCATTAAACTAATTATAGTGTATTTCAGTAAGTTCGAGTTTCATCAAATACCTCTAAAATTTTTTGATAAAAATTCATTTTCAATTATTACTGTTTTGGCTTAATGAATTAATTTTCTATACAAACATTACCCAAAATGTTTTCAAACTTCTACAGTATCATCCTATGATCATTTAGGGCTCCCCATTTTAATTTCGTAATTTTCTGATATCAAATCGACCTAGAACCTGCAAACCCGCTTTCTAAATGTTTTGGCTTAAAACTAGTGTCTCCATAACTCAAACCCCAAAATGGATCTCGTATTCGCGATCCTCGCGACGATACGATCCCGTGGGTATGTTCCGTAATTTTTCAGAGTCGTATGTAAAAACGGGGATGTATTTCTCCGATTTTACTAATTACATCCCCTAATGACTTTTACTCTTACCTTTCACCATTTAACTAATTACTTTCATCCTTAATTACTTCCCTAACCCCCACCTCATTCAAGCACCTCCATGATAGATGAGATCCAAAATTTCAGATCTCAACAACCCCATTTAGTGAGTTATTTATTGTTACACATTATTTCATAATATAAAACCTTATAACTAAATTTCATAACCCTATATAACAGCTACCCACGGGCTCTCTCCTTCATCCTCAAAGCCCGAACGAAAACCCAACGACTCTCTTCTCACCCCCTCGCCCATCTCCGTGGCACCGCAGACGCCGCACAGGTTGACTTAGGCACTCCTGAGTTCGCAAAGCCGTGGCACGATCCTGGGACTGCCAACTTTTATATTTAGAGTGTATGTGTAATGTACTTTCGATGTATTTCCTTTCCACTTTACTTTTCATGTATTTGGTGTGAGGGAGCTGTTTGTTGTTGTATTTTTAATTTATGGACTGTAATAATGTATGCTGGCTTGAGTATTATTGTACGTCTCTGCATCGTGGCTATATTGATTTCACTGTCAAACTGCAGACCTGCAAATAAACCAAATAAGTAACGGGCCCCTGAGAGCGGGTCGTTACAATTATCATCCAAACTCCAACGGGAAACATACTTGAATACACTCTTCGTTTCCATTTTCCCACCACAAACAATACGACAGAATACGAGGCTGCCATCAATGGTCTCAGGCTGATCCAAGCTTTGGGGGCACAAGCAGTTCGACTGTACAGTGACTCCGACCTAGTTGTCCACCAGCTAAGCAAGGATTACGATGCTCGAGGTAGGGATATGCAGACCTACCTATGAGTCATAAAAGCCTAGTTACTAAATTTGAGCAAGTAAAGGTCTAACGCATGCCACGGTCGAAGAATCTCTGAGCCGACGCTATATTAAAGCTTGCATCCTCATCACCAGTAGGGTTGGATCGAGCAGTGTACGTGGAGAGCCTTCCATACCCTAGCGTGCACGAGGAAGAGCTGTTGACCATAGAGGATCAAGAGCTGACGTGGATGGACCCCATAATTAAGTACCTCAGTACCGGGGAGAGACCAACTTACTCGACCTAGGCACGAAAGCTGGAGAGAGATGATCTCAGATATGTTTTACATGAAGTATTGCTTTATCGAAGATGATGGACCAGGTATGATATACTCCTTTTCTCAAATGTTTAAATCCACAGGAAGCCGACTATGTGATACGAGAAATCCACGAAGGCTTCTATGAAAACCATTGTGGAGGGAGGGCACTAGCCCTGAAATCCTTGAAACATAGATATTATTGGCCGACTATGGTAGAGGAGGTGGTTGAGTACGTGTAAAAATGTTTGACATGTCAGAAGTTCACGAAGCATGACTCTGCTCCCCTTAAGCTGACCTAGTCCCCATTATTAGCCATGCTTCATTCGCTAAATGGGGATTGGATATTCTTGGGCCTTTCACTCCAGCGAGTCGGCAGCGAAAGTTTTTTATTGTAGTTATAGACTACTTCACTAAATGGATCGAGGCTGAACCTATGGCCCGCATAACTTGGAAGGACATCAAAAGCTTTATGTGGAAGTCGATTATCTGTCGGTTCGACATTCCTCATTCCATTGTTACAGACAACGAGACACAATTTGACAGTGATGAGTTTAAAGAGTTCTGCTCTGAATGGAAGATCAAACTACACTTTGCCTCTGTAGCTCATCATCAAGCCAACAGATTAGCAGAAGCGACTAATAAATGTATTTTGGGACCTCTGCAAAAGAAGTTGGAGATGCCAAGTGCATGTGGCCAGAGGAGCTCCCCAAGATACTCTGATCATACAGAACAACCTACAAAGACTCCACAGAAGAAACCCCCTCAAGTTGGCCTTTGGATGTGATATAGTCGTTCCAA